>JAVIAB010000124.1:63390076-63442576 GCA_032433765.1 Megaustenia siamemsis
ACAAAGGACAAGGGGTAGGGTTTTTTACCCCAACCGACGGCTTCCGGGTTCACCAAGCCTTAAATGGGTAAAAATGTTTTTTTTTTTTTCTGGGAAAGTAAAGTGGCACGGGCGTAATACCGAACACATTACCCCCAAAAATCATGTGCCGAAGGTCTGTAAAATTTATGGTCACTAACATCATATTCCCTATACGTCACTTGGCGTGACGGGGCTCTTTACTTTACTTATGAGCTGTATAAAAAAAATACTATCGTTACGACACATATTTATTACTATTGCTGGTGTATGTCCGGGGGGGGGGGGGGGGGGTAAGGGAGGGAGAGAGAGCTCATGATAGTAGGACCAGAGAGATAAAGGCCGCTTAGGCAAAACAGTCGCCACTACGTGTGAAACTCAAGATTTTTATTTCACCCCCGATAGAAAAAATCCATTCTGACTACCGCGGGTTCGAACACCGTACGCCCGCTTGTCAGCCAGCGAAACAGTAGATTTCACCGAACAGCCACTCGCGTCTCTGTAGCAGTGTATGAAGATTGGCTGTCACGGCAAGGTATACACAAGACAAGATATACGCTAGGCAAGGTATACGCTAGGCAAGGTATACGTAACGCAAGGTATACACAAGGCAAGGTATACGCAAGGCAAGGTATACGCAAGGCAAGTTATACGCAAGGCAAGGTATACGCAAGGCAAGGTATACACAAGGCAAGGTATACGCAAAGTAAATAGGTTGAGAACCACTGTCAATGTTAAGGTAACATTTAAGTGAGCAGCCTTTCTGCTGAATTAGAAAAGCACAAGAAGCAGATGTAGAAAAGGAAAAAATAAACAAACAAATGAACAAACGAGTGGGTGGACGGATATGGAATGTGTCAAACTTAAGACAAACGAGAAATAACCAATCATCTTTTGTTTCGACACGTTTTGCGCTGGGGAAATTTAGATTGCATTGTTACAAGGGACAAATATCGTTGAGACAATGGAGACCATATTAAAAAGTGTAGAACAGTCTAAGTAATCTAACATTGTAAAGTAAAGTAAAGGTTCCCTCCACGCCTTGCAAGACGTATGGGAATTATTATATAAGTAACCACATGTTTTCTTGTCCACGGTACATTTTGTATGATGCGGTCGGCATCACGCTAGGCCGCCTTAACTTCCCAGAAAAATCTCTGGTACCCATTTTTAGAGATTGATGAACACTGGAACCTTTTTTGGTCTGAAAAAATCAGCCACTTCGGGGAATTAAACCCTGACCGTTCTTATCAGGAAGCGTAAACACTAACCACTCAGCCACCGAGGCTCTACAGTCTATAGACAATAATAAGTGGAAACTTTTGTGCCGAGTGACCAACAAACAAATTATAGATAATGGTATGTTTACACCAACTGAGAGTATTACACAACAGGCCCTTTTTGGAATCCCCAGGGGAAAAGACAAAGAGGAAGACCAATTAATTATTGGAGAAGACAGATAGAAGCAGAGATGAAGATGATGGGGAAGACATGGAATGATCTTAAAAGAATGGCAAAAAACAGAACGACTTGGGAAGTGTTTGTTGAAGACCTATGCTCCACTGGGAGCTAAAAAGGTAGAAGAAGAAGTATATTTACAACACTCTGAAAAATCCACAAACAAACAATAGCAAAAAAAAGTACAGAACAATAGACATCCCAAACTAGGGTCAATCACATACCCTCATGTTTTCGTTCGGTTAGATCTTCTGTAACAAATGTTGTTATCAACGAAGTGAAGACGGGGACCATGACTCTGCCATCAATTTTCGATGTTCTTTTTTTACTTTGACAGGCAAGGTATTTCTGAACAGCGTTCGGTATAGCTGACTCTGATAATACTTGGATGGCAAGTCCGACGCGAAACAAACAAGGGACATGTTTCTTGTCAGGCTTCACAATTTGTCTCAAGCGACTTTAGTCTTTTGACTTTATTACATTTTCGAATATCGCTGTGTCATTTCTTATATATATATATATATATATATATATATATATATATATATATATATATATATATATATATATATATATAAATTTATATATAATTTTAATTTATTATAATTTTAATTTTATAAATTTATATACTTATATATATATATATATATCATATATTGCGATCTTCAGCCAGATTTCCCCCAGTCAATTTCGTTGATCGACAGGTCGCAAACAAATCCATTTCAGATATCATTATTTATAAGCTGGTTGCTTTGTGCAGGTTTATTACACGCTATGATTATTCTTTTTCTTCTACCTTTACTCGACGAATACTCCTCTTTATCGTCATCCCTTAAAATAGTGTTAAATTGACGTTAATACTTTATTTTGTTGTTTACAGCATATTGTGATATTTGCTCTTGTGGGCACAACACAATATACGTCCGTTTTCAGCATAGCATTTGTTAGTACTGCGTTGATTTCTCCCTCGATCTAACCTCGTCTAGCTAGAGTTTGCCACCAGGGACACTGCGAAGAGGTGGAGTTTGATATAGATAGTTATGAGTCACCGATCCTGGGTCAAGCAGTCAGCTGTGAGTAGTTGTGAGCGTGGATGTCTGCTGCCAGGAGTAATCGGCACTCCCAACAAATTCGTGTATAATTACTGTAGCACATTAAAAGTATTCGGCACTCCCAACAAATACGTGTATAATTACTGAAGTACATTAAATGTATTCGGCACTCCCAACAAATACGTGTATAATTACTGAAGTACATTAAATGTATTCGGCACTCCCAACAAATACATGTAAATTTATTGTAACACACTAAAAATATTCGGCACTGCCAACAAATACGTGTATAATTACTGTAGCACATTAAAAGTATTCGGCACTCCCAACAAATATGTGTATAATTACTGAAGTACATTAAAAGTATTCGGCATTCCCAACAAATACGTGTATAATTACTGAAGTACATTAAAAGTATTCGGCACTCCCAACAAATACGTGTATAACTACTGTAGCACATTAAAAGTATTCGGCACTCCCAACAAATACGTGTATAATTACTGAAGTACATTAAATGTATTCGGCACTCCCAACAAATACGTGTATAATTACTGAAGTACATTAAAAATATTCGGCACTCTAAAACAAATACGTGTATAACTACTGTAGTACATTAAAAGTGTTCGGCACTCCCAACAAATACGTGTATAATTACTGAAGTACATTAAAAGTATTCGGCATTTCCAACAAATACGTATATAATTACTGAAGCACATTAAAAGTATTCGGCACTCCCAACAAATACGTGTATAATTACTGAAGTACATTAAATGTATTCGGCACTCCCAACTAATACGTGTATAATTACTGAAGTACATTAAATGAATTCGGCATTCCCAACAAATACATGTAAATTTATTGTAGCACATTAAAAGTATTCGGCACTCCCAACAAATACGTGTATATTTACTGTAGCACATTAAAAGTATTCGGCACTCCCAACAAATACGTGTATAATTACTGAAGCATATTAAGTGTTTTCAGCACTCCCAACAAATACGTGTATAATTACTGTAGCACATTAAAAGTATTCGGCACTCCTAACAAATACGTGTATAATTACTGTAGCACATCAAAAGTATTCGGCACTCCCAACAAATACGTGTATATTTACTGTAGCACATTAAAAGTATTCGGCACTCCCAACAAATACGTGTATAATTACTGAAGCATATTAAGTGTTTTCAGCACTCCCAACAAATACGTGTATAATTACTGTAGCACATTAAAAGTATTCGGCACTCCTAACAAATACGTGCATAATTACTGAAGCATATTAAGTGTTTTCGTCACTCCCAACAAATACGTGCATAATTACTGAAGCATATTAAGTGTTTTCAGCACTCCCAACAAATACGTGCATAATTACTGAAGCATATTAAGTGTTTTCAGCACTCCCAACAAATACGTGCATAATTATTGAAGCATATTAAGTGTTTTCGGCACTCCCAACAAATACGTGTATAATTACTGAACCACATCAAAAGAAAACTAACACTTAAAATTTTTTTTTTTTTTAGTTTCACTTACAAGAACTTTTCTCCTTTCGTTAAAAAATTTACATAAAACGGAATTCACACCTAGGGTTTGTGGTATTAATAACTGAATTCACTTACATAGACAGTAAAAGGATAATGAAATGTCATATTCATGCGATAATGTCCTCCCTGGCCTATGTAACTGTTCGTCAGTGATTATCGAGCTTTTAATGAACACGTGGACTATGTGGTGCGAACGGTCAGAAACGGTCTGGCGGCGATGAAGATAGAGGCTGGAGTTCCCTGCAAGTAGAGCCACCTTATTCTCTTATACGAAGATCTTGTCACTTCTGTGATCCACTATACTTTGGCGATTCATTACATTAGCCACGCATAAATGGAGAAGCTTGAAAGGATATATAGGAACGAGGCTATGCGTCTATTCTATCCTATTCTATCCTATTCTATTCTATTCTGTTATATTATATTATATTATATTATATTATATTATATTATATTATATTATATTATATTATATTATATTATATTATATTATATTATATTATATTATATTATATTATATTATATTATATTATATTATATTATATTATATTATATTATATTATATTATATTATATTATATTATATTATATTATTCCTGGAATCAGTTTCACTGCAGTTTGAGCATCTCCATATCCCCTTCGCCGCCTGTCCCAGCAATTCTTGAAGTGTATGCATGCTGACTTTTTGCTATAAGATGTTAATTATTGATACATCTGCTTTTCCCATTAAGGACTCCGGAAATACCAGATCCCTTTACCACCTCTAGAGTCAGGCTCTTAGTGTTTATACCCACTCATTCTTCTCTTCTTCTCTTAAGAAATGAAGAGCAAACTTTACGATGTAGTCTGTCCAGAGCTGGGAGCCGCGATAGCTCAGTGGTTAGTGAACTGGACTACAAAGGACAAGTCGATGTCAAAAGACGGCTTCCGGTTCACCTAGCCTTTAATGGGTACCGGATTTTTTTTTCCTGGAAAGGAAAGCGGCACGGGCGTAATACCGACCACATTACGCCAACAAAATCATGTGCCGAAGGTCTGTAAAATGTATGGTCACTAACACCATATTCCCTATACGTCACTTGGCGTGACGGTGGTACTTTACTTTTACTTTACACTGCCAGAGCTGCCAGCGAGCGAGTTGGATAAATGGTGGGGGGGGGGGAATAGATAAAAAACGGTATGGTTAAAGCTTGACATTTAGCTTTACTGCAGCTTCGCTTTTTTATGCACTTCTTTGCTTTGAACTTATTACCTGAGCTGCCGTAGGCGAAGTATGATGACTTGATCCCTCCTTGATAGTTGGAGGTATCCGTCCCTCTCGTTATGCGTTGGGTGTTCTCGTTTCCATTTGTCATGATACTAACCTTTTATATGACATTATCATTTTTTTTTAGAACCAATATTATGTCTTCTTTGTTAATGAGTAATGCAATTGAGTCAGAAGAGTAGATCCCCTTGAAAAGGAAACAAAATTAAGGAAATATTTATCTCCAGTGTTAATTATCATCACAGGTTATAACACAATACACGTTTGGCTACAATGTAATGCCGTTTCAATCTTTTCTGGCAATGAGAGTTTACAGAGGATGTAAACTAAGGGACAGTTCTACAGGGTGTTTATAAAGTCTCACTACACTTGGTATCTAGGTCAATTTGAAAAAAAAATGTTTATGACGTCATCACAATATGTGCTCCCACTGTCAATGAAATTTGTTGAATAAGTTTATTGCTACTGGAAATGTGGAAGATGCTCCACGATCTGGTAGGCCTGCTGTGAATGATGAAATATGTTTAGATATCCAAGACAGAATCCTTAAAAGTCCAGACAAGTCATTAAGAAAACTGTCGCAACAAGTGAACTTACCATTGAGCACATATTGTGATGACGTCATAAACATTTTTTTCAAATTGACCTAGATACCAAGTGTAGTGAGACTTTATAAACACCCTATATTTGGGGGCAAAATATCACAGAAAAATATATAAAAAATAAGGTACTAAAAAAAGAATAGTCTTTCCCTACACGCTGACAACCCATGCGACACTACTGATTGTGTATGTTGTCATTCTTTTGTCCAGATCTTGATGTTATCAGTCAACTTTATTCCTTGTCTACGTGTGCCTCGTTTACCTCACAAATTCCTTTCCAGAATCATGTTCCGTAATTTATTATGTCTCTCATCGATGGTCCAACCCATTTCTTTTCTTTTGTTCGAACTGTCTTTAATACTCATCTTCTCATTTTCAACTGTTTTAACATTTCTTTACTGGTTGTCTGGTTTTACCGGTCTCATTTTTTCCCATTCTTTTACGATTCTATATTCCAAGTGCTTCAATTTCTTGTTTTCTTTTCTAGATTTTCTGCATGAAACAAAAATAACTAGACTCGATTACCACTTTCTTATTAGACATGATCTTATTTGGTTTGATGAGACATTATATTTCATTTATATATATATATATATATATATATATATATATATATATATATATGTATATATGTGTGTGTATGTGTGTGTGTGTGCTTGTGTGTGTGTGCGTGCGTGTGCGTGTGCGCGTGTGTGTGTGTGTGCGCGCGCGCGTGTGTGTGTGTGTGTGCGTGCCGCTTTACTTTCCAATAAAAAATGCTATACCCATCTAAAAGCTGGGTGAACCTGGGAGCCGTCATTCATGCTCCAACCCGACCTCTCTCTTGTCTTTTGTAATCCATTTCACTAACCACTGAGCTATCGCGGTTCCATACAATATACAGTGGGACCTCGAAATTCCAACAGAATATGCAAACACTGAATTCGAGAGAGTTTCGACAAATTTTAATCAGAGTTCCATTGAATTTTTTCTACGTTCAATCTGTGAGTTCGCAGACGCAACGTAAAATATCACATGTAAATGCATTCTCCCGTGCGCTGCCTTGGCCCGAAAGGGAAATAAAGAATCATCATCATTGAGTGCCGTCTCCGCAACGAAGGTTGGCTACCATGGAGCGCCATTTTGCTCTATCTCTTGCTTTGATGGTGCAGGTTGTCATCGGTTGATTTGTCCATCTTTTGATGTTACTCGTCCATGTTAATCTTGGTCTGCCTCTGCCTCTTTTACCTTGTATTTTCCCCTCCAGGATGACTTTCAGTAGGCTGTTGTGTCTTTTAACATGGCCTAAGAATCGCATTTGTCTTGTTCTAATTGTGTTCAGAAGTTCTCTTTTCATTTTTAGTTGTTTTAAGACTTTGTCATTTGTTTTCTTTTCCTTCCATCCAATTCTACCTATTCTTCTATATATCCACATTTCAAAGGCTTCAATTCTCTGTTCTGTTTTCTTGTCTAATGTCCATGTTTCAGCACCATATAGGAATATTGAGAAGATGTAACATTTTGCTATTCTTAGTTTTAGCTCTGGTGTTATTTGTTTTGATGTTAGTATGTCCTTCATGACATTAAAATTACTTTTTGCCATTCCTATTCATTTGTTTATTTCAGTTGTACATTTTCCATCACTGTTTATAGTATGTCCAAGGTAGTTATAGTTGAAAGCCATGGAGAGTCGGAAATAAAGAATAGTGACGCATTAACCAACCAAGCATGTCGTAAGAGGCGACTTCAGAAGGTCGGGCTTAGGGCACACCACCCTATTCTGTATATATATATATATATATATATATATATATATATATATATATATATGAGTCCGAGAAAAGAGTTATAAAAAGGAGAAATTTAATTTAAATTAAATAATAAAAATAAAATTTTGAACTGGAGATAACAAATTTAATAAAAATACATTTTTCCCAATTCAACGAACCAACTAATGATAATAAAATTTCAGTTAATAAAGAATGAAACAAGCAATTTCAATATCAGGTGGACAGAAGGCGGCGAACCAGAGATATAATCTTGATGGGAGACCTAAGTCTCGCCAGTTCTGTATTCCGATAGGACTGACCTGGGCGGGAAAAGCAGTTTCGACCGTCTTGCATTAAAGAATACCATCTGTCAGTCCTAGCTGCACTCCCAAACATGTCCACGTCAACTTCCTGATTTTATTATCGATCGCTTCAATGGTCACCTTCCATGAAGTCCTTCTATGGGGATGTACATTTCTGTGGAGTGGGCAAATTGTAGAGTAAATCAGTATGGAGAAACCTTTGACACAGCAGCTGATGTCTTTAAGAAAGAAGATTTATGACCGTGTTGAGAGTACAGCGGTCAAAACATGCCAACAAATCAAATCTGAAGCTAAAAACGAAACATTAGGCAAAACAAAATATCATTACTTATTTATGAATCGACAACTGTGATCAACATGTCAACGTTGACTATTATTGTTGCTAGAAGAGCTCTTCCTAAACTTTCGGCTCCACTGAGTTTTTTTTTTCCAAAATTTAATTGAATTAGCAGATGTAGCTGTTGGGGAATTCTAAACTCTTGACTTTGACATCTTCGGTGTTTAGGATTTTGTGAAGATTAGTTCAAGGAGTCTTTATTGTATGTAACTTGCGATAGTGCAGTGGTGTTATTTGGTGTGTGTAATAGTGTAGTTGTGTTATTTGGTGTGTGTAATAGTGTAGTTGTGTTATTTGGTGTGTGTAATAGTGTAGTTGTGTTATTTGGTGTGTAATGGTGTAGTAGTGTTATTTTGTGTGAGTAATGGTGTTGCAGTGTTATTTGGTGTGAGTAATGATGTTGTAGTGTTATTAGGTATGAGTAATGGTGTCGCAGTTTTATTTGGTGTGAGTAATGGTGTTGCAGTGTTATTTGGTGCGAGTAATGGTGTAGTAGTGCTATTTGGTGTGAGTAATGGTTTAGTAGTGTTATTTGGTGTGAGTAATGGTGTAGTAGTGTTATTTGGTGTAAGTAATGGTGTAGTAGTGTTATTTGGTGCGAGTAATGGTGTAGTTGTGTTATTTGGTGCAAGTAGTGGTGTAGTAGTGTTATTTGGTGTGAGTAGTGGTGTAGTAGTGTTATTTGGTGTAAGTAGTGGTGTAGTAGTGTTATTTGGTGTGAGTAATGGTGTAGTAGTGTTATTTGGTGCGAGTAGTGGTGTAGTAATGTTATTTGGTATAAGTAGTGGTGTAGTAGTGTTATTTGGTGTGAGTAGTGGTGTTGTAGTGTTATTTAGTGTGAGTAATGGTGTAGTAGTGTTATTTGGTGTGAGTAATAGTGCAGCGGTGTTATTTGGTGTGCATAATGGTGCAGCAGTGTTATTTGGTGTGAGTAATGGTGCAACTGTGTTGTTTGGTGTAAGTAATGGTGCAGCGGTTTTATTTAGTGTAAGTAATGGTGCAGCGGTGTTACTTCGTGTGCATAATGGTGCAGCGGTGTTATTTGGTGTGAGTAATGGTGCAGCGGTTTTATTTAGTGTAAGTAATGGTGCAGCGGTGTTACTTCGTGTGCATAATGGTGCAGCGGTGTTATTTGGTGTGAGCAATGGTGCAGCGTTGTTATTTGGTGTGAGTAATGGTGCAGCTGTGTTGTTTGGTGTAAGTAATGGTGCATCGGTGGTATTTGATGTGCATAATGGTGCAGCGGTGTTAATTGGTGTGAGTAATGGTGCAGCGGTGTTATTTGGTGTGAGTAATGGTGCAGTGGCGTTATTTGCTTTGCGTAATGGTGTAGTGGTGTTATTTGGTGCGCATAATGGTGTAGTGGTATTACTTGCTGAGTGTAATGGTGTAGTAGTTTTATTTGGTGTGCGTAATGATGTAGCAGTGTTGTTTGGTGTGCGTAATGGTGCGGCGGTGTTATTTGGTGTGCATAATGGTGTAGTGGTGTTTTTTGGTGTGCATAATGGTGGTATGGTGTTATTTGGTGTGCATAATGGTGTAGTGGTATTATTTACTGAGTGTAATGGTATAATGGTGTTATTTGATGTTTGTAATGGTGTAGCGGTGTTATCTGGTGTGCGTAATGGTGAAGCGGTGTTAATTGATTTGCATAATGGTGTAGCGGTGTTATTTGGTGTGCGTAATGGTGTAGCAGTGTTATGTGATGTGCGTAATGGTGTAGCAGTGTTATTTGATGTGCGTAATGGTGTAGCGATGTTACTTGTTGTGCGTAATGGTGTAGCAGTGTTATGTGATGTGCGTAATGGTGTAGCAGTGTTATTTGGTGTGCGTAATGGTGTAGCGGTGTTATTTGGTGTATGTAATGGTGTAGCGGTGTTTTTACTTTGCGTAATGGTGTAGCAGTGTTATGTGATTTGCCTAATGGTGTAGCAGTGTTATGTGATGTGCGTAATGGTGGAGCAGGGTTATTTGATGTGCGTAATGGTGTAGCAGTGTTATTTGTTTTGAATAATGGTGTAGCGGTGTTATTTGGTGTGCGTAATGGTGTAGCGGTGTTTCTGCTTTGCGTAATGGTGTAGCAGGGTTATTTGATGTACGTAATGGTGTAGCGGTGTTTCTTGATGTACGTAATGGAGTAGCAGGGTTATTTGATGTACGTAATGGTGTAGCGGTCTTTCTTGATATAGGTAATGGTGTAGCAGGGTTATTTGATGTACGTAATGGTGTAGCGGGGTTATTTGGTGTGCGTAATAGTGTAGCGGTTATGTTATGTACGTAATGGTATAGCGGTGTTTTTACTTTCCGTAATGGTGTAGCGGTGTTATTTGATGTACGTAATAGTGTAGCGGTGTTTTGCTTTGCGTAATGGTGTAGCAGTGTTATTTGATGTACGTAATGGTGTAGCGGGGTTATGTGATGTGCGTAATGGTGTAGCGGTGTTATGTGATATGAGTAATGATGTAGCGGTGTTATTTGATGTACGTAATGGTGTAGCGGGGTTATTTGATGTACGTAATGGTGTCGCGGCGTTATTTGATGTACGTAATGGTGTAGCAGTGTTATTTGATGTACGTAATTGTGTAGCGGTGTTATTTGATGTACGTAATGGTGTAGCAGTGTTTTTTGATGTACGTAATGGTGTAGGGGTGTTATTTGATGTACCTAATGATGTAGATGTATTATTTGATGTACGTAATGGTGTAGCAATATTATTTGATGTACGTAATGGTGTAGCAATGTTATTTGATGTACGTAACGGTGTAACAGTGTTATTTGATGTACGTAATGGTGTAGCGGTGTTTTTGCATTGCGTAATGGTGTAGCGGTGTTATTTGATGTACGTAATTGTGTGGCAGGGTTATTTGATGTACATAATGGTGTAGCAGGGTTATTTGATGTACGTAATGGTGTAGTAGTGTTATTTGATGTACGTAATGGTGTAGCGATGTTATTTGATGTACGAAATGGTGTAGCGGTGTTATTTGATGTACTTAATGGTGTAGTAGTGTTATTTGATGTACGTAATCGTGTAGCAGTGTTATTTGATGTACGTAATGGTGTAGCAGTTTTATTTGATGTACGTAATGGTGTAGCGGTGTTTTTGCTTTGCGTAATGGTGTTGAGGTGTTATTTCGTGAGCCTAATATTGAAATAAGGCCAATGCAAGAGCAGTTTCCTTGTGTTATCTTCTGGCATTGTGCCAGCCATTGCCGTGAACTGTCTGTTAGTGACATAGTGAACAATGTGGCAGGTGTGGATCGCTTGAGGTTTCATGGACAAATGTCATGTAACTTATCATCCCTCACATAAGAATGCTATGGAACTACAGACATGAGCAGTCACCTTAGAACTTCAACAACTGAAATTGACTGAATGTTGAACACTCGCTGGGTTACATCTAGATTTTGCATCGTGTATTCAGTGTGGCAGGACCTTGAAGTCCTCGTTCATCACTTTCAGAAGGCAAAAGAAGACAGCAGAAGAAGCAAGGCAGATCGCTGTCTTTACGATGACCTTTCAAGAAAAATTACGTCATGCGAATTTGTTCTTGATTTGGGGCTTAAGTGTGATACTCTCCAAGAACTAAGTCTAGATTTGCACAAAAGAAATGTTGATTTGTACAAAGCCGACATGAAAAAAAGAATACATTCAACTTTTTGAGGAAAGAATTGAAATCCCTTATCCATGTTATAGTATGTATCTTCAAAGTCAGAATAACTTGAAGTTCAAAGTGACAACTTCACACAAATGACAAGCACGGTCCTAAAATATGTTATTTGCTTTTTATAAAAGTCTGAAAGAAGCTCTTGGGAAGCTGAGATTAGAAAGTTGGCACACAAATTCCGCATACAATAAAGAGAAATAGTTTTAATATTTCCAGACAAAAAATTTCCAGACATACCACTTCCTTTAAAGCTCCCATTGGACACAACTGCAGTATCTTCCAGTGAATGTGAAAGGGGTTTCTCTCAGATGAACCTTAGAGTAACTTTATCTAGGTCATCTCAGCTTGTACGGACAACCTCTGCACTGATGTTCATCAGGATAGTGGGTCCGCCTCTCACCAAATTCATTCCTAGCAAATATGTGGGTTCATGGCTACTCCGAGGTCGTCATTCTACAGTTGATTCCAAAAGCAAGAAACCATCTAAAAAAGACAAGGGTATATCAAAGGATATGTTGAAAGTGTGGTAGTTGCTGTAAAATCCTCACTGAACGACACTTTTTTTTTATTAACGACACACTAACACTCTCACTCTTTTTCCTTTAGAAAAGGACTGAAGCAATTATCTAGATGTTTCAAGGTTTGTAGTTAGTCAGCACGAGATTGATGTCTTTTGCTCTGGGGCTGGTCTGATCAACAAGCTATTGATTGCAGGGGCGATAGTTGCAAATATCTGCTCCATCTACACGGGCTGAGGTAGGAATGTGGCTCTCAAACAGAACACAAACCAGGCCGATACATTTAATGCTTGTTATATAGGAGACGGATGTGAACCAGAGGCAAAAATGGCAAAACAAAGACCAATCTCTATGACAATGACTGCACACACACAAAACGGAGAAGTGGAACCAGTCCTGTTTACTGGTATCTGAACTTTGCCACGCCCCAGAAGATTCACATCATTCGAATCTATCATCGAGCTAGCGCTATGATTCGGGTAAAGGGTGCCTCTCTAAAGGCTCTAAAGGCTTTATCTGACAGTTGCGGCGTAGTGTTCCAGTGTAATGATATATCATACCCTAATGTTTCTATGAACACTATTGTAGTCACCACACAAACGCCAATGGCACACATTCAGATTGAGTACTCACCGACCATTTCGCAGGCCGGCAGTGCACTGACGGTGTGTGAGGTGCAAACATTTACAGACACCTATTGTCTGAACGGGTATTCTTGGTCGTTTTGTGCAGTGTGTAGCGGGTGTTGCAAAAGCTGCGACGTCATCATCGGTACGTGTCACGGCAAATGTTCTCATGGGATCTATGGACACGACTGCTCCAGGTCTTGTATCAGTGTCTGTCCTTTATGTGAGAAAAAATCCGGAAAGTGCCTACAATGTAAACATCCTGGCTATACCTGTAATGACACTTGTTCCGATGGTAATTCTGGGCTACAGTGCGAACAGACGTGTTCTGATAGCTGTGACGTCATATGTGACCCGGAAAGTGCTGACTGTACGTGGAAGGAAACGTACTGTGTACAGTCAACCGGGAACTGTGCATGCAAGGGAACGTTCTATGGGTCAGACTGCTCTCAAATCTCCGGACATCTGTTTGAACGAAACCTGTGAACAGTTAATCGGGGTCTGCGTCTAGTATGTCGATGATTCCCACGTTAAGAAGAGTCTGCAGACTAACCCAAGCATATGGATACCTCAATGTGTTTATGTGCTAGACTTGGTTAATTTCTTGGTGTTTTTCCGTGAAGCCATGACTCATATCTTGATGTGTTTCTGTGCTAGTCATGGCTCATCTCTTGGTGTGTTTCTGTGCTAGCCATGGCTCAAATCTTAGCTTGTGTGTGTGTGAGTGCTAGCCATGGCTGATATCTAGGTGTGTGTCATGTTAGTCATATCTCATATCCTGGTGTCCGTGTTAATCATGTCTCATATCTTTATGTGCGTCTGAGTTTAGTAATATCTCATAACTTAGTGTGTATCTGTGTTAGTCATGTGTCATATCTTTGTGTGTGCATGTCTGAGTTAGGGATATCTCATATCCTTGTGTGTGCATGGCTATGTAAGTCACATCTCATATCTTTGTGTGTGCACGTCTATGTTAGTCATATCTTATATCTTTGTGTGTATGTCTATGTTAGGTATGTGTCATATTTTTGTGTGTGCATGTCTATGTCAGTCATATCTCATATCTTTATGTGTATGTCTATGTTATTCATGTGTCATATATCTTGATGTGTGTCGGTGTTAGTCATGTCTCGCATCGCTGTGTACATGTCTGTGTTATTCACATCTCATATCTTTGTGTGTGCATGTCTTGTGTTAGTCACCTCTAGTGACTCGGGCAGATGGTGCTCGTAAACCTGGAAGGGCAGACCATCTAAGGGCAGAATCCCCCTACAGAAAAGACAATCTGCTGCCTTGCAGGAAGATTGGGGACAATCAAAGGCTAAGGAAAGCGAACCTGAATAAAATGCTTTCGTTTGGAACTTCCGTTTCCAAGATGGCGGATCTAGTCCACATCCTCTCGATCGCTGCAGAAAATGCACACAGGGTCTGATTAATTTCGGATCTTCTTTGCACTTTTCTGCGTAAAAGTCAAAATGATGATATGCTTGATACATCTGTGTCGCTGAAGCGAGGTCGTAGACCGACAACAGTCTGTTTTTGACGACTCAAGTGTTGTGAGTGAGACCTTCCACCGTCTAGACTTGATCTGCGCTTTACGTCACATTAGTGCTGTTCAAGACCGTTATTGGGATTCTTTGACGCAAGTTATTTCCATGTTACACATTAATGTAAACTACTTCGTCAGTCGCAGTTTTATCTCTTTGGGGAAGTTGCTTCGTGTTTTGTTCGTCGTAGGCTGCTTACACTTGAGTAATCAGACATAAGTCTAAAGGTATCGAGATTATAAGTTTGGCGACATTGTGTGCTACGTCATCGTAATGGTTCCCTAGACCGGCCGTGCGCAAATCTTACGGTCTGCTGTTTGATGTGCGACGAGAATAATTTGACGACTGACTGTGTGTCTATATGTTCGGAATTGGAATCATCAACGATGGCCTAACATCATCAAGTGCTACGATGATCATCATTTTCAAGAGGACGTGACTTACCGGTATATGGGGATAGGCGGTGGGAACAAATGAAGGCTATGCATGAAAAGTGTTCCTTGTTGCAGTTTCCTCATATTACAAGTCGCATTTCTGTGTTAGTCACCTTTAGTGACTCGGGCAGATGGTGCTCGTAAACCTGGGAAGGCCGACCATCTAAGAGCAGAATCCCCCGACAGAAAAGATCAACTGCTGCCTTGCAGGAAAATTGGGGACAATCAAAGGGTAAGAAAAGCAAACCTGAACAATGCTGACTGAAATCGGGTGCACTGGGCCACTGGCGCAGAACACAGTGCAACGTTTTAACGGCTGTTCAATCGGAGTGGATATAACAGGCTTAAACAGACAGCTGTCTTCGTATGAGAGTTTGGACGTCCTACTCTGATTGAGTCCTGATCGCAGAGAGAGAGAATAAAATGCTGGCTGAAATCGGATGCACTGGGCCACTGGCGCAGAACACAGTGCATCGTATTAACGGGTGTTCAGTCAGAGTGGATCTGGAAGACTCTAAATGTGATGTTCTGTCTGTGGGGGCGATCAACACACTTAACCTGACAGCTGACTTCATGTGGGAGTCTGGAATCCTACTCTGATTGAGTCCTGATCGCAGAGAGAGAGAGAGAGAGAGAGAGAGAGAGAGAGAGAGAGAATTGCAGATTCTTTTAAACTGGCTGATATATTATCTCTCATGTTTCCTCTTACTCGTTGACATTTTTCTACAGAATTGCTCTGTTATCATTATAGACTAAAGCTGTTCTCTTCCAAGTACATGGGAGCCAAAAAAGTTTGATTGATTCCCCCTTATCTTTGTAATAAAATGGTTTTTTTTCAACTTATGTACAGGGGAGCGTCATAATTCCAATGGGTTCCTAAGTACGAATGTAAAATTCGAGAGAGTAATGACATTTGTATTGAGAGTCCGATGTTTTTACGTTCGATCCCGTGAGGGAAGTAAAGAGTTATTGAGTTATTGAGTTATTTGCGGGTCATCATCATTGAACTCCGAACATGTCCATATGTGCTCAGATCCCCTCCTCAGCAATTCCCTCAAGTGTCCAGCGACTAACGACTCCAGTTCTATGTTGGTTGATACGTCTTCTTACACGGCCACTAAGTTTCTCATTTCTGGCTGTGCCCACCTTAACTCCCATTTCCATCATCCGAAGAAGTGACGTGGATCTGTGTTTGTCGAAGTCCTGGAAGTAAAGAATAATGACGTAGTACTCAACCAAGCATATCGTATAAGTACCGACATAGAGCTCATTATCTTATTATCAAGTACCGGCCTGCTGGCGTAGGTGATCATGTCTCTCCACAACTTTCGATCACGACATTTATTTATCATTTCTGTTGTTGACCTTCTGCCAAGCTATTCTCTTAAGCTGCATGGTATTTATTCTCTTTGCTTCCCTCTATCTCTCCGTCCCTCAATTTCCCCAGTTGTTACAATATATTGCAGCTGTTCTCTTCTCATTACATGGCCAAAAAATGATGATTGTTTCTTCCTAATATTGGAAATTAGCTCTCTTTTTGCTTTGGCCTCTTCCAGAACGTTTTCATTACTCCTCTTATCTGTCCATGGTATTCTCAACATTCTTCTGTAAAACCAAATTTCTACAGACTCCAGTGATTTTCTTGTCTGTTGTCTTATTGTCTATGATGAACATCCATATGTTAAGACTGGCTCTACATAACATTTAAGAACTCTTTTTCTTGTTTCTATTGTCAAAAATGGATTACATAGTATCTTCCTCATGTTTTGGAAAGCTGCTTTTCCCTGAGCCATTACCTTATACTGTATACCAAATATAAGCTACTAAAATATCACCATCATGGATACATTAGATCAAGGGAAATAATAATTCCACCATCCAGGATAGATACGGACTGCCTGTGTAGGAGATACATGACGCAATCCAGAAAAAAGTCACAAAGATTCAGGGTCGTCAACCCACAGTTTATTTGCCAGAAAAACCTTCAGAATTGGCTCATGGAATATCCGGACTCTAAATTTCGCAAGAATAAGCTGTATAGGTAGCGGCAGAAATGAAAAATTATAAAATAAACATTCTAGGAATGTGCAAAAAAATGGCTTTGATACGCGAGGATACAATTAACTAAACACATGAGAGTTTATGTTATGATCAGGACACAATAGACTAGGAGTGTTACTTAATTGAAGACGTGGATAAAATGTTATCCCTGGGAGGTCAATAGGCGGAAAAAAACAAGTGGGAAGATTATTCCAGGTCCAGATTAATGAGACAAATATTTGTAACTGGAGAGAAAAAAAAATAATAAAAATACACATTTTCCAATTGTACGAATCAACAAATGATAATAACAACTCAGTTAATGAAGAATTATACAAATAATCGCTATATCAGAACAGAAAGTGAACCAAAGATATAATCTTAGCCTTGCCTGCTTTATATTACGCTAATATTGACTTGGGGCGGGAAAACCAGTTTCGACCGGCTTGCATTATAGAGCCATATCTGTCAGTTCCGGCGGAACTCCCAAACCTGTTCACGTCAACTTGCAATTTCTATTCTCGATCGCTTCCCCCATGACGCAAAAAGGCAAATTGAGGAAGAAAAAAAGAGATCACTTCCACAAAACATAAGCTAACTTCATACACCAGCGAACGCTATAACAGTTTCATATTCTACATAAAGTGAAGGAACCAAACTTTGAACTTGCCCTCAAGTCTGCTCCGGTCGTTGAACCGCAGCTCCTTATCTGCTATTTCTCTTAATTTCTAGATGCCGTTCAGCGAAGCATCAACCTCGTCGAGATTTTTGGGCTCCAGACAAACGGTTGTGATCTTCTTGTATGCCACAGTAAGTGTCTCAGTCTTCTTGTATGTCACAGTAATTCTTGTATACCACAGTAAATGTCTCAGTCTTCTTGTATGTCACAGTAAATGTCACGGTTTTCTTGTATACCACAGTCAATGTCTCGGTCTTCTTGTATGTCACAGTAAATGTCTCGGTCTTCTTGTATACCACAGTCAATGTCTCGGTCTTCTTGTATGTCACAGTAAATGTCTCGGTCTTCTTGTATGTCACAGTAAATGTCTCAGTCTTCTTGTATGTCACAGTAAATGTTACAGTAAATGTCACAGTAAATGTCTCAGTCTTCTTGTATATCACAGTAAATGTCTCGGTCTTCTTGTATGCCACAGTAAATGTCTCGGTCTTCTTGTATGTCACAGTAAATGTCTCGGTCTTCTTGTATACCACAGTCAATGTCTCGGTCTTCTTGTATGTCACAGTAAAAGTCTGAGTCTTCTTGTATGTCACAGTAAATGTCTCAGTCTTCTTGTATGCCACGGTAAATGTCTCGGTCTTCTTGCGTGCCACAGTAAATGTCTCGGTCTTCTTGTATGCCACACTAAATGTCTCGGTCTTCTTGTATACCACAGTCAATGTCTCGGTCTTCTTGTATACCACAGTAAATGTCTCGGTCTTCTTGTATACCACAGTCAATGTCTCGCTCTTCTTGTATGTCACAGTAAAAGTCTGAGTCTTCTTGTATACCACAGTCAATGTCTCGCTCTTCTTGTATGTCAAAGTAAAAGTCTGAGTCTTCTTGTATACCACAGTCAATGTCTCGGTCTTCTTTTATACCACAGTCAATGTCTCGGTCTTCTTGTATACCACAATCAATGTCTCGGTCTTCTTGTATACCCCAGTCAATGTCTCGGTCTTCTTGTACACCCCAGTCAATGTCTCGGTCTTCTTGTATACCACAGTCAATGTCTCGGCCTTCTTGTATACCACAGTAAATATCTCGGTCTTCTTGTATGTCACAGTAAACGTCTGAGTCTTCTTGTATACCACAGTCAATGTCTCGGTCTTATTGTATCACACAGTAAATGAAATTCTCTCGATGTTCTCGTCTCATGGAGAAGCTCCGTGATTTCTTCAGTTTGAAACTCATCCTGCATAAATTGATGAACTCGCACAGGCTCTTGAACATTCCCCAGGCATGACTCTTTTTTGTGTTAGCCCTGTGGTGTCATCCATTAATGCTTTCAGTGGTGACATATCTCTCCAGATTCGGGTTCGTTCGCAACTACTTCGGCTGCTTTCAGACTTACACACATATGTAGCCATTGCAAGAATAGAGATAGAGAGAGAAATCGTACATCACACAGCAATACAAACTTTCAGTTCTGTACAAGTAGTCATGTATTTTTAAGCATAGCTTTCACATTTAGAGCACATTAAACATTCTGAGAGTCAGCCAAATAATCTGGCTTGTGATAAATCCATATGCGAGTATGTTAGATTTTGTAGAGAGTATGACTTAAAGAAAAAATTTACACAATAAAATACCAGTACTTTTAACAATTAAAAGCATGCTGAAGTTGGATGTGTTTGCCCGAAAGACACAGATATCACAGTTATACTGCAAACCACAACACAACACAGACACCCCACTTAACGTCCTTGTAAGGCGGATGACGCAAATGTGTACTTCTTTAGTCATCGGACGAACGCAAGCAAGCAACAAATAAAAGGTGCAATAGAGAGAAAAGACTATTGGAAAAAGTTATGGAAACATGGAAGAAGAAAAACTAGTAAATTGGGGAAAAAATAAAACACCGGAATAAGGCATAGATGACAGTACAGACCAAGCAGAAAATGGCTATAAGAAACAAGGAAGCAGAAATAAACAAAAGCGAAACGATATATACTAGAGCCAATGCATAGGAAACATACACGGCGTAGACAAAGAAGTGTGAAGTTGCGTATAAAGAGATATGGAAATATATAAAGATAAATATAACACGTCAGATTCTTTTTGAGAACACAAAAAGCAAATGCTGTCACATACCAGCTTTCACCATTGTTAAGACATCAAAACATTTCTATGCAAGCTAAACAACAAATGTTAAAAACATTTTCATACCAACTTTGTGCTATGAAAGTCAAACATGGACCCTTCCTAAATCACAATTAAGAAAGATCAATACATGTGAGATGCGTTGCTTGAGAAAAGTAACAAACAACACAAGAAGAGATAGAATACCAAATGAAACCATAAGAAAAATAGTAGGAACAAAACCCTGCCAAGAATATATAGAACAACAACAACTTGAATGGTTTGGCCACCTGGTCAGAATCACCATCAAGGGCGTTCTTCTCGAGAATGCATGGGAAAAGATCAAGAGGAAGACACAGAAGAAGATGGATAGATGTAGCGACAGAGACATGTAGCAACAAAGGAAAATCACTAATTCAGACAGTTCGAGCAGCTCAAGACCGACAAATGATATAAACCACGACACCTGTTAGGTGTCAGTGAAAAGAGAAAAGAAGAGGAAGAAAAGAAGAGCTCCAGCGACCTGTCAAAGATGAAGTTGCCAGACGAAAACGCTACTCACGAATCCAAAGAAGACTTATCAACCAACACAATATCGGTGTCATTAGTCGCTACACTTTTAGGGATATACTGCGAAAGCGATCTGAGCACGTATGGACTTGTCCAATGTGCAAGGAGGATGAACTGTCGACTAAACTAGACGAAACTTCAGAGACCTGGTTTATTTTTTATTTGTGTTCGCCAGCTTTTACCTCTGACGAAGTCCCTAGAGACTAGGAACTGAATTTTGCGTGTTAATACGTTTTTTCCTGGCAGCTGTGTGCGCGGGGTTCCCTCCCCGCACATGCAGATAACTCCGTCTTCGGAGGTACTCATATTTTTTTCCGTCCATGTGTAATTGACGTTTCATGCAGAGCCTCGCTGCTGAGACCAGTGGTGGTTGCCGCAGAGAGAAATCATAAATAAAAATCCCAAGTGGTCAACCAGGATTCGAACCCACAACCTCTCTGTCTCGAGGCCGGCGTCTTGCCTTGAGACAACCAGTCTATCCATACCTGGTATATTACACATTTTGTGGAGCGGGAGGATGGCATTCTAAAGTTCTGACACACTTTAAATTAGAAAGAAACCGTATGCTTTTTAGGCCTATATGTAAGTCTTTCTCGGTCTCTACTCATAGTTGGGATCAGATCGTTATGTGAGGATGGATGTTGATGTGAACAGTTTGTGATAGAAGCAGGGGTAATGATGGAGTGATAAAGACAGAGAGACTTAGTAATGTGAGGTGGAGTGAGAGAATGGAAGTGAAGGAAAGTAAGATAAATTAACAGGGAGAAATAGTGTGCTTGAGAAACAGAAAGGCGAAAATCGAGAGATAAAGTCAATGAGAGAGAAAGTAAGAAGTGTGAGAGAGAAGGAGGAGGAATAGTGGAAGGATTTAAAAAGGTGGCGGTGATAAAAAAAAAAGTGAAAAACTGGGATAGAAAAATCAAAAAGTGTGTGTTAGAGAAGAGGGAGAATGTATTTGTGTGAGACAGAAAGATGATAATAGGAAAGTAAATGGATCAAAGAGAGTCTGATATATTGCGAAATAAGACAGAAAGATAATGAGAAAAAGTAACAGCATGAACGAGAAAAGTAACAGCATGAATGAGAGAGAGAGAACGAGAGAAAGACAGTGTGTTTGTCTGAGAATGCGTGAAAGAGAGAAATAGAAAGAAATTGTCTGTGTAAGTGTATGCATTACAGATAGATACATAGTAGACAGAGAGATAGAGAGAGAGAGAGAGAGAGAGAGAGAGAGAGTTAGACTAAATAAAAAGAGAGAGAGAGAACCAAAAAAGAAAGCTAAAGAGAGACCGAGACTGAAAATGAATGGCCAGATTTCTCGTAAAGCAGCGCTCAAATGTGATTTCTCCTCTGGTTTGACAATAACCATCAGCGACTGAATCAACGCGTGCCAAATATTGCGGCCTGCTACTCACAGTCAATAACAGACGCGTTTATGTTACTTTTTATACATTTGATGAAATGTAGTCCTGAGAGAAAGCTTTCTTCATAGACGTAAATTCAGTTAAGGCAACCCCTCAACAAGTTATCTTTTAACGTTGAAGCTTATTTGGCAGCACGGTGGTGTTAGAAAATATGGACAATAACCGTACTTCACGGTTGCTTGCTTTAGTTTCAAAGTAGTATTTTAGTTCAAACCAAACAAATGTTGTAACAAAGTAAAAAAAAAAAAGTATAGAGCCAGGTCACGCCAAGTGGCGTATAGGGTGTATGGTGTTAGTGACCATAATTTTTACAGATCTTCAGCACATGATTTTTGGGGTAATGTGGTCGATATTACGCCCGTGTCTCTTTAATTTCCCAATTGATTGATTTTAGCCTCTCTGTTTCTCAAGCACACTATTTCTCCCTGTCAATTTATCTTACTTTCCTTCACCTTCATTCTCTCACTCCACCTCATATTACTAAGTCTGTGTTTTTCTCGCTCTCTCATTACCCCTTTCTCTATCCCATACTGTTTACATCAACATCCAACCACATATTCTGATCCAAATGTCGAGCACAGATTCTGAGGAAGACATCCCTATATGTCTATATACGGCACACAGTTTCATTCCAACATAAAGGTACCAGAATAACTGTTATGCCATCCTCCAGCCTCCACACAAATTGTAACCTACCAGATCACTGAAGCTCCGGTGTATTACATTTTTAGAATGGACGTTGTACGTCTACTTATTAAAGTTATATTATGCTATTACATGTATATAACGTTATATCAAATGGAATTTAAAAACCCTCAGTGAGTTGTGAAGTTCAGTGACTGCTAATGGCGCCAAAGTTTACCGCGACGAGTTCCGGCTGTTAAATGGCTATATATATATGTATATATATATATATATATATATATATATATATATATATATATATATATTTACTACATACTATATACATTATCCGGTGTCATGGCTGCTACGTGCAGTCGTTTTTATATTTCGGCTCTTGCCGATATATTTAAATGATTTTCGTGACAGTCGAGTTATGAAATTATGTGTTGCTATTCCCCGTTTGGAGTATGTTTTATTTCGGACGTGTGGATAAACTGTGATTACCGAAATTTAAGTGGAATATGATGTATACTTCTTTGTGTCGTGTGTTCGCGGTTCAATAGTCAAGCACATGGTTCGACAAAAAAATTGCGTCGCCGGGTATGTTCAACCCGAATATAAAAAGTCTGTGTCGGTGGATGGGGCGGAGGAATCGAAAATGACCACCGGCCCAGAAGGCGAAAACAGCAAAGTGTGTGGTACACATGAGGCATATTCAGAACACGAAAGACGAATATGGCAGACCACCGTGAAAGAGATTGGAGCCTCATCACGTAACACTCCATAGAAAGCCATAGAGAGAAATTCTAACTACTGTATTAAGAAAGAATTAAAAATAGCTACATGGAATTTTAGGACCTTATACCAACAAGGAAAATTAGAAAATCTAATGGTAGAAGCTGAGCGATTAAGCATAGATATCTTAGGCATATCAGAAACAAGATGGAAGGAAAGTGGATACATACAAGACGATAAATATACATTTATATATTCAGGTAACACAAAAGAACATCAAAGAGGAGTAGGCATTCTAATAAAACGAGAGCTACAAAAATATATAAATACTCACTTGACATACAATGATAGGATTATACTATTAAAAATAAAGGCAAAATAATTCGACATAGCAATAATACAGACATACGCACCTACTCAAGACTATACAGACGAACAAATAGAGGCATACTATGATGATCTAAACACAGTTATGAAGCAAGTGAAATCATCAGACAGCTTGATTATAATGGATGATATGAACGCTAAAGTAGGAAAAGGTAAATATAAGATCATTATAGGAAATAATGGTCTATGAAAAAGGAATAACAGAGGAGAAAGATTAATACAATTTTGTGAAGAAAACAGAATGATAATATGCAACACCTTCTTTGAGCAAGAGAAAAGGAAATTATACACATGGAAAAGCCCTGGAGACAAGAAGAGAAATCAAATAGATTACATAATGATAAAAGACAGATTCAGGAACAGCGTCAAGAAAGCCAAAACCTACCCAGGAGCAGATATTAATTCATACCACAATCCTGTAATGATAAAAATGAAAATCAAATTAAAGAGAAGCAAACAAAAAACTAATTCAGCAACACCAACAGATATAACAGCGTTAAACCAGAAAAATGTAAAAGAAACTTATACTGTACAAGTGAAGAACACATATCAGAAGCTACTAGAAGAGGGGATTGAGCAGTACAGATGAAAAAATCCTGAGGAAAAAGTCACAACAAAATGGCAATGCATAAAAAACAGCATGCAAGAATCCTGCAACACCTTGCCCAAAAAGGAAAGTAACAAAAAAAATGGATAACTGACAAAATCTTAGAAAAAATGGAAGAAAAAAGACGAGCGAAAAACACTGCCAGATACAAGGATATAGACAATGAAATACGGAGAATGTGCAAAAAGGCAGAAGAAGACTGGCTTAATCAAAGATGTCTAGAAGTCGAGACTATGGAAAGTAAACAAAACTTAAGAGAGATGCAAACAGAAATAAAGAGAATGACGAATAAAGACAAAAAAAGCTGTACGAAACGGATGTATTGCAAACAAAGAGGGAAGAATGCTAACAGACAACAAAGATATAATAAATAGATGGCAAGAATATATAACAGAATTATTTCATGACGAAAGGGACAAAAAGCCAGACATAAAATGTACATACAACTATAAAATCCTGAAATCTGAAGTAGAAAAAGCTATAAAAACAATGAAAAAGGGAAAGGCAGCAGGACCTGACAGTATACAGATAGAGATGATACAGGCTCTAGAAGATTTTGGCATCGAAGTGATCACAGACATATGCAATGACATATACCATACAGGATACATACCAAACGATCTAAAAACATCAACTTTCATTGCATTGTCTAAAAAGAATGGTGCAGTTGAATGCAGTGATTTCAGAACAATAAGCCTAATGAGCCAGGTAACAAAAATTTTACTAAAAGTTATACAGGGAAGGATTCAGAATCAAATCAATACTGAATTAGATGAGCAACAATTTGGATTCAAGAAAAAACAGGGGGACAAAAGAAGCCATATTCAGCATGAGAACATTGATTGAAAAGTACACAGAAGTAAACAAACCAATATATGCCTGCTTTATAGACTACACCAAAGCTTTCGATAGAATACACCATAACCAACTCATAAACTGCCTAAAGGATATAAATCTGGATGATACAGACATACGACTAATATGTATAATTTGTACTGGGAGCAAACAGCAATAATAAAATATAACAAGGAGAACTCAACACCCATGGACATACAAAGAGGAGTAAGACAAGGATGCATCCTATCTCCAAGCTTGTTCAATCTATACACTGAGCAAATCTTTAAAAACATATCAGAGATACCAGGCCTAAACATTAATGGAAAGATAATCAATAACCTAAGATATGCTGATGATACTGTTCTACTAGCAGAAAATCCTAAGACCTACAACAATTGCTTAATGTGATAAACATAACAAGCAAAAAATATGGACTAGAAATGAATATCAAAAAGACTAAAACTATGATCATAAACAAAGAAAATTCTCAAGACCTACAATTAAATATCACAGTTGAGGGAATACATCTGGAGACAGTCCAGAGCTACAACTACCTGGGACATACTATAACCACTGATGGAAAATGTAAAATTGAAATAAACAAAAGAATAGGAATGACAAAAATTAATTTTAATGCCATTAAAAATATGCTAACGTCAAAACAAATAAAACCAGATCTAAAACTAAGAATAACAAAATGATATTTTCTCAATATTCCTGTATGGTGCAGAAACATGAACATTAGATTTAAAAAAAAACAGAACATAAAATTGAAGCCTTTCAAATATGGTTATATAGCAGAATAGGCAGAATTGGATGGAAAGAAAATAAAACAAATGATGAAGTTTTAATACAACTATAAATGGAAAGAGAACTACTAAACACAATTCAAACAAGACAAATAAGATTTCTGGGTCATGTTAAAACCTGCTGTTTTCTGCTGTTAAAAGACACAACAGCCTACTAAAAGTAATATTGGAAGGGAAAATACAAAGTAAAAAAGGCAGAGGCAGACCAAGACTAACTTGGATGAGTAATATCAAAGATTGACAAGTCGCCCTATGACAACCTGTACCATCAAAGCAAGAGACAAAGCTTATTGGTGCTCTATGATAGCCAACCTTCGATGCGGAGACGGCACTCGATGATGATGATACATATATGATGAACCTATACGGTGATATAACTATATAACCTCAAAGCTGGTGCACGTGTATAGAAACCATATATACATGTATATATATATATATATATATATATATATATATATATATATATATATATATATATATATATGTGTGGTTTTTAAATACGCGTACCAGCTTTGAGGTTATATAGTTATATCACCATATAGGTGCCTTCGTTAGTAAAAAGTAAATGGCTTGTTGCAGGAGCTACTGAGTTAAGTGCTCTGTGCACACCGTGAGCTGTGCGTTTCATCCGTTTTAATCGTGTTTCGATATTCCAATTGTTTACGATGAATGGTGATATCGTATGACAGGGAACAGACGGTTGTATTCACTTTTTGTGCGGTTTCGCCTTATGTCTTTTGGCGTGTGCTGAGACTGTTATGATGGGGACAGCAGCTACCTTTCTTTGTCTGGGAGATGAGATATCAATTCGGATGATACCACTGGCACAGGCAGGCGGTTGAACAATTATGGATTTTAATTCGTTTGTAGTGATACCGGGGCCTTCCATAACCATAACCATAAATGGAATAAATGTGCATTGTCAATACTGTTTTGCTTTATTTTTTTTCCATCGGATGCCGTCTCCACATTGAAGATTGGCTGATCGCTAGATTACTTTGCCTGTTCCTTCATTGTGCACTCTGTTATAGGTTCTCCTATCCATCTTTAGATGTTATCAAACCACTTTGATCTTAGTCTACCTCAGCCTTGTCTAGCTCGTGCTTTTCTTTGCAACTTCCTTTCTTGCTTCAAGAGCAGTTGTCTGATTAGAAAAGTAGCACGTGTACAATATTGTTGAGTGAAGTAAGGCTAACCCATGCAATGTTAAAGTACTATTTTTTTTTTATTATAATCTCTATCGTTGTCCACTGTTTTCTTGAGCTTTACAGATTCAATGTAAAAAAAATTGTGTGTTATTTGTAAAATTATGTGCGTTCTTTATTCACAGCTTATTAACTGCTTCTTCTTTTCTTCATATTCAGCAATCAGCTACGGCTATGTATGGAGACGTTCAGACCAGCATGGATCATGAACACCGGTTCCCCATAGCCTGTTATGTCTGGTCGTTTAAGTGGCCATATTGGTGTCCTTAAAGTGTTAAGAGTGCTGTAGTTCTGTAGGATGCCATCACATGTTAAAAAATTCACGGTATTATGTATGTGTGCTCTGAGGCCGCAGCAGCATTTTAAAGTCTGAAGATCTTGGTCTGCTCGTGTCTGCGGGGCTTGTATAAGTTGTCATGTTCTAGCTTATATATTTCATATAGCTCTTTCCATTCTGTTTTCCTAGCTCGTTTCAGGATTGTCTTTACTTCTATGAGGCTCTGGGGTTGGTTGGACTGTTAAAGGTTCCCACCTGCTATTGCAAGTTCATCTGCTTTCTCGTTTCCATGAATGATACAGTGTGCTGGTATCCACTGCAGACATAGTTCTGTCAATAGACCTAGTTGTGTCTTTTTAATAAAGCGTACATATAGTAAATGTAAAGTACTCCCGTCACGCCAAGTGGCGTATACGGAATATGGTGTTAGTGACCATAAATTTTACAGACCCTCGACATATGATTGTTGGGGTAATGTGGTCGATATTACACCCGTGCCGGTTTACTTTCCCAGAAAAAATTCCGGTACCCATTAAAGGCTGGGTGAACCGGAGCCGTCGGTTGGGATCGAACTCTACCTCCTGTCCTTTGTAGTCCAGTTCACTAACCACTGAGCTATCGCTGCTCCCAAAGCGAACATATGATGCTCTATATTTCCTGGATGAGTCTGTCCTGTTTCAGGCTTGATATCGCTTGTATGACTGAATTTGCATCGCTGAGGATGACAATGTTTTTTTGAGTATGGACCTCTTTGTTGATGAGAAGTTGAATGGCTGTACGGAGTGCCCTTTCACTGCTCTGAAATGTGGACACATTAACGTGTGTTTGAAATTGTAATAACCCATTGTTCAAATGTTTCCAAAGAGTCTCAAACATACACTTGGGAGAATACATTCTAAATCAAGTGGTGAGAGATGAATCTATGCAAGAGTACGTGTTGAGACTTGTTAGAAGAAGGCTTTGACAATACATAGCTCATGTACTGAGAAGGGATGAAGAAAGACTTTCCTATCAGGCATTCATGCGGAAACCATCTGGTAAAGGAAAACTAGGAACAGCAAAAGGGACACTAGGCAGAAGAATTACTTGGAAGATTGAACCAGGGGACTAAGAGACAACCAAGAACTACAAGAACTAGCAGCAAATCGTCAATTATTGAGGACTATGATTTCCGACCTTGTGCCATTGTCCGCCTGAGAGAAAAATGAATGAATGAATGAAATTGGCCTAACGGCAAGAAAAAATATGAATAAAAATTACATTGCAACAGTTTTATTAGTTGAAGGAGAACACACAATCAAATCTGCCGCACGGTTCAACTTGTGAACATTATTTCAGCAAAAATCTTACTGTGATGCCAAAAAAAAAAAAAAATCAAATATTGAACAATCTTTTAAAAAGCAGAATCACGGTCTTTTATGATTTTAGAAACAATTTCGTGAGGCCAAATTGATTTCATTTAGTTAACACGAGAAACCACTTAATATTGGACCATTCTTGGTCTTTATCCCAAACCCTGCGGTCGTTGGAGCACTACTCACAACCTCCAGCAACCTTTTCCATTTCTTTCTCTCTATGTTTTGTCATTCTTTAGGATGTTACGAAGTCGAGGAATGTTCATTCTTTGGTGCGGCCATCTGTTTCTCTATCTACATCTTCTCTATTCTCTCGCAGGTTCTTGTCTTTGCCATGCCAGATGTTTGAAATAAATAGCCAAGACTCTCGACTTTGCATTTCTTCTCAATAGTCAAAAGATCATCATGTACTCAAATCGCTTGTTGTATCCTTTCTGCAAACATTTTCATCCGTGATGTCATCTAGGTAAGAGATACCCAAACCTTATGATAACATTTTATCTCCATTCCGTGTATTTTTACTCTGTAGATCTGCTGTACGATGCATTTTTAGCAAGCGCATAGAAAACTCGACATAACAGGAGTGTCTACCAGCCTGGGTTAGAGCCAATGGTGATGTTCTTATGTTATCAATTAAGTTGTAGCCTTTCTAGGGCTGCTGTAGTTTGCACTTTTCTAGCCGATATTTCAGGTTTTGAGCCTATTTTGGTTCATCTTTGACAATTGATCTTAAATATTAAAATTAATAAACCGTTTCTATTTCTAATCCATATATTTTGATTTTTGAGACAAGGCCCTTAGGGTTATTGGTCGTCAGTTTCATTCAGCATTGATCTCCATGCGATGTGCACAAGATGTTCTATTTAGACTTTGTATAGGATCTCTCAGTTTCTACTTAACCATTGATGTCATCTGCAAACCACAAGGTAGTGATTAATAGCTCTGCTGCCATTACTGATAGTACACGGTCTCTTATTAAGCATCTGTCATCATTCTTTTCAAGTAGATGTTGAAACAGGTGGTAAAGAGTAATAGTCTTCTAGAACTCCAGCTGCCATTCTGAATCATGCTGAGAATGAATGAAGAAAAACTACCCTATCAGGCATCCATGCGGAAACCATCTGGTTAAATGAAAACTAGGAACAGCGAAAGGAACACTAGGCCGAAGAATTACTTGGAAGATTGAACCAGGGGACTAAGAGACAACCAAGACCTACAAGAACTAGCAGCAAATCGTCAATTATTGAGGACTATGACTTCCTCCCTTTGTACCATTGTTCGCATGAGAGAAATATGAATGAATGAATGAATGAATGAATGAATGAATGAATGAATGAATGAATGAATGAATGAATGAATGAATTATGGTTATGGTTATCTGAAGGCTGACCATCTGCTTCGTTCATAACTACTGCTTTTGTAGCCTTCTTGTATAAATGTCTTATACTGCGAACCATGCTGACTATTAAGCAAGTGCAACAAACACAAAAAGTTCAGATAATACTTCTTAATAAAGTAATGGTTTGCTAAACCAATGTGATACTACTGTTTTCTGTCAGAAAAGTTTGTGAAACGTGACTCTAAACTTGCTGCCCATGTTATAATAAATGAAGATATTCAACGATGAGTTCACACTTTCCAATGTGTACCCAATTCCAGCCAGTATTATTGAAAATTTCATATATTTCCCATTAATTGATAATTCTGGTAGAAACGCTACTGCCATCATAGTGATGCTAAAAGGGACAAAACACGCAATAAACAAAATGGAAATCATCATGATCATTTTGCCCACTTTTTGGTTACGGGTGGAAAACCTTTCAACTTGTGAACTAGTGATGGTTTTCTGTCTCCACGCCAATAGTTTTTGTAGTTTGAAGGAAAGTATTATAACGCAGACAACGATGATCACAAAACAACAGAAAGGAATAATAAAATTGTTCATTACAAATGTAATCATATCCACACTTCTGTCATCTTCAGCGTGCACAAGTCCAAAAATTGTCTTGTTCCATAATTTAGAAAACCTTGTGTCCAATTTGTTAACAGCGTACACTGGGAATCCGGTAAAGAGGAAGATCATAAACACACAAGTGGTAACCACCGACGCTCGTGTTGTTGTTCAAATACTCTTTACCTGGATAACAAACAAAAAAATCAATTGTCATTAAATTAATGTAGCACTGCTTTAGTATGTTTGATACTCAAGACATTAATGTAAAAATAAAGCTAGCCTAGAAAATGTAATGTCGTGGGGAAATAAACATCACAATACTATAAATTTAAATATAATTTAAATACGATAAATATAATTAACAATAATAATATAGGCACATCAGTTAAAAATGTGGCCCAAAAAGGATAAAACGTATTCCAACCTTTAATGGAGCTGTTATGCATAAACATCTTTCCAACGTAATCATGGTGGTGATGCAACTGCTGACTCTGGTGAATGACCAATGTGGCACTCCTGATGTTAAATATCCCACTTCAATCGGATCAAATGGTAATTCGGCGCCCATTACCGATAACGTAATACATATTGCTATCCAAACCATCGTTATCAGGCTACCTAGATCAGACACAGCCAAAGCTGAAATGAAACATAACAATTATTTTACACCAACGCTAAATAAAATAACAACTCCTAGCTGACCAGACACCAAATTAACATACGCACACACAAACACACACACACCAAACAAAATAAGATAATCAGAGAACCGAATGTAGAAGGATCACATTCTACAAATGGAACAATTCATTTTTCTTTTGTGTCTCGTCTTTGTAGAGTGCAATAAAATGGGGAAGAAATGGAATGATCTTAAAAGAATGGCAAGAATAGAACGGCTTAAAAACTGTTTGTTGAAGACCTATGCTAAACTGGGAGCTGACAAGAAAAAAAAAGAGGAAGAAGAGTGGAACAGACTTTGCCTAATTCGGAGCAAGTGAGGTTTTTTTCCCCCGCTGATTGATATTTAAGTAAATTGGATGCCTCGTCGTTTCGGTCACAGAGTCTTGCATGAACAGAAAAGTTTTCAATACATAACTCAAGTTTTCTCCTGAAATTTACATTGTGCAATATATTCCTTTGGTATCGCCAGGATGCAAAGAGGCATCAATAATACAAGAAAAAATAGGCAAGCGATAGTTATACGCAGGACCAAAGAAGACTTGTCAACCAACGCAATATTAATGTCTTTAATAGCTACATGTTGAGAGATATACTTCTGGTCAATATGGCGGATAGGCGACAAGAACTGTTGAGGCACTGTCTCAAAAAGTGTTCCTTGTTGAAGTTTCCTCATATAAGTCCGGCTTGCTGCAGGAGCTACTGAGTTTAGTGCTATGCGCACACCGTGAGCTGTGTTTTTCACCCGGATGGTGCTTCTTTATTCAGATTGCTTACCTTGAATGATGATAGTGTATGACGAAGGACATTTCAGCTGCGTTCACTTTAGGTGATACGCCTTATGTCTTTTGACGTGTGTTATGTTTGCTATGATGGTGACAGCAGGTGCCTTTCGTTGTTTAATATATTCGTACATTGTTCTTATCAGGTTAATTAACTTCATGGGGATTCCGTAATGACTCTGCAACTTCCAAAGCATTCCTCTGTCTAAACTATCAAATCCCTTTTCGTAATCTAAGAATCCAATATAAAGTGGGGACTGTAGTTCTTATCTTTGTTCAACTATTATACGTAAGGTAGTTATTTGATAAGGTAATTATCTGATTTTTTTCCTGAAACCTGCTTGTTTCTTTCTCAAATTTTTCTCTCTGGCCTCTTTTAGTCTCTCCAGAATGATTCTGCTTAGTATTTTTCCTGACACTGATAGTAGCATAATTCTATTATAATTTGTGCACTCCTGTAAATTTCCTCCTTTGGTAGTTTGATCATATTACCTTCTTTCAAGGCTTTAGGTATTTCGTCTCTCTTCTATATTGTATCTAGTAGATTGTGTAACATCTTGGTAGAGGTGTTAATATCTGCTGTGGTAGATTTTGAAGGAATTTCATTTGGTCCTGTGGCTTTACCATTTTTTAATAACTTGATGCCTTGCTTTATTATCTTCCTTGCATGGCTTTCCATTTAACGTGCAACTTTTACGTGTTGCGAGATATATTTATGAGGTCATCTGAGGACTTCTGGACTTGTCTGATTTGCAATGGGGATATGGAAATGTACCCACCGCAGCGACACCATTCCGAAAAAAAAAATCAAAAAGACTAAATGATAGTTGCAACTTCGCTGTATTGGATGTCAATACAGGTTACTACCGTCGTTGGCAATGGCCTTTTGTAGAGGTAGAAAATAATGCATCGACAACAGTGTAAATAAACGAGAGCAAATATGAATTAAAAGAGTGTGTTACCCTGCCGTCTCGAACTTGTGAATTAAATGATCTCATAGACGAAAAATATGGTATGTAATCATAGCTAGAGATTACCGGTTATGCAGTCTCAAAATAGAGATAATGTTGCAGAAAGTGACAGATAAAGCATGGATGGTGATACAATAAAGAGTGGTGAATTTATCATCGAAATCTTGTAGGAGAGAAATCGTGTATGGGTCACAAGGAGGTTCTCCAGATCACACAACTACGATCAAGCATTTAGCATGAACATATTCCATTAAATCGGATGTGGTGTGAACCATTGTTGTCGAGGGATTTAAACAGGGATACAACGTGAACACTTGTATCCTTGGCTTTGTCATTTTCTTACTGAAAAAAAGAAGAGATCCTAAAAGGTTGTTCGTTTCACCAAAATATCGCTTGTGGCAAAGAAAAAATGGGCCTTCGACTCAGTAAACAGTGATGGGCTCTACAGGGTGTTGAAAGCATAGGCTGCCCACCTAAATTACTTAAGCTGATTAGGTTATTCATGAAGACATGAATGGTAAAATCTACTTCGATGGAAGTTCATCAGAGAGTTTCACAAAGTCAACAACGGAGCGAAACAGGGATGTTTCCTCGCCCCCACCCTTTTTGGTATATTTTTTGCTGCCCTCCTAAATTATGCCTTCGAAAACAGCTCAGGGGATATTTACATTCACACAAGATCAGATGGCTCACTGTTTAACTTAGCACGACTAAGAGCGAAAACCAAAACAAATGTTGCCCTACTTAAAGAACTTTTATTTGCTGACGATGCAGCCCTAGCCGCTCATAGTGAAGCCACCCTACAATCCCTGATCAACAACCTGGACAAAGCATGTGACCTTTTTTCACTGTCAATTAATGCTCAGAAGACAGTAATACTAAGTCAAGGCGACATCTAACCTATATTTATTACACTAAAAGATTGTCCACTAGAACCAGTTCAGAAATTTACATATCTTGGATCCACAATTAAGCAAACCATCTCTCTTGATGAATAAATAAACAGTCGAATTGGTAAGGCAGCTACGACCTTCGACAAACTCACAGAAAGGGCCTGGGACAACACGAAACTAACACTGAAGACTAAACTCGTAATATATCAAACTTGTGTGCTTAGCACACTATTATATGAATCTGAAACCTGGACAACATACTCAAACCAGGAAAAAAGACTAAATGTCTTCCACATGCGATGTCTCCGCAAAATAAAGCACATCAAATGGCAGGACAAAATAACCAACTTAACTGTCTTGCAACGTGCTAAGACCACAACAATCATGTCGATGCTCAGAAGTCGAAGACTAAGATGGCTGGGGCATGTCCAACGAATGGAAGAAAAGCGCATTCCTAGGCAAATACTATATGGTGAACTAATACACGGAAAAAGACAATTCGGAAGACCTAAACTACGATATAGAGATATCTGCAAATCATCTCTGAAAGACTTCTCCTTGTGTGAAAATGACTGGGAACATCTGGCAAGTAATCGCACATCATGGAGAGCATGTATAAGGAAACGGTATAAAATCATTTGAGACTGTGCTAAGGCAAAACTTAGAGGAGAAAAGACTCATGAAAAGGATGGAAAACCCTGTGGATCAGTGTGCCTGACTTGTTCATTATGTGACCGCGTGTGTTTGTCAAACATTGGCATAATTCATGATCATCATCAAGTACCGGGCCTACTGGTGTAGGTGATCATGTCTCTCCACAACTATCGATCTCGGCAGCTATTTATCATTTCTGTTGTTGACCTTCTGCAAAGCCATTCTCTTAAGCTGGCTGTTATTTTTTCTCTTTGCTTCCCTCTATCTTTTCGTCCCTCATTTTTTCCAGTTGTTACAATATATTCTAGTTGTTCTCTCCTCATTACATGGCCAAAAAATGATGATTGTTTCTTACTAATATTGGAAATTAGCTCTCTTTTTGCTTTGGCCTCTCTCAGAACATTTTCATTACTCTTCTTAGCTGCCCATGGTACTCTCAACAATCTTCTGTAAAAACCACATTTCTACAGACTCCAGTGATTTTCTTGTCTGTTGTCCTATTGTCCATGATTCGCATCCATATGTTAAGACTGGCTCTACATAACATTTAAGAACTCTTTTTCTTGTTTCTGTTGTCAAAAATGGATTGCATAGTATCTTCCTCATTTTTTGGAAAGCTGCTTTTGCCTAAGCCATTCTGCATCTCACCTCTTTTGTACATCTTCCGTCTGAGGTTAACAAAGTTCCCAAATATTTAAATTCATTTACCTGTTTTAATATTGTTCCACTTGTCTTTATTTTGCACTGAGGTGATGTCTTTTTCTTTGTTGTTACCATTACCTCTGTCTTTTTGCTATTAAGGCTGAGCCCTTTATTTTTGTTTTCTTTCACTATAACGCCCAACATTTCTTGTAACTCATTTTCACTCTTAGCGATTAAGACTGTATGAGCTTATTGGTAGAATTAGCCACGAGAGAAGCTGTTCGACAAATACAAAACCTCAAAAAAATACACAATATCCTCCACTAGACCGTATGACAAGACGAAAAGAGCCATATATATATATATATATATATATATATATATATATATATATATATATATATATATGGAAACTGCATTAAAATCAGATAGTAGATGTCTTACTGTGGTAAAAACTAGAAACAGGCAGAATATTGCTTTTATAAAATGCAGAATATTTTGTGTAACATGTCATTATCATTAAAAGTTAGGGAGTTTAAATCATGGACAATAAGAAAAGTGGTATATCACTATATAGTATCATTTGAGATGCGGTTCTTAGAAGGAAGCTCAAGGAGTACCAAGAATACAAGCAGAAATTCCTGTGAGGGAGGGGGGGGGGGGGGGGGTTCTAAAGAGACAGAGGAAGATTGTAAAACAAATTGTGAATAGGAAGTCTAGATTTTCGAGATATATGTGGGGTAAGGGCGGTTTGGAAACTTCCTAAAAACATGAAAATATGAAGGCCGGAAATATAGAGGTAGAAGAGGGACAGCAAGCTAGATGTTATAACGACGTGATAAAGATCGACGATGGAACTGTTAAAAAGCGTGCAAGACAGAAAGTTACGGAAGAACATTATATCAGATGCTTCTTGGCATAGACCATAAAGGAATTTGCATTTTTTTTTACATACTTCTCTACTTTTGTTTATTCCCTCTAGGCGCGATTATTAAAGAGTAATTCTCAGTTAATAAAGTAATACTTATTTTAATTTGTTAACTAAACAAGAATTTCTTAACTTGTTTATTATGTGAGTGCCAATTTGAAAGTGAAACACATGCTCAGTGATTGCTGTAATTTGTTATTAATATTTACCTAATAGACTGGTGTTCACTGAATCCTCAAAGCCTAGTTTCGTAAAACACATGATGTTGATAATGTTTGTGACGATACCAAAGATGTTAATTATCTGACACACCACGCCGTAGAGAATTATGGTGTACACCTGTAAAGTTTCATCCCTCAAATAAAGGGCATTCTCCGCAGATGACATTGTAAATTATAATGTATAAGTAATACACTATGGAGTGTTCTTCAACGCTAAAGTTGATGTCTTTGTATAGAGGCTACTACAGTGGTCGCTGGTATAGATCACAGTTATAGTCTTAGTTTGATCCAATGAGATTACGAGTACCGCAGTGACGAAATTACGTTGCTACAGATTTACATTAATAGATAATACAGTCATCCCTCGCTACTTCGCGGTTCATTTATCGCGGACTCAGGACATCGCGGATTGTTCAAAAATTCAAAATTGAGGAATTATTATTTAAAAAAAACACATTATTTTATGTATGTTATTTATATTATTAATATTTTATTTACATGTTTGAAACTATTCTTTAATGTTCTAATGATAATAAATGCACTTATATGGTTTCATATACACTTATTGATATTGAGTTATTGAGTTATTTGCTGGTCATCATCATTCCACTCCGAACATGTCCATAGGTGCTCAGATCCCCTCCTCAGCAATTCCCTCAAGTATCCAGCGACTGCCGACTCCAGTTCTATGTTGGTTGATAAGTCTTCTTACACGGCCACTAAGTTTCTCATTTCTGGCTGTGCCCACCTTAACTCCCATTTCCATCATCCGAAGAAGTGACGTGGAACTGTGTTTGTCGAAGTCTATATTATTGATATTATACATACACAAAAATGTACGTATGTTAAAAATGAGAGGGTGACACTACTTCGCGGTTTTTCACTTACCGCGGCCGGTTCTGGTCCATATTAATCGCGATAACTGAGGGATTACTGTATAACGTGTCAATTTAATAATCACATTTCTCTCTCTCTCTCTCTCTCTCTCTCTCTCTCTCTCTCTCAGACACACATTATATCCAAATATCATTGATATCTTTTGTCAGTATCTACAACTATATTTTGGTAACTTTTTTTCCATTAATCTATCTATCTATCTATCTATCTATCTATCTATCTATCTATCTATCTATCTATCTATCTATCTATCTATCTATCTATCTATCTATCTATCTATCTATCTATCTATCTATCTATCTATCTATCTATCTATCTATCTATCTATCTATCTATCTATCTATCTATCTATCTATCTATCTATCTATCTATCTATCTATCTATCTATCTATCTATCTATCTATCTATCTATCTATCTATCTATCTATCTATCTATCTATCTATCTATCTATCTATCTATCTATCTATCTATCTATCTATCTATCTATCTATCTATCTATCTATCTATCTATCTATCTATCTATCTATCTATCTATCTATCTATCTATCTATCTATCTATCTATCTATCTATCTATCTATCTATCTGCCTGCTATCTGTTGTCTAAACGGTCTCTCGTACTCTATTCTATCACTATTACGGCTGCCATTTCTCTGTATGATACTTTCTCCCGCTCTAAATAGAAGTGTTTCTTCTTTATCCCCCCCCCCCTCTTTTCCTCTCTTGCTTCAGACAAAAACAAACAGACTACTCTGTAATCATCCAGTTACAATGTGCACATACAACATACACAAGTGCACTCTGGTTATAAAGAGATAAACAAATAACAGTCAGAACGTCATACTGATAACAACATTGTTCCCATAAAACGTCACCACTAATTTGATATTATTAGTCACATCATGTAGTTTATAATTACGCTATACTTCTGGTAGGAACAAGCGAATTAATACTAACTTTCATACCCTGGTATTATCTTCCGTAACTTGTAAAAGTACCAATAATCACATTAATAACTACGTGTCTCGGTGGAATCAATGCTTATGTATAGTTCTTTATAAATATGTGTAATGTTTCGTTCCTTATAATTGATATTTATTAATGCAATAATTTGTCTTGCTTTGTTTTAGAGCAGAAAATACCTTATTAGTGAAATAGAATGCATTTTTCTGATCGTTAAAAGTTATTTGACCTGAACTAAATGCATAAATTAATCTAAATATAAAGTTTTAACATAACAGTCGCAGGAACCAACAGAAGAGCAAAGGATCACAAATTACATCTCCCCGCGACGCTGACGGGCAACTGAGGAAGGAAAGAAAAAGAAGAAAAAAGTTTTACAGGAGATAAACGTTCACATATAAAAATGTACATAACATGTTATAAATTAATTGTTATATTAAAAGTTATAATATAACCAGAGTGAAGATCGCATAGAAAAAGAATAATGAAACCCAAAGTTGTTTCAAATAGTTTGGAAATAATTTACTGATAAATTCTGTATTGATCCCTTGGTGAATTTTGAGATAACGGCATATAGTTACTGCTTTAAGCAATTTGATTACTACAATTATCTTTGTCCTACATTATCTGTAAAATCAACAACAATTATTATAGAACTGCTACAACTTTCCACTCTAAAAGAGACTAAAATAGCGTTATATTCAGTGAGTCTAATTATGTTTAAAATTATCAGTTGTTAACCTGTTGCGATTCAGAATTACTCTATCAACCGCTCATTTTTTACTGCACTGTTGTTTCATGTATTGTTTTTATTTCATGCTACAGTCGACGAAATACACAACCTGCCTTCATTATCGGCTCTTAAACGGGCCTTAACTCTTTCCATACGTCTCGCCGCACTGTGCGCATTGTAGATTTCGACCGTGTACGTTTCGCTGCACAGTGCGCCACTCTCAATTTGATTAGTATGATTCATCATCAAACCATATTCTTTTCATATGTATTGTATCATCTTGGTATTGATGAAATCTAATTCCTTTTTAAATTATCTATAAAATAATATGTAGTATTTTATATGTTAGCTAAATATATATATATATACATATATATACATATATATATGTAGATTTATTCTTAAAACCATGAACAATTTTGTCTCTGAAATCTCTTGCGTGGCATTGATTAAAAAAAAAAAAAACTTCCGTACGGAAAGAGTTAAATGTAAGTAAATGCGTTTTTCGGTCCAAAACATCCGATTTCAGCGTGGCACTTCTGAGTACCTTGTTGCCTTCCTTCTCGACTTCCTCTCGTCTGGCCAGACTGAAGGTCTTGTTTCATTCAGGCTAACTGTTGGGATGTGATTTACAATAGTGATGAGAATTGATTGACAGATGCTGATGTCAGCATCCTCAGTGAGGCGTTGATTGCAATCAGTCCTGATGTTATTAGCCTCTAGATAATGACAGTAATCGCTTTTAGGATTTCGTTTATTACTGAAAGAGAGTTTCACACATGTAATCGTAATGAAATAAACATAGAAAGCTGATTCTGTCATTATTCGAAATTTAAAATGCACGCCAATGGTAAAAATAAAGAGCCCTGTCACGCCAAGTAGTGTATAGCGGCCTTCATTTTTATACATCATCATCATCGAGTGCCTTCTCCGCAACGGAGGTTGGCTACCATGGATCGCCATTCTACTCTGTTTCTTGCTTTGATGGTGCAGGCTGTCATAGATTGACTTGTCCATCTTTTGATATTACTCGTCCATGTTAGTCTTGGTCTGCCTCTGCCTCTTTTGCCTTGTATTTTTCCTTCCAATATTACTTTGAGTAGGCTGTTGTGTCTTTTAACATGCTCCAAAAATGTCATTTGTTTTGTCTTAAGACAAGATACAATTGTATTTAGTAGTTCTATTTTTATTTTCAGTTGTTTTAAAACTTCATCGTTTGTTATCTTTTGTTTCCATCCAATTCTACCTATTCTTCTATAAATCCACATTTCAAATGTAAGATGTTTCCGGTTGTTTCCAAAATGGAGGAATTATTTTTCTCCGGCTTGGTATATAGTCGTTGATCAGAGGTTTAACAAGCCGCCATCGTAAAAACGATGTTGTTAATGAAACGTAGACCTACATGTGATGAGAATAGATAATAACCGTATAGCAAAGCAGGCCCTCATATGGGAAACAACAGGTAAGAGAAAAAGAGGAAGATCCAGGGAGACACTGAGAAGAACATTGATGAGAGAGGCAAGAGCAACAGGATTCGGCTCCCTCAATGAGATAGAGCTGCTTGCACAGAACAGAGACAAATGGCGAGATTTGAAAAAATATATTTAAAAGAAAACTGCTAGAACAAAAATTCAGATATGAGAAGGTGTATCTTGGTCTACGCCCTATGGGCCGGCAACGGCTCGAAATGTCAACCGATAGTTAGATAGAATTATCTGTTCTGTTTTCTTGTCTAATGCCCATGTTTCTTCACCATACAGGAATATTGAGAAGATGTAACATTTTACCATTCTTAGTTTCAGCCCTGTTGATATTTGTTTTGTTGTTAGTATATTTTTCATGGCATTAAAATTACTTTTTGCCATACCTATTCTTTTGTTTATTTCAATTTTGCATTTTCCATCATTGGTTATAGTATGTCCCAGGTAGTTGTAGCTCTGGACTGTCTCCAGATGTATTCCCTCAACTGTGATATTTAATTGTAGGTCTTGAGAATTTTCTTTGTTTATGATAATTTGTATACACCTTCAGCAATGCACGTATCTGCATGACAATGAGTTGTAGCGTTGTTGTTATTTCAAAGAAGTAGACATTTTAGCTCGGGAAATCATGCTTTATTTGAGTACACTTCAGATTTTTTAATTGTGTTTGAATAATTGTTTTTTTTTTTTTAATTTGGTTGAATTTTTTACTGAAAATTTGGAATTTAAAGACAGTTGGAGTCAGGAGACAAATAATAATAAATGAATATTTTTATAGAGGGAACCTTCCGAGGCGACAATCAGCGAATCAATTCAGAGGAAGCGGGAAATTTACAGCACACGGAAAAATGGCAAATAATCAACAACAGAAAAAAAAAGAAAAATATATGGTCCGAAGCGGGATCGAACCCGTTTTCTTTGGCGTAGCGCCTTGCCACGAAAAACTAAGCGCTAGAGCACTCGGCCAACTCAGCTATCTAAAACATAACTATCATTAGCGGTGTTTTTCACGCAGGTGTACTCGTGACTATAATAATATTCATTTATTATTATTTGTCTCTAGTATAAATCAACGGAAACTACTATTAATCTGTTTCGTCCTATAAATGTTTGTCTGCAACACAAGTATTCAGCCCTACCCTATCCGGGAGATGAGGACAAGGGGTAGGGTTCGATCACAACCGACGGCTTCCGGGTTCACCCAGCCTTAAATGGGTACCGGATTTTTTTTTCTCGGAAAGTAAAGCGGCACGGGCGTAATACCGACCACATTACCCCAAAAAATCATGTGCCGAAGGTCTGTAAAATTTATGGTCACTAACACCATATTCCTTATACGACGCCACTTGGCGTGACTGGGGCACTTTACCTTTTTTATACTATCCGGGAGATACTTGTCTTATAAAGGAAAATACAAATACACAATTTATTCCCAAGTTGTCATCGTAACCATATGCTATAGTTATGAGTACACCGCGATAGCTCAGTGGTTAGTGAACTGGACTCCAAAGGACAAGATGTAGGCTTCGATCCCAACCGACGGCTTCCGATTCACCCAGCCTTTAATGGGTACCGGATTTTTTTCTGGGAAAGTAAAGCGGCACGGGCGTAATACCGACCGCATCACCCCAAAAATCATGTGCTGAAGGTCTGTAAAATATATGGTCACTACAGCTCGTTTCAAATCACGTGCCCAACTTCAAACCGCTATTACTCAATAACCGTTTGTTAAAAACTGTTGAAATTTTCCAAATGTTGTTAGAATGCAAAAGACCCTTTAAATGTATTTTTAACAAATATCTTGCAGCTGCAGTTTTCTTAAAGCGGCGAATTTCTTTGATGTTTGTCAAAATTGTAAATTGTGAACCCCTAAATAATAGAAATTACCGTAGTTGCTGGTCTATGATTAATTATCACTAGGTAAAGGCGTGGCCGTAATGGGGAAATAACTAATAAGGAAAAACACCAGGAGAATTATTGTCTTCTCAGTTCGAGGACGGACGATAATATCAAGGTATACCTGTATGTCCAATTTTCATAGTTGTGTGGTCCTGATAAGGACCGTTTGTTGAACTAATTGAAGGTAATATAGGGGCCAACATTGTGGGGGCTATATACTTTCATTCTGAATCATACGAGTCTAAAAGATTAATAACTGTTTGTGGTTGAACATTCCACAAACCATCATTTTTCCAATATTCCTCTTCCTGTTTTAAGACGTGGTCTTCACATTTAGCCCAATAATCTTTGTCTATATTTAATAAAGCGAGATTAGCAAAAGTCTTTACATCGCATATTTTGAATGTTGTTTTTTCATCTGCCACTTGTCCTTTTAATTTTGCCCAGATTAGTTATATTGGATTTAAATGAGCATGGTAAGGTGGCAGCCTCAAACTTATATGGCCGTGCTCTTGGATAATCTTATCTATTTGAAAAATCGTTGTCCTTTGTTTTTGCTTTACTAGAGATAGTAATTCAGGTTTTAAGTACATGTTATTAACTTGTATGTGCTCCTTTGTGAGCCATATCTTAATATCATCTTTTATACTGGATGACGTCGGGACTTTATCTTCAAGTGCAACAATGTTGTGGTACGCTGCATTGTCCATTATTAGGCAAGATGGTCGATCTAGTGATGGGAGAACAGAATTTTCAATCCAATGTCTAAATATGTGACCATTCATCTCAGAGTGATAATCCCGATTGTCTATGGATTTTGAAAGAAAAATGAGCTCTGCATTCTGTATTAGTCCATGTTGTCGACTACCTGCATGAGCAATTATCAAGCGCTGTCCTTTGCTGCTAGGTATTAATCTCTTAATCTTTCCATCTGATGACTGCCATTCCCTTTGGTTAGTGTGGTGAGCATTGATCCATGTTTCATCCAAGTACACAATATCATAACCTTGCTTGCGCACCTCTTTTACTTCAAGTAAGTACTTGCTTCTCATGACTACTATATGTGGCTTCTCACAGATGATGTTTCGTCCATTGGAATACTTTCTGAATGTAAAGCCTGCAGCTCTCACATTCCTCCATAATGTAGACTTTGATATTTCAATACTGTTGTTCTTTTTCAGCGATACTTTTAATTTTCTTATTGTAACAGTTTCATTCATGCCCAACATTTTGCGAATTTCACTTCTAATAAGTTCACTGTCGGAATTATCCAACATTTTTTCTCTTCCTTGTGATTTTGTATATTTTGAACATTGACGGTCACGTGCTTGAATCCAGCGATTAAATGACCGTTTAGATAAATACAAAATGTGTCTTGTCCTATTCTCAGGGTTTTCTAAAGAATGAGATAATCTTCCTCGTTTAGCCTCTTTGCAAAAATAGTCATAAATTTTTATTGCGATGTTTTGTAAACTGCAGAATTTCATTTTAAGACTCAAGATAAATGTTATCGTTCCACGTCTACACCTATGAATGAACGGAAATGGAACACACAATTTCTCGTGTTTTTTACAAGTGTCTAATTGTGTCAAAAAACCACGGTAAAAGCGTGCAAACCGTCAATGTTACCGTGTATGGATTTTTACTCGCTATTTTTAACTTAAAATACTGTAAACATTAAGTTTTGAAAACATCAATGGGTCGTTATAAATTTATATAAATCAAATAAGCAACAATAATAACCAAATGTTTTTTTTAATGAAATTAATTCCCTGTTGGGTTCTAATCATTACAACTTTGCATGCAAATTTTGAACACCTTACAACAAGCGGTTAAAAAGCTATCGATTTTAAAAGTTGGGCACGAGTTATGACACAAGCTATAACATCATATTCCGTACACGCCACTTGGCGTAACGGGGGTGCTTTACTTTTTTTGAGGTAAAGGCATCAAGATGCACCAAGATGCGTAGAGATGCGAAGCTGCTGTAAAGCTGATGATAATGGCGATACTAAAAAAAAGAAGAAGAAAAGTGGTATGGTGACAGCTTTACGTGGTACTTTTTGTGAGCACACTTGCGTGAAAGACATCGACAATGATAGCTAATTTTTTTTTAGTTAGCTGAGTGGGCTATGTGCTCTAGAGTTTGATGTCACGTGGCAAGGCGCTGTGCCAAGGGGTTACGGATTTGATCCTGCTTCTGACCATATATTGTTCTTTGTTTATTTGTTTGTGTTGTTTATTGTTTGTCATTTTTTCCGAGTGCTGCAGACATACCTCTTCCTCTGCAGTGATTCGCACATTTGAAGTTAATATAATGTTTATAAAATATCAGTTTTGATATTATTCATGCTATTCAATCTACGAGTTAGGGCAGAATTGGAGAGAAATTACGTCATCTTCTTTCTTCTTGTTCTTAATATTGCCCTTCACCGGAGGTCGTCATTAACACGCTTCATGACATTCATCTTGGCCAACAACGAAATATCTCACCTTATCTTGACCCAGCCCTTGACCAATTTTCACGCTATTTCTTCCTTCAGTTATTAGAGATCATCTTCCTTCTGCTGCGTTTGCTCCAAGGCAACTCTTTATTTCCGCCGTTAGAAGGACGCTAAGTGGGCGCATGTACGTTGCCCTGTTGTGTACAATTAGCGTCGTATCTGCACCCTTCCATCAAACATATATAGCTTTCAGCATGGGATTCGAGCACATTCAAGGTTACTGACAGTAACCAACTTGTCGACCTCTACTTTATCCTCTTTCTTTGTGTTCGGTAGGCTTTTAAATATAAGTATTTTGGGGAAATCTCCGACATTTTAGATTCATTTTCTTTAATTTCTGCTTTTGATTTTAGATACATTCAAATCCATAATTTAAATTTAGTAGTAATGAACTATTATAACAAATAAAACCAGACCAGAAGGGAATTAATCTAGTTCCCATAGAGATGCCCTTAGTCACCAGTTCTGAGGCCCTAGAAATATGGTCTGATAGTTGGACCCCCGAAGCCACCAGATCTAGTCCATTGAAGTACGTTCTGACAGGCTGACACACGGGGCCACCAGATCGGGGCCATTGAAGTACGTTCTGATAGTCGGACACACGGGGCCACCAGATCGGGGCCATTGAAGTATGGTCTAATAGTCGGACACACTGAGCCACCAGTTCCTGGCCCTTGAAGTATGGTCTAATAGTCGGATACACTGAGCCATCAGGTCAGGGCCCTAGAAGTACGGTCTAACAGTCGGACACACTGAGCCACCAGTTCAGGGCCCTAGAAGTACGTTCTAACAGTCGGACACACTGAGCCATCAGGTCAGGGCCCTAGAAGTACGGTCTAACAGTCGGACACACTGAGCCATCAGTTCAGGGCTCTAGAAGTACGTTCTAACAGTCGGACACACTGAGCCATCAGTTCAGGGCCCTAGAAGTACTTTCTAACAGTCGGACACACTGAGCAATCAGTTCAGGGCCCTAGAAGTACGGTCTAACAGTCGGACACACTGAGCCATCAGTTCAGGGCACTAGAAGTACGTTCTAACAGTAGGACACACTGAGCCATCAGTTCAGGGCCCTAGAAGTACTTTCTAACAGTCGGACACACTGAGCAATCAGTTCAGGGCCTTAGAAGTACGGTCTAACAGTCGGACACACTGAGCCATCAGTTCAGGGAACTAGAAGTACGTTCTAATAGTCGGACACACTGAGCCATCAGTTCAGGGCTCTAGAAGCACGGTCTAACAGTCGGACACACTGAGCCATCAGTTCAGGGCCCTAGAAGCACGTTCTAACAGTCGGACACACTGAGCCATCAGTTCAGGGCCCTAGAAGTACGTTCTAACAGTTGGACACACTGAGCCATCAGTTCAGGGCCCTAGAAGTACGTTCTAACAGTCGGACACACTGAGCCATCAGTTCAGGGCCCTAGAAGTACGTTCTAACAGTCGGACACACTGAGCCATCAGTTCAGGGCATTAGAAGTACGTTCTAATAGTCGGACACACTGAGCCATAAGTTCAGGGCTCTAGAAGCACGGTCTAACAGTCGGACACACTGAGCCATCAGTTCAACTCCCTAGAAGTACGTTCGGACAGTCGGACACACTGAGCCATCAGTTCAGGGCTCTAGAAGCACGGTCTAGCAGTCGGACACACTGAGCCATCAGTTCAGGGCTCTAGAAGCACGGTCTAGCAGTCGGACACACTCAGCCACTAGGTCAATGCTCTACAAGTATGGTCTGACTGTCGAAGACGATAACTTCTCTCTTGAAAGAAGCCCGAGAAGATCAGAGCAAGGCGTAGAAACTACACAGGATGGTGAAGCAAAATATGGTAAATTACAGATTTTTATCAGATATGCTTGCTTGCTACATTCGCCCGATGACTAAAGTATTCTAGAGTATTCGTAGACTGTAGAATTCCTCTTCGTAATCCGTCCTTAAAAGGACGTTAAGTGGGCGTGTCTGCGTTATGTTGTGGTTTGCAGTATAACTGTTATATTTGCGCCTTTCAACACATCCGACTTCAGCACGACATTTTTGAGTACCGGGTTGTCTTCCCTCTTCGATCCCTGCTCGCTTGGTCAGATTAGACAGGTTAGTCTGTTACTGGAGGCACCACGGAGAAGTGGAGCAGGGTCTGGATGGTTTTGGTTCACCGATCCTGGCGCAAGCCATCATCTGTGGGTCGCTGACAACTTCCAGCTCTGGTGCTGGGAGGCGCACCTTCGCCTCCTTATCAGATATAAGACTGGACTAGGCAAACAAACGTTTCAACACAAAAAGTCATAAACGGGAAACAACCACAAATGGAACAGTTTATCATCATAATCAAGTACCGGGCCTGCTGGCGTAGGTGATCATGTCTCTCCACAATTTTCGATCTCGACAGTGATTTATCATTTCTGTTGTTGACCTTCTGCCAAGCCATTCTCTTAAGCTGTCTGGTATTTTTTCTCTTTGCTTCCCTCTATCTCTTCGACCCTCAATTTTTCCAGTTGTAACAATATATCCAGTTGTTCTCTCCTCATTACATGGCCAAAAAATGATGATTGTTTCTTCCAAATATTGGAAATTAGCTCTCGTTTTACTTTGACCTCTTTCAAAATATTTTCATTACTCTTCTTAGCTGTCCATGGTATAGAACAGTTTATACATTAATTAATTATAAAAGTAAATAACAATTAAAAGTAAACAAACAAAAAACATGTGAGCTAACAAAGATGACGAAGAACCAACACTATATAACGGATGTGTGACAAATAGTGTAAATTGGCAATGGACCAGGTATCTCTCTTTCTCTCTCTCTCTCTCTCTCTCTCTCTCTCTCTCTCTCTCTCTCTCTCTGCGATCAAGACTCAACCAGAGTAGGATTCCAGACTCTCTCATGAAGTCAGCTGTCTGTTTAAGTGAGTCGATTGCCCCATATAGTTTCTCTTTTAGGGAGGTGGGTGTGGACCACGTTGCTCTTCTCAGGTTTGTGTACTGGGGGCAACCCTGTAGAACATCTTTTGTAGTTATATTGTCCAGTGTACAGTGGCATAGGCTGGTTGTACCTATTTTTAATTTGGTGAACATGTGATATCTCATTCTACTGTGGCCAGTGCGTAGGCGAAGTATGATGACTTGTTCCCGTCTTGATAGTTGGTGGTATCCGTCACTCTCGTTATGCTTTGGGTGTTCTCTTTTCCATTTTTCATGATACTGACCTTTGAGGATGGATTTGCCTTTATCATAACTGAGCGGATGGTATCACTTAGCTGAACCGTGGGAAAAACTGGGATAAATATACAATTGGGGTTGGGGGTGGGGAGTTTGCTTGTTACCTCTTTTGTGGTTTTTTGACGGGACTAGACAGTCAACATTGCGATCTAAAAGACCTCCAGGGGGTGATAAACACAAACGGAACAGATTACACGCTCATGAATGATATAAAAGTAATAGCAATCAATCTAAAAACGAAAGCTTAACTGGCAAAATTGATGAAAAAGCAACACTAATCAGCGGAAATGTGCGGCTGTCTCAAGCTGGCAGGCAGGAGATATAACTAATTCAACATAACAAATGTTTTAGGAATTGTAATTTTAATTAAAGTTCAGACAAAAGAAATTGAAACGTAATTTTTAAAATCTGGTAAAGTCAGTTAGACCCTGAGCGGCAGATTTAATCTATTTTGCATTTCCTAGTGATTGACAATTTTGATTTTTAAAAACACCGTTGAAGTAGACAAACATGTATTTATCTTGTCTCTTTCGGGAAATTTGATTAAACGAATCTTATTCCGTTATTTTTATTGTGGAGGCAACAGGAATAATTGAACTTTTTGGCACGTTTAATGTTTCAAAATAAATGGATGTTTAATCAAATGTAAATCAAAAAAAAAAAAAAAAAAACAGTACCATAAAAAATATATTAGAACAAAAATTTATGTTAAGAATTGGATGAGTTGTCATCCATTAATAGTGAATCTAAATATGTGTTACTCTTTTTTAGTATTTTAGTCCCAAACAGAACATGTAATGAATTTTCTTTTACTGTTTCATTATCACTCACTGTGAGCTATGTGTCATTAATCTATCAACTTTTCGGATGTTGTTGGGTCTGACATTGAGGTCGCAATAATATTGTCTGGTTTTAAATCGTTATTACTTTTATCCGTACTCACTTTAGAATCAGCTTATTTCACAGTAATTATGGATATTTATAGAATCAGCTTATTTCACAGCAATAATGGATTTGTCTAAAATCAGCTTATTTTACTGCAATTATGGATCTGTCTGATTTAAAGGTGTCTACCCTAAATCTGTTTTCTTTTGTTACATTCATTTTGTCTGTAGACATGTTCTTGGTAGATTAAACTGGGTAATTTGTCATTCATCTCTGGCTGTTTATCACTTTCGACATTAGTGCGATGTTACAAAACGAGAGGCTGTGGTACCTCCTGTTTAAGAACCGATAACTACTTCAATAAAGGTGTACGACAGAGCTGCATTAATTCCACTTATTTATTCACTAATATATATTCAGAAAATGTGAGAGGCATAAAAGAAAACTCACAGCACGATAATGTCACCTATTTTGGTGTTACTAGTCTAATTGTAAGGAATTGACGCACTGTGGATAGAAGATTGTGAAGGACATGATCATCTACACCTACCGGTATGACACATGATGAATTCTAAATGTAATACAATTAAGAAATTCTGACGACACCGTTGCTTCTTTTAAATAGCCAGGTAAGTTGTTAAAATATTTAGGTTCAGATCACAAGTGCAGGGAATACCAATACTTGTAACTCGAAACAAAGAAAACAAAAGATCATACCAAGCAATAAAACATATTAAACTTCAGAGACAACAGTTGCAAATAACAATCTAACTGTCAACAATTTCAAATATCTGGGGATCGCTTATCAACGGAACAACGGAGACTAACCAGCAAGAGGATAATAGTTTTCTATCTTGGGCCACGTTTATTACATCAGCAATTACTGATTGACCCTCGGATTTCTGTAACATGTTTCAGTAGAGATTGCCATGATATTCTCAATTACTTCACAAAGACTAATAAAACTGAAACATCAGCATGATTTTTTAAACAATTAATCTTTATAATATAAGTGTGAAGAAAATACAAAGGCATCGTAAAATGTGCAAATAAGACCGCCAAGGTTACGAGACCTATTATGATGAATTTTTAATTAATTTTTCCCCCCATTGCTGCTGGTGTCAATCAGCAAACGTTATTCTAACGTTATTTTATATAATGTATTATCTGCAATGAAACAAGAGGACTTATGCAAATTAAAACGCAAGCGGAGCTGGGGATTACATTATTTTTAAACACATTTTTTGACATGTTAAAAAAGGTGAAGATACTTCAAAAGAGGATATATATGCACGTTAACATCTCTCAAATCTCTGTCGACTCAAAACAATTAAGATCACCTTTCACAATCATCATCTTGCTGTGTGTCCTTTGCAGAACCTTGGTGTCATCGCAGCCCGTTTGAATGACTCTCTCTCTCTCTAACCAGATCTACCACTTCCTTTGTTGTCAAGTGTAAGACCATATGAAGTCTTGAACCCACCTTCTTCTTAGTCCACCCCTATAACGTCATCCAGGGACCATGCATCCTAATGGTGTTCTTTCCAGCTCGTTGTGTCTTTTTGTGTGGCTCTAATATTTTAATTTTCCCTGTAAGATGTTGTTTATAAGCCGGTTCTCGTTAATGTTCCGCTATTTTAATATCCTTCATTTTCTGTTTCATTTTCTGAGGTATTCTAAGAATTTTTATGTAGAACTGTTTTGAACGAATCAATTTTTTTCTCTGTTGTTTGCAAGATTGTCAATAATTTGCAACCTTATGTTGCTGTCCAGTGCATGCATGTTCTATGTAGTTTCATCTTTTTTTACCACCTTTTTATATTATACTACATGTTGTCCATGGTATTTGAGTTTTTGTATTGGTATTGCTTATTTGCTTTTCATTTCCTTCTGACAGTCTCCAATGTTGGTTACTGTTTGCTATTTATTTATTTCATTATTTTATACTGTTACTAATTATTTTTTTTCATTGCAGATACATTTGTAAGGTCTGACTTCATTACGACTATCGTTATAGCAGTTGCATGCTGGAAATTCTGATAGACAGTGGTTAATTTTTATCATCCATTAACATTCAATAAATCGGTCAACTATGGTTCTCACATTTATTGACCAGCTATGAATCACCGCTATTAATAAATATTCTCTATCTTTGCAACACCTCACTATTCGACCCCTAAAACAACTAAGAATCCATTAAAGAAGTAATGAGCATACAATGTAAGAAATCAGTTGGTCGACTATGGTTCGTTTATCACCTTAGACCACAAACTACTCTTCCTACAACCCGACCACCTACCAAATTGTGCCCCCTTCCGCCCCTAAAAACATTAAAAGCCATAAAAATCCAATTAAATACAAATATTAGGTCAGCTATGAGTCATCACTATTATTATAGCATCTCTATTTTTCCCATCCTATCACTATAAAAATGACTAAAATTCCTATAAAAAGTAATTAAAATATAGTTAAATAAAGCAATCGGTCAACTATAAGTCGCTAAAAACCATTACAATGTGTAAAAATACAATCAATCGGTCAATTATGAGTTCGGTCAACTATAAGGCGCTAAAAAACCATTACAATCTGTAAAAATACAATCAATCGGTCAATTATGAGTTATCGCTATTAATATATCCTCTCTATATTTACCACCCCCACACCGCACATACAGTTTCGCCCCTCTTAAAATCCAATAAATTACAATCAATTGGTCCACTAAGAGAAGGCTTCTTTTTTTTAATTTACTCTTATATCGTCAGTCGGAGGCGAAGGCGCGCCTCCCAGCACCAGAGCTTGCGCCAAGATCGGTGAACCAAAACCATCCAGATCCTGCTCCACCTCTCCGTGGTACCGCCAGTAACAGACTAACCTGTCTAGTCTGGCCAAACGTGCAGGGATCGAAGAGAGAAGACAACCCGGTACTCAAAAATGTCGTGCTGAAGTCGGATGTGTTGCCCGAAAGGCGCAAATATAATAGTTACACTGCAAACCACAACACAACGCAGACACGTCCACTACGTCCTTGTAAGGGCGGATGATGAAGAGGAATATTCTATAGTCTACCACGATACTCTAGAATACTTTAGTCATCAGGCGAACGCAACCAACCATATCGTCAGCCCTTACAATTACCACCCCCTTACTACCTTTACCACTATTATCTCCCAAAAAACCACTTCAAAAAAATATAAAGTACACTTTTAAAAAATCAATTGGTCAACTATGAGACGGACTATTTTATCGGACAATCTCTACAACCCCACATACCGTCCTGTCACACTAAAATCCCTTTAAAAGCTATTAAAATATACAAAACTCCACACATAATTCTACGGTACGAATTCGACTTGGATTATCCCTTGGATGTGATCTCTGTGATTGAAAA
>JAVIAB010000124.1:63447576-63856983 GCA_032433765.1 Megaustenia siamemsis
GCGGCTATAGTTGGCCTACTTTAATTTGTGCCCATGAAGCGGCTATAGTTGGCCTACTTTAATTTGTGTCCATCAGCGGCTATAGTTGGCCTACTTTAATTTGTGTCCATCAGCGGCTATAGTTGGCCTACTTTAATTTGTGTCCATGCAGCGGCTATAATTGGCCTACTTTAATTTGTGCCCATACAGCGACTATAATTGGCCTACTTTAATTTGTGCCCATGAAGCAGCTATAGTTGGCCTACTTTAATTTGTGCACATGAAGCAGCTATAGTTGGCCTACTTTAATTTGTGTCCATCCGCGGCTATAGTTGGCCTACTCTATTAATAATTTATTATTACTATTAATAATTGGCCTACTCATTCCGACTTTAAACTGACCAACTCTCTTTAATGATATGTGCGTATGCACTTGGGACTTCCTGTTCTCCCCATACGTTATTCAAGAGGTTTCAACATCTGATCACACAGATACACGTGAAGGGTAAAGTCATGACGAAACTAACTACGAATTCGTTAAGAAAAATTCCCACTGCATGTGATGGGATACGAACTCGGGATTTTCTTGTTCAGATGCCGATGTCTTACATCAAGACCACCCAAGCATACAAGAGGCCGAGTTCTTCCATCTACCAACCGACCTCCCTCTTAATCCAGCCTTAATTGAGTACCGACGATTTTTTTTTTCTTTGAAAAAGGAGAGGCTTGTTGTAGTGTCGACCATGTTACCGAAACATTTGTCGACGATAAAGAAAATATAGACATCAACACCATACTCTATTCGCCAAAATCATGGTATAAAGAAAATGTTCTTTCTTTTTTCTTCCTTCTAATCGAAGGACTCTCTCTCTCTCTCTCTCTCTCTCTCTCTCTCTCTCTCTCTCTCTTTATCCTATACTCTACTTCGTGTTTCCCCCTCCCCCCCCCCCAATTTATTTCACTCTCCGTTTTCCGAGGTCATTTTTGGTCTTTGTCTCCCGCTAAGAGTAATGCATTTTTTCTTGAATGGCTTTATTTTCTCCTAACAGACATCACAGATGATGTTCCCGCCAAATGTATCCTCACGGTACCGCAGACACAAACTCATGAATCCAATTGATTTATTTTGATGGCCTGAAAGACTGGAGGGAGTTATATAGAATTCTCTGTCACAATATCCGAACTAGCAGTTGGTAATGGTTTCGTAGCCGGATTTAGACATAGTTAATAGCGTTGACAAGACAAGAACCATAATTGTATACTTGTGTTGGCCACGGTTAATGAGTAGCAAGTGTCAGTTCTTACAGAGCCTATTATCAGACATGACTTATTTCTCTGTTGCTTTTTTTGTTTTTAATACGTGCGTGTTTAGTCGTAAATTATTCGGCTTTTCTGTTGTTTATTCACTGCGACTCTACCATTGACTTCATTCTTCATCATCTGGGCTTTTCCTGTCGAACTTCCATTGAATCCCGATAAGCTAAACACTCCAGGGCTACTCCGCACAGGAAAAAGACAACTCATCTTAACTGATGTTTGTCTCGTCAGAAACAATCTTGGTTGATCGACACTCCGGGTTTTTAAAATACCATATATATTAAAAGGGCGGGTGGGGGCGGGTGGTAGAAAGTTTTGTCGAATTGTCTGATTATGGAGAGTCGACTTCTGTGAGATTTAATGCGAAGAGTTTACCGGACTAGATACAAGGTTACTCTATATTAAGCAGTCCATAATTCTGTTAACATCGGTAAAGGATAGAAAACCGCTGAAGGAAGAAAACCGCTGAACTGTTAGTTTTACTAGTGAATAATGACAGTACCATGAACGTTAAAAACGAGTTATGGGAACAATCTAAAGGAAAAAAGAAATCAAAGCTTCGTCACGACTGAAATTCGGTGATATGTTCTTGTAGGAAATTTGGCTATTGGTATATGTGGTTATCTTTATCTATCTTGGAAGTCACATTGATCGAGAAGGGGATACGAGCAAAGAAATTAGAATCAGAATAGCTAAAGCAGCAATGTCTTTCAGAAGCCTTGAAAAGTTGTGGAAATCAAAACTTATCAGCACAAACACAAAACTTAGGCTATTCAAATCAAATGTACTATCAACCCTTACGTATGCGTGTGAAAGCTGGAAAACAACAAGAGATATAGAAACAAAGTTGAACGCATTCGAAAATAAATGTCTAAGGAAAATACTTGGTATAGCATGGAACGAATTCAAAACAAACGAGGAAATTAGAGAAATCGCCAATCAACCACTAATATCTTCAGTAATAAAGAAAAGACGATGGTCATACGTTGGACATGTGATGAGAAGAGATAATAACCGAATAGCAAAGCAAGCCCTCAAATGGGAAACAACAGGTAAAAGAAAAAGAGGAAGACCCAGGGAGACACTGAGAAGAACATTGATGAGAGAGGCAAGAGCAGCAGGAATCGGCTCCCTCAATGAGATAGAACTGCTTGCACAGAACAGAGACAGATGGCGAGATTTGATAAACTATCTTTAAAAGAAAACTGCTAGAACAAAAAATTCATATAGGAGAAGGTGTATCTTGGTCTACGCCCTATGGGCCGGTTACGGCTCGAAAGGTCAATAGATAGATATGTGGTTAGCACTACGCAAGTACTGTCTTTCTTTTTTCTTTAAAAAAAAAAAAAATTCCGGAATTAGCTTAGGGCTGAGTAAATGTAGAAGCAGATCGGTCAGCGAACCGAACTGGACTCCTTGACCTCAGTAAACGAGTTCACTGGCCACTGTCTACTGGCGCTTGCTGTTGTAAACGAGGCTAGAGCAAAGAGAATGCTTATTATCAATATCAAGAGAAAACAATAATTAGAAGAGAACGGATGGGACATTCTGGAATAACTGGAACAATCGAGGAAAGTAGTGATAGAAGAGAACGGATGGGACATTCTGGAATAACTGGAACAATCGAGGAAAGTAGTGATAGAAGAGAACGGATGGGACATTCTGGAATAACTGGAACAATCGAGGAAAGTAGTGATAGAAGAGAACTGATGGGACATTCTGGAATAACTGGAACAATCGAGGAAAGTAGTGATAGAAGAGAACGGATGGGACATTCTGGAATAACTGGAACAATCGAGGAAAGTAGTGATAGAAGAGAACGGATGGGACATTCTGGAATAACTGGAACAATCGAGGAAAGTAGTGATAGAAGAGAACGGATGGGACATTCTGGAATAACTGGAACAATCGAGGAAAGTAGTGATAGAAGAGAACGGATGGGACATTCTGGAATAACTGGAACAATCGAGGAAAGTAGTGATAGAAGAGAACGGATGGGACATTCTGGAATAACTGGAACAATCGAGGAAAGTAGTGATAGAAGAGAACGGATGGGACATTCTGGAATAACTGGAACAATCGAGGAAAGTAGTGATAGAAGAAAACAAATAAAATAGTTTTCTTGCATGTTATTAAAATTTTGTAATAATAGATAGTAAACAAGATTTGATAAACAACTGTTCAGTCAGAAAGTTGTAGAGATACATGATCACTTACGCCAGCAAAGCATGGCACGGTGCCATTAAGAAAGAAAAAAACAACATGAGTTTAGTACTCAACGAAGACTAGTCATGGACTGAGCAAGATGGAGAAATGGTGTGTTGTCCTACAAGAGGTGAGGACCGTCTACTGCTTTTGTGGTCTGTAATCATAAAAAAGTAGAAGAGATAAGTCAGGCATCTCTTTCTCTCTCTCTCTCTCTCTCTCTCTCCCTTTCTGCTAATTACCACTTGGTGGTTATTCTTTCTTTCTTCACTTCCTCTTGTATCCGTTCGAGTGTTAAAGGAGATACAAAGTTTTGATTCGCGCCATTTTGGCGACTTAATCACTGGCAGTTGATGTTGTTATAGCGTTTCGGTCAGTATTAAAACTGATGTTATTTCTTACACCAAATATGATGACGTGGTAGGCTGTAATAGTTTTCTAGAATTCCTGGATTCTTCCGGAGAAGTTTGATCTTGTCCTGCCAGAGGTACTGTTGTACTAGGGCTTCTATATCAGTAAATTGCGAGGAACACGGCGATCCTCACTTCAGTTAGCCATGCTGCTTCGACGCAGGTTGTTAAAAGGAGCTCTACATGAAGACCGGTGTGAGGTCTAGGTCAGTTGTGGGTCGGTCGCCCAGATTGAAGCTCCCAAAAGTGAAAAAAGGGGTGCAGACGTCAAGTAAACTTTGATTAGAGGAGAGCATCAGTCGTGTCGCGGCTACTCGTGGATACAGTGAACACGTGTTTTAGTTTCATGTGTGTGGTGTTTTTTCTTCTCTATTCTCTTGATCACAAGCAGACAAAATAGTCACCTTCTTGTACGTCATGAGACGTCTTGTAATGCAGCAAAAGGTTCTCTACTTCGCTCCGTCCATCATCACTAGCAGACAAAATAGTCGATGTGGTGGCTGGTAGGCCGTCAGACCTCTTGTAATGCAACAACAAAATTTCTCTACTTCGTGCGGTCTATGGTCATCCTTCGACGGGTGTCCCGTATCTGGTTCACGCTATATCAATTTTGATTGTCATCAAGAATATTGAAATTGGTCTGCTTCTATTTCGCACTGCCTCCGGAGATAACTGCATGACAATTCTTGTGACTGTTACTGGATCTTTTCTGATCACATGATCTTGTCTGCTCCATTATTTGATTATTACCACAGTGTACATAGGGGGAGAGGAGGGCTTGGTAGTCTGGAGGTAAGACATCGACCTCTGGACACAAAATCCTAGGTTCGAATGCCAAATTTTTTTTTTTCGAATCCATAGTTATTTGAGGCTTTACCCTCCCCTGGTCTCTGGGTAGTAAGATCCGATGTCTTTCGGATAATGGCAAATAAAACAGGACATCCCGTGTTCACTCTACGCATGTTAAAAACCATTGGCAGATAAAAATCGAAAAAGAGTTATGTCAAAAATTGTCGCGGCACAGGAAAAAAAATTTTTTAATTAGGAAACTACCAATGCCAAAGACTGATATGCCTGGCCGAAAAGCGCAGATATCGCTGATTGCTGTAAGCTGGTGACACGACACATCCACTTGACGGATGAACGCTAAAAATAAGAAACATGTGCATCTATTATTTATTGCGCCTTTTGTGCAGTTTTTATTTGCTGACGTTCTACGGCCATATTATAAGCTTTCCCTCAAACAGCGGTGTACCACTAGACGGTTTGTACTCCATCTGTTCGGCTTATATGTTCTGTAACCTTCTGCAACTGCTTCTAAGATTCGTACAGTTTGCCCGTCTCACTGCCTCGTTGAATTAACCGACCAATGGACTGACTGTCGGCCCACTGACGGGGCTTGCTTTGACTGGACACGTGACATATTTACTGACTGACTGACCCGTACTTGAACTGAGACTGCAAACTATGAATGAACATGAAACTTGATCTGCTTCCCTCCTGATCTCTTCATGTGGTGTACTTCGCGCTGTTGTATGAGTGTACCTGTACTGCAGGATCTGATAACAACGTCTTTCTCCGAGACACTAACAATCGTTTGTCACCACACCGCCAAACACAACAAGCAATGATGATAATTCACTGGACACAAAGTCCTCTCATAAACATGACCATGAGGTTATTAACAGGTAATTTACCAAGTAAAACAATATATAAAAGCCAGCGGCTTACACTGTTCTCGGCTGTTCACACACACCAAAATGTACTGTAGGCACTTCCTCACTGCAGTCGTGCCTCAATCAACTCTCACACTCAATCGGTCCAAACGCTGAAATCCTCTTCATCTGAAACCTAAGCTATGTTCCTATATTAAGCGCAATAACCGCCTCGTCATTAAACCCTAGATTTACTTATACAATAGTATAACTCTTAGTTACTCCATGGTGCCATGGCATGGAAAACAGTCAACAGCAGAACTGATACGATGCACTGTGGATAGAAGATTGTGGAGGGACATGATCACCTACTCCAACCGGTATGGCTAATGATGATGAGTTACTCCTTGGACTAACTCTTAGTCACTCTTTGGGCTTCACGAGTCATTGGTCTACCACCTAAGCTATTGGGGTCTACAGCAATCGCCTCGCAGGCCGTCCCCCGTGTGAAAATCTCCTCCCGTCTAACCTTGTACATCGACTATATCTTTCATCTCCAGCCAATCACAAATTCCCCTATATACTCTCCCCATTTCTAATTTTGCCTTCTCAAAAGTCACGGGAATTTTGTTAGTGTCTGAACTAATCTCCTCACTTTCTTCCCGTCAAGCGCCCACGTGCCCGCCATCACTCACTCACCTCATTGTTACACATTTTCACCTCCGCTGTTACAGCTTGTGTGAATGACAACAGTCTTGGCGTTGTTCTACAACATGATGATAAAAGCACTGAAAGTACACAATTCACATATATCTCTTTTTTAGGAGATTTGGATTTTTCGTTTTGACTTGACATTAGATTCTTTAAATTGAGGGCTATGATTTCTGTTCTATTAATGGTCATATTCAGTTCAGTTTGTTTACTGTAGGAGACAATAGTTAGAGTTCCACTTAGCTGCAGCTAGGACCCTGTGAGAACATCGCCACGAAGTCCAAAGTGGAAGAATGAGCCCCTAACCAATAAGTGTGCAGATAAGAGATCACGACTAATCATTTGACTACACCGGCAGATTTACAGTACCTGTGGAGTAGTTTGTTTTATCTACTTGAATGTGTCACTAGGAATCGGCTAATAATGGAATGTCGTAAATAGTACCAAGTCTTTAAGTGCTAACGATATTATCCATTGCATTCCCTTGGGAATATATTCTGAGCCTGTACATACTCAATCTTATTTCATTTCCAAAAGTGGAAAAAAATGACAGTGGACATGATGAAGCATATTATCGCCATATAATTACATTTCTGAGCATATCCTTATATATTGTTATGCTGTTGTTTTTTGTTTCTGCTGAAGGCATTTTGGCCTCAAGGTTGGTGACATCTCAAATCTCAATAGAACTTGCATTGAATTCGAGGAGAGAAGTTGGCCGCACTTCCCCAGAAGAATTGGGGGACTCTACATCCCAGCAACAATAATAACGCTGTTTTATACCATTGGCGTTCAACAAGCCAATGTTTTGGTAATAAATCTCTACCTTGCTGCTCACTTAAATAAGCTGACGCGGAAAATGAGATTTGATAAAAACAGAGCTGAAATCTGTCGATGTTTACAAGCCACAAGTCTGACCTTGATAATTGTTTGGTGAAGGTTGTGTGATATGATTGGCTGCGGCTGTGCTCTAGATTGTGCTCTTGATCACAGATACCGGCTCTGTAGTTGTGCCAACGTTATCAATGCTGTCTCGCATGAAGGTCAGCGCCTGAGAATTTGTCAAATGAGCTCTCTCCATCCCAATTTTGTCAGAGTTGCATTTGATTGCCTTATTGATTAATAAAAGAATCTTGGTAGCGTGGTGGTTAGTTATGAGTTGTGAGACATTTTAATATGGACTGCTCTGGCAAGTCAATCGCAGTGTTTTCACTTTAGAGATTGTGCATTATCTTTTCGTGCGTTGTTGGCTGCAATTTTTTGAAGTAATCGGGATTTTATGGGCGCAGCCATTGTTGTGTGTGTGTACGTCATCACAATGGCTGATTTCATATCCCTAAAACGGTCGTACGCTAATAGTGAAAGGCGGAATGGAGTTTCGTACATGACTTTGCAGCACCGGGGTCAATCCGGAGGTTTATGTTAGTCAGAAGGGATTTATAATTTCACAAATTCACATTGCAGGTAGATCTTACAGTTTGTTGTTTGATGTGCGACGGAGATAGTCCGATGACTAACTGTGTTTCATATGTTCGGATTTGGTGTCAGGGTGATGTCCTAGCATCATCAAGTGCTATACATTTTTTTTTTTAAATGACGATCATCATTTTCAGGAGGACGTGAACTTCCGGTCAATATGGTGCATAGGCGGCAGAAACAATTAAAGGCTATGTCTAAAAAGTGTTCCTTGTTGCAGTTTCCTCATATTCCAAGTCCGGCTTGTTGCAGGAGCTACTGAGTTAAGTGATCTGTGCACACTATGAGCTGTGTGTTTCATCTGTTTTGATCGTGCTATGATATTCCGATTGTTTACGATGAATGATGATATCGTATGATGTAGAACAGTTCGCTGTGTTCATTTTCTGTGCGGTTTTGCCTTACATCTTTTGACGTGTAGCCGCGATAGCTCAGTGGTTAGTGAACTGGGCTACAAAGGATAAGAGATAGGGTTTGATATCAACTGACGGCTTCCGGTTCACCCAGCCTTAAATGTGTACCGAATTTTTTTCTGGCAAAGTAAAGCTTCACGGGCGTAATACCGACCACATTACCCCAAAAATCATGTGCTGAAGGTCTGTAAAATGTATGGTCACTAACACCATATTCCATATATGCCACTTGGCGTGATGGGGGTACTTTATTTATACTTTTTACTTACTTTTGGCGTGTGCTGAGACTGCTATGATGTGGACTACAGCTACCTTTCTTTGTTCGGGAGATGAAATAGTAACTCGGATAATTCCACTGGCACGGGCGGTTGAGCAATTATGGATGTTAATTCGTTTGCAGTGATACCGGGGCCTTCCATAACCATAACCATACAATTTTAACGGCTAGAACGTACAATAGTGCCCATCACCTGCATAACGTATTGCCTAGAACAATGATAGATGAACACATTATGTGTAACGACACTATGTGCCATACGGAGCATTACTGTTTCTGAAATGGTGGGAATTTTTTTACTACAACAAAAATATAGATCAGGACAACATCAAGGGAACATGTGGAAGATATTCTTCTTCTTCTATACTTCCTCATTTGCCTTTCAGTGTCGATGAAAAATATAATGTGAGGTCTTTTGCTCTTCTGTTCAGCTCTGCTGCTATGTTTCCTAGTGCCTCTAGTATTCCGTCGATCCATTGTTTTTCGTGGTCGACCCTTGGGTCTGGTATTCTCGCAACGTTTATTGAGGGCTCGTTGTGTTTCGATCTTTCTGCCTTGTCACGTGGCCAAACCATTTTATCTGTTGTTTCTTTATATATTCAATGGCGGCGACTATTCCTAGCTTTTTTCTCAGTTCTTCATTTCTGACCTTATCTCTCAAACTGTTTCCTGTCATTCGTCTGACACATTTAATCTCAGTAGAGGTTATTTTCTTATTGTTCTTGCAACTAGGGTCCAGTACTAGCATTGGTTGCACAACGTTGTGATGAAGATTGTATTGTAGAGAGCCCGTTTTGCCACTATAGTTATTTCCTTGTTGGACAATAGTGGTGATAGCTGCCCAATGATTTGACAAGCTTTGGAGTATCTTGAGTCTATCTATGCTGTTTGTGAAATATCGTTTGTCACAAAACTTCCTGGGTACTTGAATTCCTCTACTTGTTTTAGTTGCCTGACTTCTATAGTTATGTTGATGTTCTGTTTATTTTTGGCGACATTCATGACTCCTGTTTTGTTGATGGTGATTTTCATGTTCTTTTTTGTGCCTGTGCTGTTGAGTCTATTTAAGTGTTCTTGTAAGTCTTCCATTTTTTAATGTATTAGTGCCTGATCATCTGCAAAAAAGCTCGTTTATCTCCTCTGTCTCTGTCGGGTGGGCTAGCTTGCATATATAGTCCATGTATGTAATAAACAGTAAAGCGGATAGTACGCACCCCTGTCTTACACCTGATCTAACTTCAAAGTGGTCCGTGTATCCTGCTGTTGTTCTGACTGTGCAGCTGCTGTTGATGTAGAGACTTTTAACTATGTGGAAAACATTGATATCAATAACCTGTTCTTCAACATCCTAGCTTATCTAGTACTTAGTTTGTTCCAATCACGCAAGCGTCTGGCTTTTGTGTCTTGTTTTATTAATTGATGTTTCATTGTTCTGTCTCTATGTACCCCACGCTTTCTCTCTATTATTTATTGCAGTTTAGCTCTCTTCTGCAATTTTCTCACTTTTGTCACCCGTGACCGCATGAAGCCATCTGATGGTAATGAACACCTGTTTGTGGCCAAAACTCTTTGGCTTGTCTTCAAATTCCCTTTGTCTCCAATAATACATGTGATTAAGGTTTCCATCAGTACTGTACTAGTTTTATTTCATGTAAGACAGTGTATCAATAGTTTACATAAGTTCAAGGTAGACTTTGTACAATTAACTACATTGACAAATACTGTGTCCATAACAACGTCAGATGGAAATGCTACATTTGAAAGTAGTATAAACTGTTTGAAGAAACATTTATGATCAACATAGGAGCTCCCACAACGCTAAATAGCCATAAGACATACATCTGACAGAAACTAGGGTGACCCTAACTAATCTAAAAGCTTAGTTTAGTCGACAGGTCACCTCATTGCCTATCGGACATGCCTGTAAGTACTCAGATGTTCTTCGAAGTATATCCCACAACGTGTAGCAACGACATCGGTGTTGTATTGATTGACAACTCTTCTGTTGATTCTAGCGTAGAGCTCGCGTCTGACATCTCCAATCTTGTCATCATATTCGTGCAGGTTTTCATGTTTGCGGAATCGGGTTATTTTTTAGTCTTTTTCTATTTTTAAGCAGCGTCCTCGAGGGCATTCAGAATATCATCGTGGTCCATTGCCCTTTCTCACTCAACAGCCAAATTGGCAAGTCTGTCAGCACATTCATTACCTCTTACACTCTCTAGTCCTGGTAGGAAATTAAAGCAGATTTTGTGCTAGGCTAGACATCCCTAGCGACTCTAATCATTGCCGCCGAACCCTGCCAGTTCCGATCTCCCTAACCATACTCATTGAGTCCTTGAGGAGACACAAACGTGTGTTTATTTTTCTGTGTATCAAGTCATGCTAATTCTTTAGTGACAGCCATAATTTCCATGGTTAAACAAATAATTTATAGTCAGTGCGAAAGCACTGCTGTCTTCCTTCACATTTCTACCTCCAACGTGAGCCGTGAAAACCCACTAGCTCCGTACGTGCCGAATAACAGACCTATCTGTGTAAAGCTATAGAAATCAGTAACTTCAATGATTTGTTTTTGAGTTGTGTTATTTGTGGGTCATCATGACTACACTACGAACATGTCCATATTCGCTCAAAAAGAGTAAGAAAATGTTGCACACGGTCCGGTTTTGAATCAGCATACAGATGTTATATAACAATTACTATAATGTGTGCTCCACCCACAACTAACAATAACAATGGATATATAGAGGAACTGCACCACCCTGGATGATGTAGGTAGTGTATATGAGAAGAGGTTGTCAAATGGTAGGTGGAAAGTCTATGGAGTTGGTGTGTGTGTGTGTTAGTAATGAGGGTGTAGATTAGGGTGTGAACTGACCTATCTGGATCGATAGTTGTATGTGTAGAGGTTATGATGGGAGATATTCGATGGTATTAGAGGTAGTGTGTTGGTGTGATAAAGACAGTAGTAAAAAAAAAAACGATATGAACAATTAGTACATCAAAACGTTACAACGAGTAAATATAAAAAAAATAAAATATAAGACTATGGTATATCTGTAATAAAATACTAGTACAACAATATATATATATATATATATATATATATATGTATGTATGTGTATATGTGGCTAAAGCAGCAATGACTTTCAGAAGCCTTGAAAAGTTGTGGAAATCAAAACTCATCAGCACAAACACAAAACTTAGGCTATTCAAATCAAATGTACTATCAACCCTTACGTATGCGTGTGAAAGCTGGAAAACAACAAGAGATATAGAAACAAAGTTGAACGCATTCGAAAATAAATGTCTAAGGAAAATACTTGGTATAGCATGGAACGAATTCAAAACAAACGAGGAAATTAGAGAAATCGCCAATCAACCACTAATATCTTCAGTAATAAAGAAAAGACGATGGTCATACGTTGGACATGTGATGAGAAGAGATAATAATCGAATAGCAAAGCAAGCTCTCATATGGGAAACAACAGGTAAAAGAAAAAGAGGAAGACCCAGGGAGACACTGAGAAGAACATTGATGAGAGAGGCAAGAGCAGCAGAAATCGGCTCCCTCAATGAGATAGAACTGCTTGCACAGAACAGAGACAGATGGCGAGATTTGATAAAATATCTTTAAAAGAAAACTGCTAGAACAAAAAATTCATATAGGAGAAGGTGTATCTTGGTCTACGCCCTATGGGCCGGTTACGGCTCGAAAGGTCAACTTTAATGTGTATATGTATATGTATGTACGATACATACAGAACGATAAATATACATTTATATATTCAGGTAACACAACAGAACATCAAAGAGGAGTAGGCATTCTAATAAAACGATACCTACAAAAATATATAAATACCCACTGAACATACAATGATAGGATTATAACATTAAAAATGAAGGCAAAACCATTTGACATAGCACTACACTGGAAGTAGTAATTAGGGGTGGGGGGAGACCTCATGATAGGACCGGAAAGATAAAGGCTGCTTGGTCAAAGCAGTCGCCACGGCATGTGAGAATCAAAATTTTTATTTCACCCCTGATAGAAAAAAATCCTTTCTATCTACTGTGAGTTTCAAACACAGCAAGCAGGCTCAGCCAGGGAAATAGTGGATTTTGACACACAGCCACATGCTTCTCAGCACTGAATAGGTAAATCTGGAATAGAAAGACAAGGTAGATCAAAGAGAAATTTTGTGAGAAATCTAAACATGTTCAAATTGTTGATGATTACGAATAGATTCAAGATGTAACCAAGCTTGTCAGATCATCAGTCACATATCACCACTATTGTTCAACATGGAAATAACTCTAGAAGCAAAACGGGCACTCTGCAATACAATCTTCATCCCAACGTTGTGCTACCAACGCCAGTCCTGGACCCTAGATGCAAGATCAATTTTTAAAATAACCACTAAAGATATGAAATGTGTAAGACAAATGACAAGAAACAGCCCGAGAGCTAAGATCAGAAACAAAAAACTTGAAAAAACCTAGAAATAATTCCCACCATAGAATACATAAATAAACAACAGATAAATTGGTTTGGCCACGTGATAAGACAGAAAGACCAAAACACAACATATCATCATATCATGTGCCATACCGGTTCGCGTAGGTGATCATGTCCCTCCACAATCTTCTATCTACAGTGCATCGTATCAGTTCTGTTGTTGACTGTTTTCCATGCCATGACACCAAACTATCCAGTATTTTCTCTCTTTGTCATCAGCAATCTATCTTTCCTTTTATTTTGCCAGTTGTAACCAAGTATTCCAACTTTACTCTTCTCATGATATGCCTGAAAAATGTTGATTACTTTTTTCTGATGTTTTTTAAGAGCTCCCTTTTTGTGTTGGCCTCTTTGAGCACTTCCTCATTGGTTGTCACACAACATATCAAGCCTTCAATAAACGTGAGAACGCCAGACCCAAGGGCTGACTATGAGAAAAAATGGATTGATGGAATATTAAAAACACAATGAAACATAACAGCAGGAGAGACCAGAAGAGGAGTTAAAGACCACAAAATATATCTCCCCTTGAAGCTAAAAAACAAATGAGGAAGGAAAGAAGAAGATAAAGGTAATGTACAAGATTTGAATCAGCATCTTACTACGCGAGTTTCACCCATATGTGCTCGGCCGCCTATCCAGAAGTTTTCTGAGACTTCTGGATAATGTCGCTTCTGGCATTGAAACTCATGATGCGAGATTGCAATCCTCACCTTCCCAGGGTACTAGCCTGGTACCCATTTGTGCCAGCGACAAAGTCAGCCGTGAGGATATTTTTTTCCAACCACAAGTACAGTTCACACAATTTCCAGCGAGAATCGAACACGGGTTATCCAAACATCGGTAGCCCAGTTGGGTGGTTTTTCCAAATAGGCTACCGAGGCTGCCTAGAAGAATATGATTTTGAGAAATATGATTCTCAAGGTTCCATGACATTGACACATATCATGATTTGTTTTCACAGACAATGTGGCTGCTTCTCTCCCACGGAGCTAATTTGAACATAGCGGACTAGAATCATGTGTCACCTCTGTCACTGGCTGTAGCCATACAACGATCAGATGTAGTTAAACTTCTTATTGAAGAAGGTGATCAGATTAAAACATATTTGTTTTTTACATGCCAGCTTTATATCTCTGAAGTCCACAGGGACTGAATATTTGTATGAATATCACTTTTTCCTATTTTTTCACTCTGGTAGCCATATGCTTAGGTGCCTCTCTCCATATAGGCAGCCATTCTCCAACTTTAGAGGTTCCTTTCATTTTTAATCTTAAAAAATGTGTTGTTTTTTGGATATATTTTGTCCTATCAGTTTAGCCCATGTAGTGGTTATTTTTAGCCTACTCCTTTCTAATGTTCTGTCAATCCATCTTTTTCGTGGTCAGCCGTTGTGTCTGGTGTTCTCGCAATGTTTATTGAGGGCTTGTTGTGTTGTATTTTGATCTTTCTGCCTTACCATGTGGCCAAACCATTTTATCTGTTGTTTCTTTATATATTCTATGGCAGGGATTATGCCTAGCTTTTTTTTCAGTTCTACATTTATAATCTTATCTCTCAGGCTGTTTCCTGTCATTTGTTCTTGAGTCCATGTCTGGCATTCGTAGCACAACAATGTTATGTAGATTGTCCCATTTTATACTTATACAGTTATTTCCTTGTTGGACAATAGTCATGATAGCTGTCTGATGATTTGACAAGCTTTGTTGCATCTTGAGTCTATTTCTGCTGTTTAGTGAATTGTCATTGTGAATAACCATTTTTATAAATGTAAAAATTCTGTCAAATATTATGGTTTTAATTCAAGCATATCTTATACGTGGGAAAGGGGGGGGGGGGGGGGTGGTGTGTAGAATTAAAACCTCAGCCTCTAGACAAGAGAGAAAATGAATGTCGAAGACAAGATTGCACTGGGCTCGATTCACACTGGCGGTGACATTTTTTTTTAATTAATAAAATCTAATCCATGGCTTTACCCTCCTCTGGGTAGTGTGATCTGAAGTTATGAAATAAAATTAATGTCAATTAGACTTTAAAGGAATGAAGTTTAACATAAATGTGTGACATTAACAACCTTGATTCTTGATCCTACCATCTTCATCCTACAACCTATGTTAATCTTCTTTCCTTAAATGTAGATGAGATCTTTGGTTCTTCTACCTTTTAGCTCCCGGTGGAGCATAGGTCTTCAACAAACACTTTCCAAGTCGTTGTGTTTTTTGCCATTCTTTTAAGATCATTCCATGTCTTCCCCATCATCTTCATCTCTGCTTCGATCTATCTTCTCCAAGAATTCCTTGGTCTTCCTCTTTGTATTTTTCCCCGGGATTCCAAAAAAGGGCCTGTTGTGTAATACTCTCAGTTGGCTTCCGTAGTGTGTGTCCTATCCATCGCCATCGTCTACGTTGTATCTCTTTATCCACTGGTATTTGACCGGTACATTTCCATAATTCCACGTTAGTGACCTTATCCTGCCATTTCCATCCCTTTATTCTGCGTAAGCATCCATTAATGAAAGTCTGTACCTTCGTGATTGTCAATTTTGTTATTCTCCATGTTTCACAGCCATATAATAGGACCGACTTAACATTTGAGTTGAAAATTTTTATTTTTGTATTTAACCTAATTTCTTTGCATTTCCATGTTTCCCAGTGCAATGAAAGCTCCTCTTGCTTTTGATATCCTTATTTTGGTATCATTTTCTGTTCCTCCCTCTTTATCTATATTACTGCCCAGATATATGTAAGATTGTACGTCTAGTAGAGGTATTTCTCATAGTTTTATTTGGTTATTGCCATCTGCATTAATTCTCATAATGTTGGTCTTATCTCTATTAATCTTTAGTCCTAGCTGTTGTGATCTCTCATCTAATATACTCATTTTATCCTGCATCTGTTGATGATTAAAATCCTCTACGTCAACAGCAGCTGCAGTGTCAGAACAGCAGCAGGCTACACAGACCACTTCGAAGTTAGATCAGGCGTAAGACAGGGGTGTGTAATATCCCCCCTACTGTTTATTACATACATGGACCATATATGCAAGCTAGCCAACCCATCAGAGACAGAGGAGATCAACAAGCTTCTATTTGCAGACGATCAGGCACTAATACATGAAACAATAGAAGACCTACAAGAACACTTAAATAAACTCAACATCTCAGGCACAAAATACAACATGAAAATCAACATCAACAAAACAGAAGTCATGAATGTCGCCAAAAATAAACAGAACATCAACAAAACTATAGAAGGCAGACAACTAAAACAAGTAGAGGAATTCAAATACCAAGGAAGTCTAATGACAAACGATAATTCTCAAACAGCAGAGATAGAATCAAGCTTCAACAAAGCTTGTCAAATCATCGGACAGTTATCACCACTATTGTCCAACAAGGAAATAACTCTGGAGGAAAAACGAGCATTATACAATACAATCTTCATCCCAACGTTGTGCTACCAATGCCAGACCTGGACCCTAGATGCAAGAACAATAAGAAAAATAACTTCTACAGAGATTAAATGTATTAGACAAATGACAGGAAACAGTCTGACAGATAAGATCAGAAATGAAGAACTGAGAAAAATGCTAGGAATAGCCCCCACCATAGAATATATAAGGAAACAACAGTTAAATGGTTTGGCCACGTGACAAGGCAGAAAGAACAAAACACAACACAATGAGCCTTCAACAAACGTTGTGAGAACACCAGACCCAAGGGTCGACCACGAAAAAGATGGGTCGATGGAATATTAGAAGCACTAGGAAACATAACAGCAGCAGAGGTGAACAGAAGAGCAAAAGACCGCAAATTATATCTCCCCTCAACGCTGAAAGGCAGATGAGGAAGGAAAGAGAAGAAGTAGATGAGATCTTTGGTTGCATGGCCATTTGTCTTATCTCAATATTAGTCTTGAATTCATTCCATTGTAGATGAGATCTTTGGTTGCATGACCATTTCTCTTATTTCATTATTAGTCTTGAATTCATTCCAATGTAAATGAGATCTTTGGTTGCATGCCAATTTCTCTTATTTCTATATTAGTTTAGAATTCATTCCATTATAGATGAGATCTTTGGTTGCATGCCCATTTCTCTTATTTCTATATTAGTTTAGAATTCATTCCATTATAGATGAGATCTTTGGTTGCATGCCCATTTCTCTTATTTCTATATTAGTTTAGAATTCATTCCATTGTACACAGAGTATCTTTCTTAGGCATTTGCCCTGAAAAGCTGTTACTTTTCTCTCTTTTGTTATTTTCCAGCTTTCTTAAACATAGATAAGTGTTGTTAATACATTTGAGTTGAATATTTTAAGTTTGGTTTTCTTGCATATCATTTTTGATTTCCATATTTTGTTAACACCACAAGGTTCTACAATGGTTTCCCCACTTATTATTAACAACCTACTATCTATAAAATGAAAGGAACTAAATTATGGAAATGTGAAGAGAAACAAGAGCTGCTCAGACAATTTCTAGGAATTGTTCACTTGGTATTGTTTGACCATTTCTAAAAAAGTTTCATGAAATTGCAGAAAATAAAACACATGCTTGAAGAGCTAGGAAGTACTTGAATTGTCTGATTATCTTTAATTACCTGTCTACTTTTCAGTGATCCTCCTTTGGTCGCCTTCAAATGCGACAAAAGTCTGAGAGGCATTCCTGTCACATGAGACACCTTCCCCACTCAACCACAAACACCTTGGTAATCTTCGATGTGAACGTCGAATTTGCAGAACTTTTGATCATGTGCTTTGCACCAATTTAGTCCTGTTCTCTAACGGGTGATTTCACATCAAATGGGCGGTTTACTAGTGTGTCACTGAATATTATATAAGCCATAATATGTAAGCATTTCCAGATGACATATGTGGGTGAGTCTGGACGACACCTGAGTGACAGATTTTGTGGAGCATCTCCGTGATGTTGAGCAAAAGACTTGGCAGCCCGGTGTCTGCCCATTTCAACTCCCCAGGCCTTAGTGGTAAACCTGACATGCAAGTCACTGGTATTGCCTCGTGTCACTTCAGCAATCGCAGTCGGTTTGTCTTTGAGAATCATTTCATTGCCCAGTTGGGTTCACTAGCCCCCAAGGCATGAGCATATCGCTCTCATATACATAGGACACCTACCACACATTTCTTACCCTCATGCGCTACCGCACCTGTACATGTATGTATATTTGTCTACATATGTATTAGCACATTTTGACACCTTCTGGTTTTCTTTGTGTGCTTTGTGGTAATATATACACACTTATATACGTGTACGTATGGTTATGTACACATGCTTTTTTGCACATCTGTTCGGTGCGCACACCCACAGTTAGATATATACAGTTTATAGGTATCTTGTACCCACCTCCCCATGTTTTTAGAACCCTTCCTTTTTATTTCTTCCCTGACTGCCTGGTCAGTGAGATATATAATTGGTCAGCCCGCCCACCTATTTTAGTTCAGTCAGAGGCTAACCAAGCTCTGTACCACAGGGAAGTGACCTTTTTCTATTTCCTTCCTTGAGTATCTAGCATATTATCGTCATGTAGTTAGATTTGTATATATCCTTATATATATTTTTGTGGTGTTGTTTGTTGTTCCGGCTGAAGGCCTAGTTGGCCGAAACGTCAACTTTTGTTTTGAACTCACCTACGTAAAGCTGTTACCATACCACATTTTTTTAAATTGTCACTTTAATTATCTGCCTTCTGCAGTAATTTCATTCTCATTAATGGGTTTGTTTATTTCTAGGAATCATCGCAGGCCATTCAAAATTTGGTGGAAGAGATGAAGAAGCTACTAGGATCTCTCACAGCTTTGTTTCTCTCTAAAGCCTTTGGAGGCTGCTGTCTTAGGAATTGGCCAATTCCTTTCTATATAAACACATACATACATGAGCTGACACACATGCACTTACACAACTAAACACACTCACTCTCACACATAAATCAAGGGAAGTAATCATACAATAAAAGAAAACAAAATGTCTCAGTTTTAAATTGTTGAATTTATTCTTGTTTATGTTGTCTTCTATATTTCCTCTTCTTTTTGTTCTTCTCTTTCTTCTGCTGTTGATCTTTCTACATCTGCTTCTCTGCTATTTGTACTTCTTCTTCTTCTGCTTTTTTCTTATTATTTTTCTTTTTCCTCCTCTTCTCTTTTTTCTTCGTCCACTTTTTCCTCCTTTTCATCTTCTCCTTTATCCTCATATCTTGTTCTTCTGTTTCTATTTCTTGTTCATCTTCTTTATTTTGTCCTCTTCTTCATCTTCTTCTGTTTCAGTTTCTATGTTTTCTTCCTCTGTTCCAACTTCTATTACTACTATTTATTTTTCTTCTTTTTCATTCCATAACCTTGGGAAACTGAGTCATGGTCAATACGGAAGTCATATGGGATAACACTGATGAAAAGGATGCAGTCATCTATACAAACAGATCTGTAATATGACACCAAAGGAGTGTATGGCACTTACAGCACGCTCGGCAAGCAGAATAGTCAAAGAAGACAGTGGTGCGTACCACAAGAAGCAAGAAGATGAAGGTGATAACAGTGACCAGGCATTCATCTGGTTAGAGTCACAAGACTACACCCACGTCTGCATACTAAGTGATCCGTTGAGCATGATAAGAAAAGTGGAGGCAGGCTCTGTACGCATGCAATGGGTAGAGTCATTGCAGAAGTAAAAAATATGTAAATTACAGAGATGTTATGAGAGTCTAAAGAACTAGAAAAAAAAGATTTAAAAACAGAAAATTTTTGTGCAAGTCAGAGAAATCTAGTAAATGAAATAGAGATTACACAAAATTTCAGACAAGAATAAAATAAATTCCCACTGAAGACGAATTATGCCTAAGAAAGCGCCAAATGCAGGAAAGAAGACAAGCCTGACTACTCAAGCTTTCCAGAACATTTCAGAAGAAAGACCCGGAACAGAGCAGGTCCAGATACCTCCAAAGCCGTCAGCTAAGGGGGAACTCGCAACTTATGATATTGACATAGACGAGAAGCATGTGAAAGGTACATTGATGGCTAATATCAGTGGCCCAGACTCCTACAAAATCACCGCCTCCATGATGACGAGCATCCTCATAGGCCCCGCCGATATTATGCCCAACGGAATAAACACCTTGTACCGCTTCAGTGATACAAGGAAGTAGTTCTTTACGCTGAAACTTGATGCACATGAACAGAAACATCAGGAGTTTGGAGACAAAACGGTCAAACTAACAGAACCAAACGTCACAATAGTGATAAGCCATCAAGAGAAAGAGCAGTAACGAGGATGCATTCACTGGATGCTACCAACGTTGAAAAACAAACAAGTACAGGATATTGTATACGAAATGACTGGAGATAAGGAGGCCCAAGTGAAACAAGATACTTACCAAGCAGACAAGTGGACTTTCTGGTACAAACCAACTCCAGATGTGAAGATACTATACTATGTCAGAATAAGACTGAAAGGGAAAATTACCAAAACTATCAAGGTCTTTGTTACCCTACCAGGCAGGAGAACACGATTTTCTCACTGTGGACTTGACACACACTGGGAAAACCGGTGCCCCAAGAAGCCAGGCCTGGGATTGCAGACGACAGTTGAGGAACCAGTCATTGTATAACCAGTGCAGACCAACGATCTCAAGACAACAACTGCAGAAGCATCAGTCAACGACACATTTCCACCACCTACAAAGAAGAAACGCAGCTCAAAACAAAGGAAAATGGAACAAAAAACAAAGGAACACACACAGCAGCAGATGTCCAGAACAAAAGCCCAAATGTCCACATCATTAGACTCAGAAGATGAACCTAAAAGACAGAAACTCTCAGAAATACAGAATTACAACACACAACCCACACAAGAACTTCCACAAAATGAAGAACAATGATGGACAAACACAAACTACCATACAGGGTGGGACGGCTGGGGTGTCGATGAAGACGAACATAACAAGCCACCCTACTTCAGCAACTCCGAGTACGAATACGACCTAGAATTTTATTGGTACCTTCATTCCCTTCTCAGGGCAAACACAGACTTAAATGGTTCCAAAATGTTTTCTTTTTATAAATTAAATAAAAATTTTTGAAATAAAATCCTTTACTAAAGTTTTTACTACTATTACTTCTACTATTGCACTTACTACTACTACCACCTCTACTACTACTACCAAAAAAAAATACAATACTATTTGTTGTTTTCCTTTTGGATAAAGCTAAAGAAATGATATATATATAATATACATCAATATATATATATATACTATATAGTATATCATCAATATATAGTAATATATATATACTTAACTTTGAAAATGTAAAAAATTAATTGTTTTGCTTTTGGATAAAGAAATGATATATATATTTACCTTCGAAAATTTCAAATTTGACACGTTCTGTTTTGAAATATTCCATTTGTGAGCCTCTAATTCTCTCACCATTTAAGATATAAATTCATGACATCAACTTGAATGTACAAAGGGCAGCATATACATTTTGTATTTCTGAAATGAGGCAAACAGTAAATCAACTAAAATATCAGTGCCAAGCTGTTGTGACGTATATCCATCTGTCTGAAAACTATCTTGATGGCATTGTCCTATTATTGGAGTCTGCTTGGAGGTAGGGGAGGGTAGCTTATAGGACTATGGAATAACGGCGGCTTTTCCAATGCAGTCGACACGAGGTATTCGAGTCTGACTTTCTATTTATGATAAATAGCAATGTGGCGCAATTTGAGGCAAGAATAGATAGAGAGAAAAGATAGCAGATGGTTAAAATGAACTTATTCATTATTTAATGAAAACACATTTTATTCATGGAATCAGTTGAATTAATATCGAGGCATCCCCAAATCCGCTCCAACACTCGTCCCAGCATTTCTCGACGTGCAGGCAGACTGATAGTTCATGTAAGGTGTTGATTGTAAATACATCTGCTTTTCCCACCAAGCAATCCGGATCAACCAGATCCCTTTGCCATCTTTAGTCTCTTTAGTCTTTCAATATATAAATCATTGTCCCACCCATTCTCCTTAGTCTTTCAATATATATATCATTGTCCCACCCATTCTCCTTAGTCTTTCAATACATACATCATTGTCCCACCCATTCTCCTTAGTCTTTCAATATATATATCATTGTCCCACCCACTCTCCTTAGTCTTTCAATATATACATCATTGTCCCACCCATTCTCCTTAGTCTTTCAATACACTATAATAGACGAGAAGTTTCAATGCAGGAAGTAAAATGCCACTTTAAGATTGAAAAAAAGCTGTTGTGCCGTAGATTTGACTTTAAAACGGAGTCACAGTCTTTATAATTGTCTGTCTGCTGTGTTTCTGTTTTAAGCAATCATTCAAGACATTACACTTTTCCACAATACACAGTCTCTATAATTGTCTGTCTACTCTGTTTCTGTTTCAAGCAATCATTCAATACATCACACTTATCCACAATACACAGTCTCTACAAATGTCTGTCTGTCTACTCTGTGGTTGACTTCTAAACAAAACATTCTCCTAAACTATCTGGTAACTTTTTTTATGCTATTGTCAGAAAAGTTGAACCAAAAGACGCTAACATGTTGATAGTTAAAAGTTTGATACAAACCATAATACAGCGCGTTTCTATATTCAACTTATTAATATTCTCTAAATGCGGATCAAGAAGCAGGACGGTCGTCAGGCGAATGTGGAATAAAATACACAGTTGGGGCCACACTTGATGCACTCTATGATGAATGTTATAAGATAAAAAGATCGTTCTACTGCTTTGAAGATATTGTCAGTCACTTTCTTTTATGTCTATTCATCATCATCAAGTACCGGGCCTAGTGGCATAGGTGATCATGTCTCTCCACAACTTTCGATCTCGGCAGCTATTTATCATTTCTGTTGTTGGTCTTCTGCCAAGCCATTCTCTTAAGCTGTCTGTTATTTTTTCTCTTTGCTTCCCTCTATCTCGTCGTCCCTCAATTTTTCCAGTTATTACAATATATTCAAGTTGTTCTCTTCTCATTACATGACCAAAAAATGATGATTGTCTCTTCCTAACATTGGAAATTAGCTCTCTTTTTGCTTTGACCTTTCTCAGAACCTCTTCATTACTCTTCTTAGCTGTCCATGGTGTTCTCAACATTCTTCTGTAATACCACATTTCTACAGTCTCCAGTGATTTTCTTGTCTATTGTCCTATTGTCCATAACTCGCATCCATATGTTAAGACTGGCTCTACGTAACATTTAAGAATTCTTTTTCTTGTTTCTATTGTCAAAAATGGATTGCATAGTATTTTCCTCATTTTTTGGAAAGCTGCTTTTGCCTGAGTCATTCTGCATCTCACCTCTTTTGTACATCTTCCATCAGAGGTTAACAAAGTTCCCAAATATTTAAATTCATTTACCTGTTTTAATATTGTTCCAGTTGTCTTTATTTTGCACTGAGGTGATGTCTTTTTCTTTGTTGTTACCATTACCTCTGTATTTTTGCTATTAAGGCTGAGTCCTTTATTTTTGCTTTCCTTCACTATAATGTCCAACATTTCTTGTAACTCATTTTCACTCTTAGCGATTAATACTGTATCTTCAGCATACCTTAGATTATTTATATTATGACCAATTGTTATTCCAGGCATGCTCCTTATGGATCTTAAAATAATCTCACTATAAATATTAAACAAATCTGGGGACAGCACACAACCTTGTCTAACACCCTGCTTTATTTGTTGAAACATTCCCAATTGGTTTCCAGTTCTTATGGCATTGTTGCCACCACATGTTCTTTATTATTCTTAGATCTTTTCTGTCTATGTTTATGCTTTCTACAATTTTGATTATTTCTTGGTGCTTTATGTCTTTTCTTTATGTCTATTACTGAACGAGAAAATGCATTTCCAAATAATACAAAGGGAAGTAATATATTGTATTTCTAATCAAAGGTACGTAACTCATATTATCTTTTACTCACAATTAAAATATCTTTTTCAATGACTAAATATCTTTTTAAAAATTATAACATTTTGTTTTAAATCTAGGAGGCTTTTCTGTGTATGAAAAGATATATATTTGAAAATTAAAATTTTAAGTAATTATAGGAAGTTATAATTAAATACATACATGCTATACTAACATCAATAAATTTTGTACATATTTTTTTTTTTACATATAGAAGCAAATTTAAAATGTTGGATTTTGAAGGCGAAATATGAAAACTGAAATCATGAATTAAAACACGATACTCCTCAAAACAGAGAAATTGAATAGGTGGATTAGAGATCATACATAACTTCAGACAAGAATAAAAAATTACATTCTCAAAGAAAACAAGCCATGCCAAAGGAAGTAAAAAAAAAAAACAAGCCAAACTACTCATGCAATCCAGAACAATTCAGAAGCAAGAATGAGAACAGAGCAGGTCCAGATGCCTCCCAAGCCGCCAGCTAAGCCGGAACTCCAAGCCTACGATATCGACTTAGAAAGTAAGCACGAGAAAGGCACATTGATGGTCACTATCGACGGCCCAGACGTCTCAAAAATTACCGCGTCCATGATGACGTGCATACTCATAGGCCCCGCCGGAGTTATGCTCAACGGAATAAACACCCATGTACCGCTTTAGTGACACAAGGAAGTGGTTCTCCACACTAAAACCTGTCACACATGAACAACAGTACCAAGTGCTTGAAAACAAAACGATCAAACTTAAAGAACCAAATGTCACAATAGTGATAAGCCACCAAGAGAAAGAACAGTCAAGAGGGTGCATCCAATGGATGCCGCCAACGATAAAATGCAAACAAGTCCAAGAAATTGTATCACAAATGGCCGGGGACAAAGAGGCCCAGGTGAAAAAATACACTTACCAAGCGGACAAGTGGACTTTCTGGTAGAAGCCAGTTTCGGATGTTCAGATACCACTGTACCTAAAACTAAGAATTAAAGGAGAGATTACCGAAACGATTAAGATCTTCGTTACCCTTCCAGGCAGGAGAACACGATGTTCTCACTGTGGACTCGACACACACTGGGAAAACCGGTGCCCCAAGAGACCAGGCCTGAGATTGCAGACGACAGTCGAGAAACCAGTCACTACAGAAACAGTGCAGACCAATGATCTGAGGACAACAACTGCTGCAGCACCAGTCAACGACACATCCCCACCAACTACCAAGAAGAAACGCAGCTCAAAACAAAAGAAAACAGAACAAATAACAAAGGAGCACACACAGCAGCAGACTTTCAGAACAGATTCAGAAGATGAACCTAGAAGACAGAAACTCTCAGAAACACAGAATTACAACACACAACCAACACAAGAACTTCCACAAAACGAAGACCAACGATGGAAAAACACAAACTACCATACAGAGTGGAACGACTGGGAAGTGGAGATTGGAAACGAACATGACCACCCACCCCATTTCCACGACTCCGACTACGAGTACGACCTAGATTACAATTGACACCCTCATGCCCTTCTGAGGGCAACAAAGACAAAACGTTTTCTAAAATGTTTGTCATGCATACAATAAATAAAATTTGGTAAATAAAAGTCCCTAAATAAAATGTTTACTTTTACTACTACAACAACTGCTACTACTACTACTACTACTACTACTACTACACTCACTACTACTACTACTTCTACTACCCCCCCCCCACACACACACACACACACACACACAAAAGAAAGAATAAAAAATTAATTGTTTTGCTTTTGGATAAAGAAATGATATATATATTTACCTTCGAAAATTTCAAATTTGACACGTTCTGTTTTGAATTATTCCATTTGTGAACCTCTAATTCTCTCACCATTTAAGATATAAATTCATGACATCAACTTGAATTTACAAAGGGCAGCATATACATTTTGTATTTCTGAAATGAGGCAAACAGCAAATCAACTAAAATATCAGTGCCAAGCTGTTGTGACGTATATCCATCTGTCTGAAAACTATGTTGATGGCATTGTCCTATTATTGGAGTCTGCTTGGAGGAAGGGGAGGGTAGCTTATAGGACTAGAGAATAACGACGGCTTTTCCAATGCAGTCGACACGAGGTATTCGAGTCTGACTTTCTATTTATGATAAATAGCAATGTGGCGCAATTTGAGGCAAGAATAGATAGAGAGAAAAGATAGCAGATGGTTAAAATGAACTTATTCATTATTTAATGAAAACACATTTTATTCATGGAATCAGTTGAATTAAAATCGAGGCATCCCCAAATCCGCTCCAACACTCGTCCCAGCATTTCTCGCAGCGCAGGCAGACTGATAGTTCATGTAAGATGTTGATTGTAAATACATCTGCTTTTCCCACCAAGCAATCCGGATCGACAAGACCTCTTCGCCATCTTTAGTCTATTTTATTCTTTCAATACATACATTATTGTCCCACCTATTCTCCTTAGTTTTTCAATATATACATCATTGTCCCACCCTAACTCCTTAGTCTTTAAATATATACATCATTGTCCCACCCACTCTCCTTAGTCTTTCAATACACTATAATAGACGGAAATGTCATTTTCTGCGGAGACTTTAATGATAGAGGAAACCAGTGGGGTAACGTCATTACCAACAAGCAGTGAGAAGACCTAGAGAACGCACTAGTGTCAGTCAATTTAGTGTGCTTGAATGATGGAAGGGCAACATGAATGGCCACTTGAACAGGGGACTCTGATAGTGTCATAGACCTGGCACCGGTGTGTTCCATCTTCGCACCGGTTTGCAGGTGGAGTGCACTGGGGTTCCACGGAAGTGATCACTATCCATGTGTCCTCCTAATTGAGAAAAGCAGAAATAAAAGCCAGAAAAGAAAGCTTCACACATTCAACTACAAGAAAACAGACCAGGACGTCATTAGCAAAATCAGACATAGCAAACAGAGCGCATTCATTCGATCCCGCTTCGGACCATATATTGTTCTTCGTTTTTTTCTATTGTTTGTCTGTCAATTTTTCCGAGTGCTAACACATACTTCTTTGTTCTATTGTTCCCTATTATCGCCTCGGAAGTTCCCCATATAATAATATTTATGTATTATTATTTGTACCCAGTATATAACCACTGGGAACTACTATTCGTGCTGTTTCGTCCAATAAATGTTTGTCTATAACACAAGTATTCAGCCCTACTGGGAAATACTTGCGTTAATAGGAAAGTACAAATATACAATTTATTTCCGGTCTGTGATCGTTACCCTATGCTATAGTCATTGAGAACGCCTTTCGTGCAAGACACTGCTGCAATAGCCAATTTTTTAGTTGGCTGCGTGGCAGTGTGCCAAGCGTTCGGCTTCTCGTGGCAAGGCGCGGTGCCACTGAGTACGGGTTCGATCCCGCTTCGGACCATATATTGTTCTTCGTTTTTTTCTATTGTTGTTTGTCTGTCAATTTTTCCGAGTGCTATGCGCTAAGCAGGCTAAGGATGCCAAATGGGATGACTTCTGTATAAAAGTGTGCTCAGAAAAATCGCTCGCCACTTTCTGGCGTCTTCATCAGTGCATAAATGGCACAACACGACACAGAGGCATACCAGACTTTCAGAGCACAGGCCGGATATGGCACAAATCTGATGAGAGCAAAGGGAAGGCCCTGCTTGCACGCTACATTGAGCAGACGGACCAAGGAAATGAGGCTGTAAGAATGAGGATACGGGTATCGCTGTCATAATTGTGTAAGGATGTAGGGCTGGAAGAAGATCTCACAATCACAACCGATACCATTCGCACGACACTTCAAAGGTCACACAACACTGCTCCTGGTCCAGATGGTGTTCGGTACGATGACATAGGCGATTTAGCTGTCGACGACTTGACAAAACTGGCCAATGAGTTTAATGCCAGTATTCGGAGTGGCCAGATTAAGGAGGAGTGGCTACACAGCTACTTACTACCGCTACCGAAGCCAAACAAGGACCATTCTCAGATCAGTGCCTACAGAATCATCACAATGCAGAACACTGCGGGCAAGCTGCTGGAGAAAATATTTGCCCGTGTCCTCACCTGTCACCTTGAACAGAAACGCGTATCCCCACCCACACTCGAAGGTTATAGATATAACAAAGAGACATGGCTCAATGCGGCAGGCTTTGCCTATGACGTCTTCGAAGGTTTCAACAGACGAGAGAAGACATGTGCTGCTGCTATAGATCTGGAGGATGCATACAACAGGGTACCATTTGAATATCTTATGCATATGCTCCTTAAGGGTGCACCCCTTCCTCATTAGATGGATCGCCGCGGCACTGTTTCAGAGGAAGGTGATACTCAGATGTGGAAGTTGGTCGTCCGAGCCAACATCCATTTGTGCAGGGCTGCCACAAGGCTCACCATTGTCACCAGTTCTATTTAACGTGTACACAATAACGATCACGGCCCAACAGCTGGATGGAAGGTGAAGAACTATGACTTTTGCTGATAATATTCTGGTATATCGACAGGGAAGAGACAGACGGGGAATCGCCTCCACAATGCAAGACGAACTCGATCGCATTTCTTCCTGGTGTGGGGTTTCAGGTGCCTTGGTTAATCCTAATAAAGCATTAGTTTCATGGTTCTCCCTTAACAATCATATCGTTAATACGACCACACCGGTAGTACGAATGGGAGCTGATGAGGTGACCAGGGACAAGTTGATGACATAGCTCGGAGTTAAGTTTGATCGCAGCCTGTGTTTTTGGGACCACGTCGACCATGTGATAACAAAATCCCGCAAAGGATTAGCCGCCTTGAAGGTCATGGCAGCTGCCAACATAGAGCAGAGGCTACTTACTCTTCTGTTCCAATGATTAGTCATGGCACCAATCGAGTATGTCCTGGCAATTCTTACTGTCAGTACGACTCAAATTGATAGGCTGGAGAAAATACAAAATGAAGCCATGCGCATTATCCTGGGATGTACGAGGGACACTCCCTGTGTAGCAATGAGGTATCTTCTTGACTTTCCAACCATGGATGACAGAATCAAGATCTGTAGGGCACGAGCATACCTGAAGATTAGTACAGATACAGAGCATCCATTGCACCACGTGCTCAACACAGTGAAAGGTGCTAGGCTAAAAAGAGACAAATCATGGGTGGGCCGAGCACAAGATGTCATCAAACAGGCTTACCAATATCAGCGTTGGTGAGGAGTGGATACCGGTGCCTACGTCATTCAAGGGAACTTTCTCGTGTATTGTCACACTCGACAGGAAAAGTAGGGAACAGAACCCGGTCGTGATTAATGCTAAGGTCAACGGTCTCATCTGCGATAACACTGATGAGACAGATGCAGTCATCTATACAGGCTGGTCTGTAATACGACACCAAAGAAGTGCATGGGCATTTACAGCACGCTCGGCAGGCAGAATAGTCAAGGAAGACATACGTCGTGAACACGAGTAGCATGACAATGGAGGCGATGGCAGTGACCAAGGCATTCAAATGGTTAGAGTCACAAGACTACACCCACGCATGTATACTGAGCGATTCGATGAGCATGATTAAAAAAGTGGATGTGGGTTCTGTACGCATGCAATGGGTAGAGTCGTTGCAGAAATCCAAAATACGTAAGGTCACCTTTGTCTATGTCCCTGGACATGCGGGAGTGCGGGGAAATGAAAGAGCGGACAGGTTGGCTAGCTTCGCTGTCATTGAGGACGGGCAACCAATGGATCGGGCGGACATGACTTCGACAAACACAGATCCACGTCACTTCTTCGGATGATAGAAATGGGAGTTAAGATAGGCACGGCCAGAAATGAGAAATTTAGTGGCCGTGTAAAAAGACTTATCAACCAACATAGAACTGGAGTCGTCAGTCGCTGGACACTGAGGGAGTTGCTGTGGAGGGGATCTGAGCACCTATGGACATGTTCGGAGTGCAATGATGATGATCCGCAAATAATTCAATAACTCAATAGACGGGAAGTTTCAATGCAGGAAGTAAAATGCCACTTTAAGATTGAAAACAAGCTGATGTGCCGTAGATTTGACTTTAAAGCGGAGTCACAGTCTCTATAATTGTCTGTCTACTCTGTTTTTGGTTCAAGCAATAATTCAAGAATTTACACTTTTCCACAATACACAATACACAGTCTCTACAATTGTCTGTCTACTCTGTTTCTGGTTCAAGCAATAATTCAAGACATTACACTTTTCCACAATACACAGTCTCTACAATTGTATGACTACTCTGTTTCTATATACCACATGTACATATCGTTGAGGTACCGATCTTTAATTTTGTAGAAACGTGACTATGGAGTCAATTGTGTCTGTTCTAATGCGTATAATAATAACTTGTTGCAATCTATTCATATTATGAAAGGCATCCTGATTTGGAGCATTTGATCTTCTGATTGATTTGATTATATGTATCTTATGATGGTATGTAACCGGCGCATCTGGTTGTGTGCCTGTTGCACCTTCTTTTGAAAGCTGATCTGCTCTGTAGTTTCCTGGTATTCCATAGTGAGATGGGATCCACTGCAGGGCAATCCTATGGTGTTTGTAGAGTTCAGTCAATCAAGTTTGCAGATGTAGCAACTTTCTGGATTGCAGTGCCTGGAGCACAGATCTTGCATCTGTCAAATACTCTACAGGCTGTGGGCTAAGATTACTGTTCAGCAGTTTTTCTTTTGCCAACTTTATTGCTTGAATTTCTGCATCGTAATTGTGACAATATTTCCCGGTTGCTACCTTATTCATTTGAGATGTAATTGTCTATCTCTATTTTCATAACAGGATTTTAAGCTGCTTTTCTCTTCATGCAAGTATTTCAAATTGTCTCTCGGATCATTCTAGGACTTTCGAGAGTTAACTTTTGATGTTAGAAATATAAACTCTCTCAACTCTCTTTACTCCTGCATTTTACTCTATATCTATATTACTGCTACAAATTTAAACTGACTCTCTCATTCTCATTCTCATTCTCTCTCTCTCTTTCTTCAATCTGTATCTAAATGTTTAATATATATAAATGCATCTCTCTTTTTCGCTCTCTCTCTCTCTCTTAATGTTAGGATTTTAAACAGCCTCTCTCCCTCTCCCAGTGACATGAATTATGTGCAATTGTCTATCTCAAACTCCCCTCCCTTTTTCTACTAGTATTTTGAAATTTCAACTGCATTGTATTGTGTTATTGATACCTACCGCTCTCTCACCCGCTCTCTCTCTCTCCCTCTCTCTCTCTCATTATCTCTTCTAAACTCTACAGTGAAATGATGAGACGGCATTTGTTAATTTTTGTAAATTAATTCCTTTTGCACATGTCATCTATAAAAATGCTTAGCAAAAATTTTAAACAGTTGATTATTAGCTAAGAAAAATAATAATTCTTAGTAGAATATATATATTTAAATGTTGCATAATATTTATAGGCATGGTTCGTTCTAACATATCAAACTTACATGCAAATTATGTGTTCTACCATTGAACTGTAGATGATAATGTTAAGATATAATCTGCTTAAGAAATTAAGTTATCCCGCTTCTAAAAAGGGAAGCAACTCCTGTTAGATTAATAGTAAAAAATAATGTATATATGGATATGTTGTAAATTGTCTAAAGTGTCTTTGATATGCATATTGCTTTCCAAAAAATAGTTTGCTCATAAACTCTGCATAATTTTTATAAAATCTATAATAAACAATAATTATTATTGTAGAAAACTAAAAGAAATATATATTTACTATTTGTAATTGCAAGTATAAATTATTTTAGTTTTTTTTATTCAAAACTTAAAAGTTATCTTCCTTAAGTAACAGAAATTTGTGTTATTAATATACATACTACTGCTCTTGGCTGGCTTGTATTAGGTAAAGAAGTTGTTCACACGATGGAGTTGTGTTCACAGCATGTGTTCAAAATATCCACTGTAGGCCTCAATACATTCTGAGACTTGTATCTTACTATTTTCGAAAATCTTCTAGATCTATATATCTATCTTTCGTTAGCCTTAAGTATTGTCTATATCTGCAATGTGGTGGTTTCCTGTATAAATGTTACCGTCTTTTGTCATTCTTGCAGTGGTGCATATAGTCTTATCTGTAGTATTGTATTAATGGTATACGTGGACTTTCCTCACTGTATTCAGTGCATTCTTGAAATATGCGTTCCGCTGTCTGGGGCGCCTGTCCACATGTACATGTAGTTGAGGTACCGATCTTGAATTTTGTATACACGTGGCTGTGGAGTCAATTGTGTCATGTTCTAATACGTATAATGATAACTTGATCTCATCTATTCATACTATGAAAAGTATCCCGATTTGGGGCATGTGATCTTCTGATTGATTTGATTATCTGTTTCTTATGATGATGGTATGTAACCGGCGCATTTGATTGTGTGCCTGTTCTGTTGTGTACTTTTGAAAGCTGATCTGCTCTCTAGTTTTCTGGTATTCCATAGTGAGATGGGATCCACTGCAAAGCAATCCTGTGGTGTTTGTAGAGTTCAGTCAATAAAGTTTGCAGATGTAGCAATTTTTTAGATTGCAGTGCTTGGAGTACTGATCTTGTATCTGTCAAAAACACTACAGGCTGTGAGCAAAGATTACTGTTCAGCAGTTTTTCTATTGCCAGCTCTATTGCTTGGATTTCTGCATCGTAATTGTGACGATATTTCCCTGTTGCTATTTTATCAATATCACTAGTGTTATTTGGGTATTCCATATCTGGTATTCCATAGTGAGATGGGATCCACTGCAAAGCAATCCTGTGGTGTTTGTAGAGTTCAATCAATAAAGTTTGCAGATGTAGCAATTTTTTAGATTGCAGTGCTTGGAGTACTGATCTTGTATCTGTCAAAAACACTACAGGCTGTGAGCAAAGATTACTGTTCAGCAGTTTTTCTATTGCCAGCTCTATTGCTTGGATTTCTGCATCGTAATTGTGACGATATTTCCCTGTTGCTATTTTATCAATATCACTAGTGTTATTTGGGTATTCTATGTATGCACCTGCTCACCCATTCTTTACTGCATTCTGTGCTGACCTATCTGTGTACACACGAATCTGGTTTTGTGTGTATTCTGCATCCAAGAAACTAAGAGTTATTGTTTTACGCTGCAGGTTATTCTGTTCATCCTTATCAAGTATTCCTTTCACTTCTGCCCGTGTTTGTTTTGACAATACTGATTCCTCTGTTAAGGGAGTCTGTTCTGGTATGGGCAGTAGGGGGTTAACAACTCTTGATATGCCTGGTGCTTGTCTACAAAAACCTTCTGGATAATGACCGGTGATATTTGTTGTCTCTGGGTGACGATTTCTGCCTTCGGGTCATTATCTGTCTTCAGAATATTCGATAAACATTTCTTTTCAGCTCACCCCCACAGATAATAATTAGGCGGAGTTGGGTATGATAATAATTAGGCGGGGTTAGGTATGATAATAATTAGGCGGGGTTGGGTATGATAATAATTAGGCGGGGTTAGGTATGATAATAATTAGGCGGAGTTGGGTATGATAATAATTAGGCGGGGTTAGGTATGATAATAATTAGGCGGGGTTGGGTATGATAATAATTAGGCGGGGTTAGGTATGATCATAATTAGGCGGGGTTAGGTATGATAATAATTAGGCGGGGTTAGGTATGGTGAACGAGCAGACCAGATTCATCATCATCATTGAGTGCCGTCTCCGCAACGAAGGTTGGCTACCATGGAGCGCCATTCTGCTCTATCTCTTGCTTTGATGGTGCAGGTTGTCATCGGTTGATTTTTCCATCTTTTGATGTTACTCGTCCATGTTAATCTTGGTCTGCCTCTGCCTCTTTTACCTTGTATTTTCCCCTCCAGGATTACTTTCAGTAGGCTGTTGTGTCTTTTAACATGGCCCAAGAATCGCATTTGTCTTGTTCTAATTGTGTTCAGAAGTTCTCTTTTCATTTTTAGTTGTTTTAAGACTTCATCGTTTGTTTTCTTTTCCTTCCATCCAATTCTACCTATTCTTCTATATATCCACATTTCAAAGGCTTCAATTCTCTGTTCTGTTTTCTTGTCTAATGTCCATGTTTCAACACCATATAGGAATATTGAGAAGATGTAACATTTTGCTATTCTTAGTTTTAGCTCTGGTATTATTTGTTTTGATGTTAGTATGTCCTTCATGACATTAAAATTACTTTTTGCCATTCCTATTCTTTTGTTTATTTCAGTTGTACATTTTCCATCACTGGTTATAGTATGTCCAAGGTACTTATAGTTCTGAACTGTCTCCAGGTCTATTCCTTCAATTTTAATATCCACTTGTGGGTTTTGAGTATTTTCTTTGTTTATGATCATAGTTTTAGTCTTTTTGATATTCATATCTAGTCCATATTTTTTGCTTGTCGTGTTTATTTCATTAAGTAATTGTTGTAGGTCTTTAGGATTTTCTGCTAGTAGTACAGTATCGTCAGAATATCTTAGGTTATTGATTATCTTTCCATTAATTTGTAGGCCTGGCATCTCTATGATGTTAATAATGCGATTTGCAAATACGCTTTCCTAATAAGTAAGTGATGTTGTTACAGCTGTGTGTGATGTTGCCCCATCCTGCCGAAACCGAGCTTCTTTAATTTCCCGCTCTGTAAGGTGGGCTATGAATGATTCCAGCATTAAAGTACGGCCATGTTCTGCGTTGATTTTTGCATTGAAACAATTTTTTTCCCAATTATCCGCATACGACTTTCTGAACGTAAAGCGGTACTTGATATAATTCATGCGGGGGTTTTTTTTTTACTGCTCTGCATACGGTTGTTCTTCACTTGTTGACGCAACCGGAGAGATGAAACCGTGCCTCATCAGTGAAGAAAGTCACGTCAAGGACTTCATCATCTTGCTCAGAGATCAGGTTCTGAAACCTCATGCAGTAGTTCAATCTGGATTCACAATCTCTTGCATGAGATTAAGACAATTCAATTAATCTGTAAGGACGATAGTGCAGCTAACACTTCAGAACCTTGTGGACGGTATTCATTGGAAAAGTTTGCATGTTGAGGCAACCACCTTATTAGGGCTCATTGTAATTCTGGTTTGCATATCAAGTTGTGTGTCTTCTGAAGTTGAAGGCCCTCCAGATCCGTATGTATCTACAACACTATTGTAGCACGAAATTTGTCAATCAAAGTCATAGCCTCATTGTGGTGGGAGACTTGTGAGTCTGGTCATTTCAACACAAATTGTTGAATAACTTCTCTATATTTGCTATCATTACCTAAGACGTATTTTAAAAAAATATATCCTGTTTCCATTGTATAACAGCCGCGATAGCTCAGTGGTTAGTGAACTGGACTACCACGGAGAAGGGGTAGGGTTCGATCCCAACCGACGGCTTCCGGGTTCACCCAGCCATAAATGGGTACCGGATTTTTTTTTCTGGGAAAGTAAAGCAGCATGGACGTAATACTGACCACATTACCCCAAAAATCACGTGCTGAAGGTCTGTAAAATATAGGGTCACTAACACCATATTTCCCTATACGCCACTTGGTGTGACAGGGGTACTTTACTTACTTACTATTGTATAACAGCATTTCCCTTCAGCAATGAAACCGTGAATATAGTAGCGGCTTACTGTGTTATGTTTGTGACGGGATTGTGGACACAGAATGTGATGTAAATTTCATCAATCGGTGATTTCATTTCAAGAATATTGATCAAGTCACTCCATAGCGACATTATAAACACCCCATATTACACTTTATTTTACAAGTTTGATAAATTATTCTGAACTTGATTCTCAGTTTAAAAATAAAATAAAAAGAATGACTGTCTCTCACTACTTTAATGCTTGAGATGTAATTATCTATCTCTCTTTTCATAACATTATTTTAAGCTGCTTTTATTTTTCCTTTAAGTATTTCTAACTGTTTCTTTATTAATAGTAGGATTTTTAACTGTATCTCTTTTCATACAAATATTATAATCTGCTTTCCACATCGCGCTTATATTTTAAATTGTCTCTCTGGTCATTCTAGGATTTTTAAATGGTTAACTTTTGATGCTAGAAGTATAAACTTTCTCAACTATCTTATCTCCTTCATTTTAATCTCGATCTCTATATATTCATCATCATCATCATGTACCCTGCCGGTTGGCGTAGGCGATCATGTCCCTCCACAATCTTCTATCTACAGTGCATCGTATTAGTTCTTTTGTTGACTGTTTTCCATGCCATGACACCAAGCTATCCAGTATTTTCTCTCGTTGTCGTCCGCGATCTCTCTTTCCTTTTATTTTGCCAGTTGTAACCAAGTATTCCAACTTTCCTCTTCTCATGATGTGCCTGAAAATGTTGATTGCTTCTCTCTGATGTTTTTTAAGAGCTCCCTTTTTGTGTTGGCCTCTTTGAGAACTTCCTCATTGGTCTTTTTTATCTGTCCAGGGAACTTTCAACATTCTTCTGAGAAATCCCATCTCTGTGGCCTTTAACCGTCTTTTCATTTGTTTGTCTACTGTCCATGATTCGCTTCCATAGGTCAGAATTGGTTCTATATAGCACCGATGAACTCTCTTTCTCATTTTTATTTTACATAGATTTGTTGCATAAGATATTTTTCATTTTCTGAAATGTTATTTTGGCCTGAGATATTATGCTTTTTATTTCTGTGGTGCATCTTCCATCTGATGTAATTATTGTGCCCAAGTATTTGAAACGTTGCACTTGTTTTAGATTTGTCTCGTTTATTTTTATGATGGTGATGATTGTTTCTTCGATATAACCATTACTCTATATATTACTGCTAGAAATTTAAACTCTATCTCTCTCTCTCTCTCTCTCTCTCTCTCTCTCTCTCTCTCTTCTTTCTATATCTTAATGTTTAATATATTAAACTGCATCTCCTTCTTTCGCTCTCTCTCTCTTAATGTTAGGATTTTAAACTCTCTCTCTCTCTCTCTCTCTCTTAATGTTAGGATTTTAAACTGCCTCTCTCTCTCTCTCTCTCTCTCTCTCTTAATGTTACGATTTTAAACTGCCTCTCTCGCTCTCTCTTAATGTTAGGATTTTAAACTGCCTCTCTCTCTCTCTCTCTCTCTCTCTCTCTGTTAATGTTACGATTTTAAACTATCTCTCTCCCTCTCCCGTGACATAAATTTCGCGTGCCCACGTGATGAGATAGTTCTGCAGTGCCACTGGCTCTTGAGTTTAGTAGAACGGTAACAGGCCTCGGCCTTGCCTTGGTACGGGGTCTATGATTTGTCTGTTTTCGAGTAAAAATTTGCCACAAGCTGGACCACGATCGGATCGAGTGTCTCACGGAAGTGGTGGCCTGACTTCATTTGTTGGGACAGCGACTATTGTTGTGGTATGCTCACTAATCTTAAGTCCACGGTTTTGTCGCTGACACATAGAGTGATGCTGCTTGTGACGGACGTTACAGTGACTCGGGTGTGTCCATTATGAGCTGCACGCCTTTTGTACAGAGTTCAGCGCGTTCAATATTACACAGTTTTCAATGCATCAAGTAGCACACCCTTTTTTTGACAGAAGAACTCAGCGTGTTCTATGGAAAAGTATGAACGATCGAGATGGACATTTTGTTGGTTGTTCGCTGAGCAGATATGGAGGTGCCCAGACTGTAGTGAAGCTATTCCATTCTAAAGTCAAAGTTACGGCACAGCTGCTTGTTTCAATCTTAAAGTGGCATTTTACTTCCAACATTGAAACGTTTGCAGCTTTAATATGTGAAGATGACCTGAGTCTACAACATTTTGCCCATTCAAAAATGTATATTTTATGGGAGTGGTTTCAAATTGTGACCACACACACACATACACACACACGCACGCAAGCACGCACGCACGCGCACACACACACATAAAAGGAAAGCTAACAAGTAAAAGTTACGGTTCACTTCCCTGCCTTGCTAGGCATGTGTGGAATATGGTGTTAGTGACCATATGTTTCCATTATAGGGCAAATTGTTTAGTGAGGTGGTCGGTATCACTCCAGGCCGTCTATACTTCCCGGAAAAAAACATCCGATATCCATTTACAGAGACCGAGTGAAGATTGAAGCCTTGTCGGTCCGAAAATATCCACTTCTGGAAATCGAACTTAGATCCTTCTAATCAAGCACTGTTTACACTAAAACCACTCAGCCACCGAGGCTCCAATCTTGTGGCTTAATTAATCTGTGCATGAATGATGTTTTAATAGAATAATACTAGTAATTGTAATTGTTTTTTCTTCAAAAATTGTCAAATTTGACACGTTTTGTTTTGAAATAATTAATTTTTCAACGCCAAATTTTCTCATTATTTAAGATATATAAATTCGTGCAATCAACTCGAATGTACAAAAGACAAAGGATATGCACTTCTCAAAAGAGACAAATAGCAAATCAACTAAAATATCAGTGACAAGGAGTTGTGACGGATCTGTCTGAATAAAAACTATCTTTATGACATTATCCCATTATTGAAGTCTGCCGGGAGCTGCATCCACTCCTGCTGCAGACATTCTCTATCAATCTTCTATTGCACACTTTGAGAGTCAGTCACCAAGACTGCGTGATCCACATTCTGTGTAACCAATCCTGTTATCTCCGCCGTTGCTGCTTCTATCTCCGTTTTCATGCTGGACACCGTTATGCTGCACTTGCCAGATTTCCTGGCCACTTTCTCACAGACTACACCAGCACCTTCTCAAAACTTCACAATCCACACATCACTCCCAAAGCAAGGTAAGTCACATACATACTCATATACAGCATGACACCCACAACAGAAAGAGAAGCTCACCTATCAGGACAGACAGCCAAGTGCCAACTTTGCAGACGTAACATACAAGAAACGGAAGAACACATATTCTACGAATGCAACACAATCATACCATCCAGAACGGCGTTACAACTTACATTAGAAACACACAGAAGGTAGACATATACAGATCTATTATGCTCAACACACTGTCAAAAACAACACAATAATCCTACACTCATCATCATCGAGTGCCGTCTCCGCAACGAAGGTTGGCTACCATGGAGTGCAATTCTGCTCTGTCTCTTGCTTTGATGGTACAGGTTGTCATCGGCTGATTTGTCCACCTTTTGATGTTACTCATCCATGTTAATCTTGGTCTGCCTCTGCCTCTTCTACCCTGTATCTTCCCCTCCATGATTACTTTTAGTAGGCTGTTAATTCTTTTAACATGGCCCAAGAATCGCATTTGTCTTGTTCTAATTGTGACCAGTAGTTATCTTTTCATTTTTAGTTGTTTTAAGACGTCATCGTTTGTTTTCTTTTCCTTCCATCCAATTCTACCTATTCTTCTGTAAATCCACATTTCAAAGGCTTCAATTCTCTGTTCTGTTTTCTTGTCTAATGTCCATGTTTCAGTACCATATAGGAATATTGAGAAGGTGTAACATTTTGCTATTCTTAATTTAGCTCTGGTGTTATTTGTTTTGATGTTAGTATGTTCTTCATGACATTAAAATTACTTTTTGCCATTCCTATTCTTTTGTTTATTTCAGTTGTACATTTTCCATCACTGGTTATAGCATGTCCAAGGTTGTTATAGTTCTGAACTGTCTCCAGGTCTATTCCATCACTTTTGATATCCACTTGTGGGTTTTGAGTATTTTCTTTGTTTATGATCATAGTTTTAGTCTTTTTGATATTCATATCTAGTCCATATTTTTTGCTTGTCATGTTTATTTCGTTAAGTAATTGTTCTAGGTCTTTAGGATTTTCTAAAGCGCTAATCCTAATCCTACACTAAAGCGCTAATTCTAATATCCGAATATAGAAATTTAGTGTGGACCTGTAGAAATGCCGACGTTTTCCAATTCAAAACTTTTAATGCCAACCTGCTTGTACAGTTTTATCATAAAAAATCAATGCCCATTTTTAAAACAAAATAATTTAATTTGTTAGAATGAATGAATGAATCTCCAATATTCATTTAGAAAGACATCTTTCAAGTCTTTCCTTTCCCTTGTTTGTTACATTTGGTGGTGACAGGCGGAAGGCGCCAGTCATCAGTCAATTTTGCTTTACAGATGCGGACGAGATGACACACCTCCCAAAATAAACCGTGACGTCACACCTCCCAAATAAACTGAGATGTGGGGGTGCATTTGTCTTCATTGTCGCCTCTGGTGCTCCTGGAAATCCTTGGTCGTGTGATGTCAAATCTCATTGACCTCTTAATTACATCTAAAATATATGTAACATTTTTCACTCCCATTATTGAATCATATCAATGTAATTATTTGTATGTTGTGATGATTTTGAATTTGAAAATGAAATAAAGATTGTTATTTTTTTTAAAAATACATAATGTGGTACATAAATCTAAAAATCACATACGTTTACACACACAAAAGTGAAGCCGTACAGGCGTGATATTTGTGTTGACAGCTTTACACATTTAAGTCAGTTAAAAAAAACTGATGTTTACACAAACACAAGAATCTATAAGTATCGCTTTTTGTTGTAAACTAGTGGGACTCCACTCCCAGATAAAAGTTGAAAGCTGGAGAGTTAGATTTAGGATTTACTCACTTTCATGCCACGCATATACATAGACGAACACATACATGAGAGAAACCTGGCATTTGCTATGTGAGTGGTATAAGGTTTACAGCACGTTTTAACGTTCAAAAGCATGTGAGAACACACTCGTGAGACGATTATTATGTCGTACAGAGAGTTGGGACGGTTAGTATGTGTGCTGTATGCGTCTCCTTCCACATCGTTCTTTGACAGGAAGCAGTTGAAATCTCCCACTAAGGATGGTCTTCTGTCCCGTGTATTTCCTCGTTACTAGGAGGGAGAGGTCCTCATAGAATTGTTGTTGTTGTGCCGGTATTGGTGTTGAGTGTATGTTGACCATGGTGTATCGCTGTGCGACGTCTTTTATTTGGATGACGGTCGTTCTGTAACAGCATAGCGACATCAAGTAATGGTATAACAGTAACGGAGTCAGTTGAGAATGGAATTTTCCTAAAGCACGGGAAAGCTGCTAACATAACAGTACGCGACTGGTGACACGTAGAGAATAGGTCGACAACAGGCAGACTAAATCGATTATCGAGGCCAAAAGTTCAAGGTTGAGTTGTCTGAAGACTTCGAAGGTTGGGCAAAGTTGAGTAGTGACGTGTTGTTTTTATAAATTAGAGACACAGATAATTCAGCGTGTCAAATTTGGATTGGTTGAGCGGGGGAGCATGGGAGAATGAAACTGGAGTATTTAAACTTAAGCACAGAAGGATTTACAGGAGAGAGTCCAGATCAAGAAAGAGTTTAGAGGTCCACGATCTAATATAGATATTTACCTACAACTTTGTTTTCTCAAAACTGTTGTTGTTTTTCTTGGAATAGACACCATGCCTCCCAAGGTCTCGAGTAAAGGAGCCAAGTAAGTGTTTTCAATGCTATAACGATTTAGTTAATTTTTGTGCTAGAAATCGACTAGACGACTATTTTACAGAAACCCACAAGTGACACGATTTGCCCAAGAGTATCAACCACGAGGCTGCCACATCAGCTGAATTGACACGATACTTCCCAATCCACGATGTCGACCTCAAAGGTGGTAAAGATTCACAGAAAAAGGACTGTAGTAGCGGATATCAACGAACCAGAAGCCCATAAAATGACCCACTCAATCTTGATGTGTATATTGATGAGGCCAGTCGGCCTCGGAAACAGCGGCGTGGCCACGCTATACCGCTTTTCAAACCCCCGTAAGTAGTTTTTTACATTATCAGCAACAGCCCACCTAACCCACTATTAAAAAAAAAATACGTGATAAAGAACTCCACCTGAAATCTCCATAAATCTCCATACAGTTGCAACATATAGAAAAAGAGCTTGGCACTGGGCACATAAATTGGCTGCCGCCAACATTGCCACATAAAACAGTGAAAACCCCAGGAACTTGCACAGAGGAGTTGACCGGCAGAAAACACCGTCAGCTCAGAAAGTAAGGGAGTCGCCTGAGCATAAGATTCTGGCACGTGGAGCACCAGACACAGACAGTGAAGACGATACACTGAAGGCTCCCGATACTCATTGCTTGTTGTTGATTGACACAGATTGCTCCCATCTTAAGCATGGATAAAAGTAACATCGCCACAGAAAAAGTGCGAGGCGCACAAGAACAGAGCACATTAATTAGATTTTAGATTATTCATTAGACTATACTTAAACATATATAAACCATATACATGTACAATTCAGAATGTTTAATTTTAGTAGATTTGTTTACCATGGCTAACATTAAGATTGTATCCATCAACATTAGGGGCCTAAGGGCCAAAACACAGCATATCATTTCACTAATGCACCAGTACAAACCAGACTTCATTTTAGTGTAAGAAACGAACATACACACAGACTACCACGCGCAACAAATAACTACACAGTCAGGCCTAAAACATTTGTTTCAGCTTGGCGGTCCAAACCTTAGGGTCCGGTGTCGCTATACTTCAGACCTCTGACAAGTGGATTCTTTGGAAGATGTGCAGGGACAGTGATGGCAGAACAGTCATAGTGCAAGCTAAAGACGATTGACACACATACACGATAGTTAACATTCATGCACCACCTCACTAACGAGATCAGCCCCATTTCTATGAACACCTTGTGAATCGACAGACAAATACGCAGGACAAGACATTATTCTCTATTAATGACATCCACATGTGGTTTGACAATAAGTCTCTGATATAATCAACAAGTTCTAAATTCTCTTATAATTATTATTATTATTATTATTATTGGCTATGGAATGCCTCGGTCTCACAGCAAACGAATTAAATCCATAATTTCTCAACCGCCCGTGCCAGTGGAATCATCCGAATTAATAACTCATCTCCCAAACAAAGAAAGGTAACTGCAGTCCCCATCGTAGCAGTCTCAGCACACGCCAAAAGACATAAGGCGAAACCGCGCAGAAAGTGAACACAGCCAACTGTTCCCCGTCATACGATATCATCATTCATTGTAAACAAGCGGGATATCGAAGCAGGATCAAAACGGATGAGACACACAGCTCACGGTGTGCACAGAGCACTTAACTCAGTAGCTCCTGCAACAAGCCGGACTTGGAATATGAGGAAACTGCAAGAAGGAACACTTTTCAGACATAGCCTTCAATGGTTCCTGCCGCCTATCCACCATATACCATGGGAGTTTACGTCCTCCCGAAAATGATGATCGTCGTAGCACTTTATGATGTTAGGCCATCATTGATGACTCCAATTCCAAACATATAGACACACAGTGGTGGTAAGTTATCATTTCCAATCCAACAGAAGCCACATGACCTGTAGTTAGTAAAAACACAATTGATGATGTTCTCCGCTCCCTTCTTGTAGCTGCCGCCACACGATTCTGATGTCTCATTAACTTGGACATCATTCAAGAACAATGTCAGATGAACATTCCATAGATATGGCTTTGCTGATGAAGTGCTTGGTGCAACAGTTGTATCAATCATAGTGGAGGCTCCTGGTATGTGGTCATTAATATCACAGACGGCACATGATGTTGTTATATTCAGAATTTCTTTCAGGGGTGTAAATACGTGGCACACACATGGAGAGTGGTTTGTGGTCACAGTAATCCCATTAAAGGCAATTCTAGGGTAGCATGGCATAGCTGTTTCAGAACAGCACAATCCTGTGATGTTTTCTGTGTTCGCTATAAAACTGCTGCTGCTACCCAATCCTGACCAATTATAGGTGTGGACATTATTCACTTGCAATGACAAAACTGCTTTGTTTACATCATAAACCTCTGGAAGCGAATCATTTATGGGACTAATAGTACAATTTATTCTTCCATCGGGGATATCTTCATTGAGTCCCCAAAAAAAAGTTCTTTGGTTAAAAAGCACATATGCTTTTGAGTTAAACACAAAATGAGCCCACTTCATAGATTCAAAATAATTTTTGCCAATGCCATCCGTTTGCACAAGTTAGGTCCCTAGCTACCAATGTCACAAACTAAGCCATCAAATTAACGACTTTATCTACAGCGAAGGTTAACAAACTGTGAACAAACATTTATGTTCAAACCCCTGAATACATTTTCAAAAATCTGCCAACTCGCTGCAATAACATTTATCGTGGTATTCAAAGTAAACATTGCTTAGTCCATAGCTCGAATATAAATAAGCTGCCATTTTGGTGCGTCCCATGACGTCATCCTTATAAATCTGACATTACTATAGCGTTACTTGATGGATTCTATCACCGATGACTATCATAAGTAACTTCGTGAGCGTATTAATGTTTTTCGTCAATATATGCATATAATCATCATCATCAAGTACCAGGCCTGCTGGCGTATTTGATCATGTCTCTCCACAACTTTCGATCTCGGCAGCTATTTATCATTTCTGTTGTTGACCTTCTGCCAAGCCATTCTCTTCTCATTACATGGCCAAAAAAATGATGATTGTTTCTTCCTAATATTTGAAATTAGCTCTCTTTTTGCTTTGACCTATCTCAGAACATCTTCATTACTCTTCTTAGCTGTCCATTGTACTCTCAACATTCTTCTGTAAAACAACATTTCTACAGACTCCAGTGATTTTCTTGTCTGTTGTCCTATTGTCCATAATTCGCATCCATATGTTAAGACTGCATCTACATAATATTTAAGAACTCTTTTTCTTGTTTCTATTGTCAAAAATGGATCGCATAGTATCTTCCTCATTTTTTGGAAAGCTGCTTTTGCCTGAGCCATTCTGCATCTCACCTCTTTTGTACATCTTCCGTCTGAGGTTAACAAAGTTCCCAAATATTTAAATTCATTTACCTGTTTTAATATTGTTCCACTTGTCTTTATTTTGCACTGAGGTGATGTCTTTTTCTTTGTTGTTACCATTACCTCTGTCTTTTTATTATTAGGCTGAGTCCTTTATTTTTGCTTTCCTTCACTATAATGTCCAACATTTCTTTTAACTCATTTTCACTCTTAGCGATCATCAGCATACCTTAGATTATTTATATTATGACCTCCAATTGTTATTTCAGGCATGCCCCTTATGGATCTTAAAATAATCTCCTATAAATATTAAACAAATCTGGGGACAGCACACAACCTTGTCTAAAACCCTGTTTTATTTGTTGAAACATTCCCAGTTGGTTTCCAGTTCTTATGGCCGCTGTTTGTTGCCAGTACATGTTCTTTATTATTCTTAGATCTTTGCTGCCTACGTTTATGCTTTCTAAAATTGTGATTATTTCTTGGTGCTTTACTTTGTCAAATGCCTTGGTGTAATCTATGAACCATAGGTATAGATCTGTTTTCACCTCTATGGCTCTTTCTACTAAATATCGTATTATATAAATGTCATTGCTTGTTCCTTTATCTCTAACAAAACCCCACTGTTCATCGCTAATTTCTGGACTGATTTTGTTTCGCACTCTTCGCAATGCATATAATACTAACTTGAGAACTTAATGTTCTAAATCCAAAATGTTTATAACAAAATCTCTAGACGACTATTATAAACTGCCTGACTCTTAATTCTATCTTCTGTCTTGAGGCAGGTATCTTGCTAGCTTGCGTTCACCTGATGACTTAAGGAGTGTACCTTTTCATCATCCGCCTCAAAACAACGTCTAGTGGGCGTGTCTGCGTTGTGTTGTGGTTTGCAGTATAACTATATTTGCGCCTTTCGGCCCAACACATTCGACTTCAGCATGACATTTTTGAGTACCGGGTTGTCTTCCCTCTTCGATCCCTACTCGCTTGGCCAGACTAGACAGGTTAGTCTGTTACTAGGGGCACCACGGAGAGGTGGAGTAGGGTCTGGATGGTTCTGGTTCACCGATCCTGGCGCAAGCCATCAGCTGTGGTTCGCTGACAACTTCCAGCTCTGACTCTGTGATACGCGCCTTCGCCTCCAGGCAGGTATCTAATCTCCTCTGTTCTCGTCTAACATTTGTCTTTTATATATATATATATATATATATATATACATCTTTATTGTATCTTTAAATTCCATATTACAGCGCATAACATTCATGAAAAACAAAATGGAATACCATCTCTCACATTCCATCCATAACATTTCAAAGAAGAAAGAACATTTAGTATTTATCTCTTTCGTTCACATGCTTTCATGCTCAACAGTAAGACTTGTTTATTTTAGTTCCACCCGCAACGTTTACAAAAATAATGTACATTTTTGTATCTCTTTTGTTCACATACGTTCATTCACAACAGTTAACTTGTATATTTTCAGATGGACATTGTTCTTTGGTTAAAAATGTGTAGGAAAATATAGGAATTAAAATTCTTACATTCGTACATAGCCTCATCCCTGCAGGTCCATATTATATGCATATATGTATTCTGATAGTAGTATAAGTAATTTTGTAAAGAGATCTTGTGTTGTTGTTTTTGGCAGTGTGTAGAGCATAATAGATCTCTATGTGTCGACTTTTTGTGTGGTATGTGATTTTAGTGTGTGTTGCAGTGCCCTTCTTGCCGGTATGATTGTACTGCACCTATAGAATAGGTGCTCCTCTGTTTCTTGAGTATTTTGTCTTCAGAGGGTTGTCCGTCTTAATCTGTGGGTTGGTCCCGCTGTAATGGGTGTCGTGTTATATATGAGTCTATATGTGACTTCCCTCGCTTTGGGGGTGATTTTTTGTTTTGTGGAGGTTTGAGAAAGTGTTGGTGTAGTCTGTGAGAAAATACTTTGGGCCTCTTTTGATTCTGTGATGTAGTGGAGGTGCCTGTTGTTTAATTAGGTGTTTGTAGATGTTTGTCCCTTGATGTAATAAATTGTCATGTCCTCGAATGCCTGTAGACATGCTTGATAATATGTGAGTGTGGTGCCGAAATGATGAGGCAATGTATTAAGTTTTCTCAATCTGGTTAATCTTAGCCCCAGGTAGTAGTGTGCAAAGGTGAGATTGTCTGGTTGTTTGATGATGCGACTTATGTGATTTATTCTGAGAGCTTTTATTTTTGTGTGCATGTCCTGTAGTGAGATCCCTCCCTGTCTTTTGTGCTGTATCAGTGTTTTTTTGTTTTATGCTGTGTATTGTGTGGCCAAATACAAAGGTTCTTATTAGTTTATCTCTTTTATTGTTGATTGCAGTGGGTCGAAAACTGTGGCTGTGTAAATCAATTTGGGGATGATGTATGTGTTTACTATGATGCCCCGACCAAAAATTGTTGTTTTGTATTTGTATCTCTGTAGCATGACTGTTGTCTTTGTGACTAGGTTCTGCCATGTTGGTTTGTGTGTTTTATTTGGGTTGCATGGTTATGTTATCCCGTATAGTTTTAAGTTGGTGACCAGTGATAGAGCTGAGGGAAAGTCCTCTTTGTTCTTCCACCTGCCTATACCCATAATAAAAGATTTCTGTATGTTTATCTGTGCCCCGCTGCCCTGCTCAAACTCTGAATGTGCTGAGGATGTTGTCTATTGATCTAGTAGCTGATGGGAAAGAAAACAGTGTCATCAGCGTAGGCTAACAGCTTATGTTCTCCTTTCCCTGATATGAGTGTGCCTGCTATGAAGTTGTCTTGTCTAATGCTTTCTAAGAGTGGCTCTGTAGTCAGTACGTCTTCACACTGACCCAATCAGTTAGACAAGGATGCTCCCTGTCACCACTACTCAACGTCCTAGCCATTGAGCCTCTGTTTGATAAAATCCGACAAGACGACACCATCAGAGGCACTTTCACGCCAGGTGGTGGCGAAAAGAAATTGATAGTGTACGCCGATGACACAATTTTCTTCCCACGGAACACCGAATCAATATGCCACATCATCAAAACGTTCATGGATTTCGGAACCGGACGCGGTGCCAACATCAACGTACAAAAATCGTCCATCATGGGAATTGGCAGGAGGAAGAACAAAGTGGATTTCCACCGAGAAATGACCCCGGTCAACGTCATGAAAATGTACGGCATCATCTTCCATCTGCACCCTGGAATACGCAAACCCATATGGCGGATTGTAATCGCACAGAGCACCATTACACTCTAGCGATACAAACACAAAACGGCGACCATCTTCGGAAGAAGTGTTATAGTAAACACGCACATCATTCCTAAACTAACCTACACGGCTATAGATTTTGATCCACCCCTCGACGTCATTAAGGAAATCAACAAATAAATTCGAAAATTCGTCTTCCGGAACACAATTCACAAGATACAACACAAAACGCTCATCCAAGACAAACAGGAAAGAGCTACTTCACTTCAGGACATCGCTACAAAAGTCAAAGCCCTCAGGATTATCCATGTGAGTCGCATCATCCACCGTCCGGAACGCTTTACTTTCGCACACTACTACATGGGCTTAAGATTATTAAAATATAAAAAACTATGCAGCGACAAACCGCATCACTTCGGGACAATGCCGTCCTTCTATAAGATCTGCATCCAACCCTTGTAGAAAACGATCGCCTGATGCATCACAAAACACGAGACATCTACAAGATCTGCATCCAACCCTTGTAGAAAACGATCGCCTGATGCATCACAAAACACGAGACGTCTACAAGATCTGCATCCAACCTTTGTAGAAAACGATCGCCTGATGCATCACAAAACACGAGACATCTACAAGATCTGCGTCCAACCCTTGTAGAAAACGATCGCCTGATGCATCACAAAACACGAGACATCTACAAGATCTGCGTCCAACCCTTGTAGAAAACGATCGCCTGATGCATCACAAAACACGAGACGTCTACAAGATCTGCATCCAACCTTTGTAGAAAACGATCGCCTGATGCATCACAAAACACGAGACATCTGCAAGATCTGCGTCCAACCCTTGTAGAAAACGATGCAAGATGCATCACAAAACACGAGACATCTACAAGATCTGCGTCCAACCCTTGTAGAAAACGGCCGCCTGATGCATCACAAAACACGAGACATCTACAAGATCTGCATCCAACCCTTGTAGAAAACGATCGCCTGATGCATCACAAAACACGAGACATCTACAAGATCTGCTTCCAACCCTTGTAGCAAACGGCCGCCTGATGCATCACAAAACACGAGACATCTACAAGATCTGCGTCCCACCCTTGTAGAAAACGACCGCCTGATGCATCACAAAACACGAGACATCTACAAGATCTGCGTCCAACCCTTGTAGAAAACGGCCGCCTGATGCATCACAAAACACGAGACATCTACAAGATCTGTGTCCAACACTTGTAGAGAACGTTCGCGTGATGCATCACAAAACACGAGACATCTACAAGATCTGCGGTCCAACCCTTGTAGAAAACGATTGCCTGATGCATCACAAAACACAAGACATCTACAAGATCTGCGTCCAACCCTTGTAGAAAACGACCGCCTGATGCATCACAAAACACGAGACATCTACAAGATCTGCATCCAACCCTTGTAGAAAACGACCGCCTGATGCATCACAAAACACGAGACATCTACAAGTAGCTCGTCAAGCAGCAGGAACCTTCACTCCAAAGTAAAATCAAATGGACTTACACCTAGTTAACACTACAAAACTTAGAACTTCAAACCCACTTTTAAAAACCTGCATCAAGTGACATCAACCCCAGAGCCAAAGAGGTCACCTACAGGCTGATTTATAACATGACACCGGTACAACCACACGTCGACCGCTGCCAGCTGTGCACCGAAAACCCACGAGATTACCCGACAGTAGGACCAACAATAACAGCATTACAACACATAATAGAAGCTCAAACAAATCAGACAACAGACATGTCAAACCATTCATGATCAACACTACACCTACAACAGCAAAAGAGATTCATAATAAATTAATTCTACTGTTAGCCTGCTATAGATACTTGAGTGGACTTGACATATTTGGGAAAATATAAGAATAGGCGTTTTAATTCCCGAACTTTCTTGTACATTTACAAAAATAAGAAATGTTCATTATAAAGTTGTGTATTTTATAAGTAGTAATTTTTGTCCCATTGTTAGATTATTTTACATTGTAATTTTAAGCGATGCATGAAATGTAACCTTATGTATGTATTCCATCAGTATTTCATTTACTCCTTAAGTATTGGATACATTGTGCTTTAGTATGATATTTTCATCATCATCGAGTGCCGTCTCCGCAACGAAGGTTGGCTACCATGGAGCGCCATTCTGCACTGTCTCTTGCTGTGATGGTGCAGGTTGTAATAGGCTGATTTGTCCATCTTTTGATGTTACTCGTCCATGTTAGTCTTGGTCTGCCTCTACGTCTTTTACCTTGTATTTTCCCCTTCAGGATTACTTTTAGTAGTGCGTGTTGTGTCTTTTAACATGGTCCAAAAATCGTATTTGTTTATATTATATTTTGTATATAATCTATATTTAGATTATATTTTAACGGAAAGAAAATCAATGTCCATTGTAGCTTATAAGTAATTTAATTAATATTGCTAACAATAGATAACACTAGATTAGAAAATGTTAGGGGACTAACATTAGAGAAAATAAGGGCAGTGCCCACGGAATCCATGATGATGCAAGAGCTTATAGAAAATTACACTAGGGATCATACACGGCTCTAGCGCAGATCAAAGGCATGTTTTTTTCAAATTTTCCTGTCGCTGCTTCCTTGTAGTGCAGGAGGAAAACAACAAATCACTGAGTGGGAACACAAAATATAGACATTTACCTAGACGCAGATAATAAAGCAGAGAAGGTGCCTCATAAGTAGAAAAAAGGAATCATTGTTAAGATTCCAAAAAAGGGCAATCTCAGATTGTAACAACTGGAGAGGCGTGACACTTTTGTCAGTTGCCTCAAAGTTATTCTGCAAAATCATCCTAAATGGAATAAAGGATTCAATAGATGCAGTAATGCGTGAAGAACAGGCTGGGTTTAGAAAAGGGAGAAGCTGCCTTGACCACATTTTTACTCTACGACTTATATTGGAGGAACACATTGAAAAGCAAAAACCTTTTGTACTTAACTTCATCGACTTCAAAAAAACATCCGACAGTATTCATAGAGATTTTTTTGTGGAAAATTCTGAAGCAATATGGCTTACCATAAAAAAAAAACATAAATATTATTAAAGAAATTTATGATGGCTACACATATGCAGTTCGAACAGAGGAAGGACTGAGCGAATGTTTCCCAATATAAACTGAGGTTAAACAAAGATGTATTTTATCGCCCTTGTTATTTGGAGTTGTTATGGATTTCATAATGAAGAAATGCTGCACTGGTAATAAAGCATCGTATGGATACAAGGAGACCATTTGGAGAACTTCGATTTTGCTGATGACATAGTTCTCATCAGCAGTCAGATAAAAACGATGCAGGAAAACACAATGAATTATCATTAATAGCCAGTAAAATTGGGCTTGAGATCAATCATGAAAAGACTATGGTCACGAAAAGCATAATTCCAACAGATGACAAAATATACATGGAAAACAACAAAGTGGAAGAGATCGATCACTTTATCTATCTTGGAAGTCATATTGATCGAGAAGGGGCTACAAGCAAAGAAATTAGAATCAGAATAGCTAAAGCAGCAATGTCTTTCAGAAGCCTTGAAAATTGGTCATATGTTAGATTTGTGATGAGAAGTGATAATAACCGAATAGCAAAGGAAGCCCTCATGTGGAAAACAACAGGTAAGAGGAAAAGAGGAAGACCCAGAGAGACACTGAGGTAAAGGTAAAGTACGAGACTTGAACCGGCGTCTTAGCACGCGAGTTTACACCCATATGTGCTCGGCCGCCTATCTAGAAATGTTCTGATATTTCTGTATAGTGTAGTCTCAAGCATCGAAACTCAGATGCGAAGCGACATTCCTCACCTTCCCAGGATAATACCCTGGTACCCATTTCTGCCAACGGCTGGGTCGACCGTGGGGGTATTTTTTTTTTCAACCACGAGTACAATTCACACTGCTCCCAGCGGGAATCGAACACGGGTTGTCCGAACGTCGGTAGTCTAGTCGGGTGGTTTTCCCAACTAGGCTACCAATGCCCCGAGACACTGAGAACATTGATGAGAGAGGCAAGAGCAGCAGGAATCGGCTCCCTCAATAAGATTGAGCTGCTTGAACAGAAAAGAGACAAATGACGAGATTAGATAAAAGATCTTTACATGGATTGACAACTTCCAGAATAAAAATTTAGATAAGAGGAGTATATCGGTCTACGCCCTATGAACCGGCTACAGCTAGAAAGATGGATGGATGGAATGATGGGTGGAATGATGGATGGATGGAATGATGGATGGATGGAATGATAAATGGATTGATGGAATGATAGATGGATGGATGGAATGATGGAATGATGGATGGATGGATTGAATGATGGATGAATTGATGGAATGATGGATGGATGGAATGATGGATGGAATGATGGATGGAATGATGAATGGAATGATGAATGGAATGATGAATGGACGGATGGATGGATGGATGGATGGATGGATGGATGGATGGATGGATGGAATGATGAAAGGATGGATGGATGGAGGGACAGATGGATGGAGGGACAGATGGATGGAGGGACAGATGGATGGAGGGACGGATGGATGGAGTGACGGGTGGAGGGATGATTGGAGGGACGGATGGATGGATGGATGGATGGATGGATGGATGGATAAGAATACTGGAGGTGAATTCATAAAGACCCACGATAGACTAACAATTCATAAAGACCCGCGATAGCCTAACAATTCTTAACGACTCGCGATAGCCTAACAATTCATAAAGACTAGCGATAGCCTAACAATTCATAACGGCCCGCGATAGCCTAACAATTCATAAAGACTAGCGATAGCACGGACAAGGGGTAGGTTTCGATCCCAACCGACGGCTTCCGGGTTCACCCAGCCTTAAATGGGTACCGGATTTTTTTCTGGGAAAGTAAAACAGCACGGGCGTAATACTGACCACATTACCCCAAAAATCATGTGCTGAAGGTCTGTAAAATATAGGGTCACTAACACCATATTTCCCTATACGCCACTTGGCGTGACGGGGGTACTTTACTTTACTTTTATTGATGTGATATTGAAGAATTAAGATAAGCACAGTTGTGAGTGTGTGGGAGAATTCATTTACCTAAGACATGGATGTGATGTTGAAGAATTAAGATAAACGCAGTTGTGAATGTGTGGGAGAATTCATTTACCTAAGACATTAATGTGATGTTGAAAAATTAAGATTAGCGCAGTTGTGAATGTGTGAGAGAATTCATTTACCTAAGACATGGATGAGATGCACCGGATCAGGGGAGATATATTCTGATAAACATAGAATAATATGTTCTGGAGGTACTGAACACCAAAGAGGAGTAGGTATCATCTTGGATGCAGAAAGAGCAAGAACAGTGAAAGGCTTTTACCCAATATCTGACAGAGTCCTTTTAGTGAAATTGAATGGAAAGCCAATAGACATAAACCTTATACAAGTTTATGCACCAACAGCAGACAGTCTAGAGGAAACTATTGATAAATTTTACGAGTTAAATGAGGCACTTCATGAATGCAAACCACATGAAAGCACCATAGTTCTAAGGGATTTTAACGCAAAAGTAGGAAAGGAAAGAGTTGAGGAAGAGATTGGTCATTATGGCTTAGGCAAGAGGAATGAAAGAGGTGAGAAACTTATTGAATGGGCAAGAACACACAACATGATGATAGGAAACACCTGGTTTAAGCAACATCCAAGACATCTGTGGACATGGAAAAGTCCAGGGGACAACGCACGTAATCAAATTGATTATATAATGATAAGCAATAGATTTAGAAACAGTCTGGTGTGTGTGAAAACTAGACCAGGGGCAGATTGCAATAGTGATTTGTACCAGTTGTGGGAAAGCTTAAAGTAAAATTAAAAAGAACAACACGAGCCTCAGTTAACATCAAGTTAAATTTAGATTTACTAAAATCAGACAAGAAGCTGCAAGACAAATATACAATCACAATTCAGAACCGGTACAATGCAATAGAGAAGATACAAAGCATTGATGAACAGTGGGAAATGCTAAAAGAGTCAATGCAACAAACATAAAAAGAGTTCATACCACCAGTGAGGACAAATTCAAGGAAGAAATGGATGACAGATGATATTTTGCAGCTAATGGATACAAGAAGAAGAAATAAAGAAAATAAAGATGAGTATAAGAGGTTAAATAAAGAAATTGTAGTAAAATGTAATGAAGCAAAAGAAGCATGGCTAAAAGAGAGATGCAAAGAAATCGAATTGCAACAAAAAGGAGATGCTAAAGCTGTATACAAACACATTGAGGAATTAACAGGAAGAAAAACGCAATCAAAAACTGGATGTTTAAGATCAAAGAAAGGAGAACTGTTGATTGATCAAGAAAACATAAGGGAACAATGGACAGAATACATTAAGGATCTTTATAATGATGAACGAACGGAAGTAAATATTAAGGATAATGGAGAAGGACCAGAAATACTAAGAGAAGTGGAAGACGCCTTGCGCAATATGAAAGCAGAAAAAGCTCCTGGACCAGAAAATATAACTAAAGAAGAGATTGAAGCCATGGGTGATTTTGGAATAGAAATAACAAAAATATTGAATGATATCTACAACAGCGGATATATACCAGACGACATGCTCAAATCAATATTCATAGCCCTACCAAAGAAATCGGGTGTGATTGAATGCGATGATCATCGCACAATAAGCCTTATGAGTCATGTGACTAAGATATTACTAAGAATCATCATGCGAAGAGTGCGAAACAAAATCAGTCCAGAAATTAGCTATGAACAGTGTGGTTTTGTTAGAGATAAAGGAACAAGCAATGCCATTTATATCATAAGATCTTTAGTAGAAAGAGCCATTGAAGTGAAAATAGATCTATACCTATGTTTCATAGATTACACCAAGGCATTTGACAAAGTAAAGCACCAAGAAATAATCAACATTTTAGAAAGCATAAACATAGACAGCAAAGATCTAAGAATAATAAAGAACATGTACTGGCAACAAACAGCGGCCATAAGAACTGGAAACCAATTGGGAATGTTTCAACAAATAAAACAGGGTGTTAGACAATCTGGTGACAGCACACAACCTTGTTTATTATTTATAGTGAGATTATTTTAAGATCCATAAGGGGCATGCCTGGAATAACAATTGGAGGTCATAATATAAATAATCTAATGTATGCTGATGATACAGTATTAATCGCTAAGAGTGAAAATGAGTTACAAGAAATGTTGGACATTGTAGTGAAGGAAAGCAAAAATAAAGGACTCAGCCTTAATAGCAAAAAGACAGACGTAAAAATAAATGTAAAATAAAGACAAGTGGAACACTATTAAAACAGGTAAATGAATTTAAATATTTGGGAACTTTGTTAACCTCAGACGGAAGATGTACAAAAGAGGTGAGATGTAGAATGGCTCAGGCAAAAGCAGCTTTCCAAAAAATGAGGAAAATACTATGCAATCCATTTTTGACAATAGAAACAAGAAAAAGAGTTCTTAAATGTTACGTAGAGCCAGTCTTAACATACGGATGTGAATCATGGACAATAGGACAACAGACAAGAAAATCACTGGAGTCTTTAGAAATGTGGTTTTACAGAACAATGTTGAGAATACCATGGACAGCTAAGAAGAGTAATGAAGAGGTTCTGAGAAAGGTCAAAGCAAAAAGAGAGCTAATTTCCAATGTTAGGAAGAGACAATCATCATTTTTTGGCCATGTAATGAGAAGAGAGCAACTTGAATATATTGTAACAACTGGAAAAATTGAAGGACGAAGAGATAGAGGGAAGCAAAGAGAAAAAATAACAGACAGCTTAAGAGAATGGCTTGGCAGAAGGTCAACAACAGAAATGATAAATAGCTAGGGAACAGGCAAATAATTGCAATGCTGCGGTAAAGCTGGTAGCAAGGAGCCAATGGTGGGGTGTGCTAAACACTCCAAGGTATGGTGACAGCTTTACAAATAAAGAACACAACACAATACTGACGTTTCGGCCTGTGGCCTTCTTCAGAATACAGGGACAACGACAACAAGCGGTGAAGCACAATTACTACATGTTAGATGATCAAGCGGAGGGCGAGGAAAGTAGGATGCAGAAATAAGAAAAGAGAGAAATGAATTTTACATGATGAGAGGTATGATGGGCGTCAAAATATATAAAATAGAAAAAGAGAGAGAAAAATGTATAATAAATGTACTTAGCTGAGCTCAGAGCAGGAAAACTGTAATCCGTGCTGAAACCAGTCGGAATGACTAAAAGCGCAGAGAACGTGTATAGAAAGCAACACGTGTCAAAGACAGGTCAGTAAAGAGGGCAAAAAGGATCTAATATCGGGAAAACCAAAAAGGGGGGGGGGGGGGAAGGGGGGATAGACGAGGACACTCCTGGGACACAACAAGCAATACATATAAATCACTCAACAATGGAAGTGAGAGATCACGCGAGAGGTTAAGAGAAAGAAATAGAATGACACGACAAAGTAGTAAACTAGGCAGTGGGTGAGAGAGATGGACTCTACAGAATGGATGGCCTCGAACTGAAAGAGTTGAGAGGTAGGTCAACGAAAGGAAGGATTGGATACTGGAGGAAGAGATACGGTGAGGAAGAATAATAAAGCCGGTATAATGAGAAGGGCGATAGAGGGGTGGTCCGGAGGAAGTAAGTCTATCGGGAGGTAGGGAAGTATTGGAGGAGGAGGTATGGAGAGGAGGGATAAGAAGCAGGTATGTGAAAACTGGATAGGGGGAGAGGCGGTAGGTCAGAAGTGAATGGAAAAATAGAAAGTCTGGAAGAAGTGGAGCAACAGGGGATGGTGTGCAAGAGGCATGAACCATAGGAGGCAAAGAAGTAGGGAAACGATAGAACAAAGGGGGGAATGAAAGTGGGCATCAGGACAAGGGGGATACTGGAATAGTAGGCATAGATGAGTAGTGACTACAAGTGAATAGAGAGGAGAGGGGTGAGCTAGGAGTAGACCAGCAGAGGGGTGGCAGGAAGGACGAGGGACACTAGAGGTGGGCAGAGAGATCGTACGTACAGTCCAGGTGGAGAGGTGATATAGTGATAAAGGGGTAAAGGACATGAAGGTAGTCAGAAGAGAAAAAGGTGTAGGGAGAGGGGGGGTTTAGGAGGAAGAAGGCAAGATGGGGGTTACTCAAAGAGGACATGAAAAGCAGGGATGGACGAGGAGTAGAGGACCCAAGAAGAGAAACAGGAAGAGAGGTCCATAGGTGGGAGGGTGGAGTCGGAGGCCGGAGGGTCCTCAGAGGGACAGGGATACATTGATGCCACGAGGGGTGAGGCAGCCCCAACGAGCGATCAGACGGTGCTCAAGAGTGAGCCGACTGTGGTGATCAGAGGAGCATGATACTAGGCCAGTTACCAAGACATCAGTCTTACCTCGATGGCCCCTCGAGTTAAAGTGGGCTGCTACAGGAGTGTCCGCTTCTTGGGTGATATCATTCAAGTGTTCACGGCACCCATCGCCGACTCTGCGACCAGACTGACCGATGCAGGTCAACTTACATCGCTTACAGATGATGGCATAAATGATGTTCCGCGATGTGCAAGTGAATCCCTCTCTGATCTCGAAAGGACCATTAGGGAAGAGGACAGTGTCGGTCTGGAGAACGTGGTCACAAGTTTTACATACTCTCCGGTTGCAGCGGATAGTGCCTCGATGGCTGAAGTGGTCAGCAGGAAGACGGCCCCTGACAAGAAAGTCTCGGAGGTTCCGGTCACGTCTAAAGGCCACTAGTGGTGGGTCAGGGAAGAGCAGACGAGTAGTAGGGTCAGATCGAAGAATAGGGAGGCAGCGGTGGATGGTCCTAATAGCGGCGTAGTGGTGAGGGTGATGGGTGAGAGCGAGCACTACTCTATCAGAGGGGGGATGAGTAGAGGGGGTAAGAGCAGACTGACGTGAAGTGTGGAGAACTCGACGCAGGGCAGGGAGGAGAGCCGATTCAGGACAGAGACGTCGGCGGAAGAAATCAAGCATAAGGTGGGCACTGTGAAGGAAATCTTCGTCGTCTTGGCAAAGGCGACGAAGTCTGAGAAGCTGGGAACAGGGAAGAGAGCTCTCGCAGGATGCAGGACGAGAGGAGTCGTAGCGGAGGAAACCATGGGAGTCAGTGGCCTTGTAGAAGACCGAGGTGAGAAGATGAGAGGTGCCCAAGGAGACTAGGATGTCCAGGAAAGATACGGAGGAGGTGGAGATGTGGAAGGTGATGTGGATAGAGGGGTGGAAATGTCCGACATATTCGATGAAACGGGAGATCTCATCTTCTGGAAGGTCAGACAGACCAATGCAGTCATCAATGTACCTACGACACATAAGGGGAAGAGGGCCCTGGTAGGTATGGATGATTTGGCGCCCAAGGTAACCCATGAAGAGACAAGCATAGCCAGGGCCCACCCTAGTGCCCATCGCCACACCGCTGATCTGGGTGAAGAAATTGCCATTGAACTCGAAAGAGTTGAGGTTCAAGACTAATTCTGCTAGACGGAGGAGGACGCCAGTGGCGATGGAGGGCTGGATCCCACGGCCCAGGAAAAACCGAAGAGCCCGAAGGCCGTCGGAGTGGGGAATAGAAGCACACAGGGAGCAGACATCCATAACGAAGAGGCGGTAGTGACGATCAGGAAGGAGGGCGATAGAGGAAAAGATGTTAAGGGCGTCGTTAGTGTCTTTGACATACGAAGGGAGGCCCATAACTATGGGTTGAAAGACACTGTCGAGGAAGTCAGAAATGAGAACAGTAGGACACGAGATGGAAGAGACAATAGGACGTCCAGGAGAGTCAGGTTTATGTATTTTAGGCAGCATACAAAAAGAGGGTCTGCCCAAGCAGTGGTCAGGAAGGATCATGCGGGAGGAGCCAGAGGGAAGCAATCCATCCTGAATGAAACGGAGGATCGTACGACGCACCACGGCGTTATTAGAGACAGTAGTGTCGTCGGGGGTGGGGAGGCAGAAAGTCGAGTCGGATAATTGTTTATCACCTTCCCGGATACAAAGGTCTTTCCTCCATACCACCACAGAGCCGCCCTTGTCGGCCGGCTTGATGACAATATCATCACGTCGGCGAAGATCCTGGAGGGCTTGGTACTCTTCACTACTAATATTAGAGCGTCGAAGTCTATGGGGACGAAGTGCCTTAATATCCCGGTAGGTACTGTTAATGAACTGGTCCAAAGCCTGTGATTCGCCCGAGCGGGGAGTCCAGTCAGATTTACTGGGGGAAAAGCGGGCAAATTCGTCTGTAGGAGGAGGTTGAGAGGAAGAGTTCGGATGATTAAAGTAATAGAGTTTGAGTCGTAGTCGTCTGTGATACTCCTGAATGAGTCACTCAAAGGGCGAAGGGGGACAAACTTAAGACCCTTGCTGAGAAGAGAGCGCTCATGGTCGGAAAGGGGCAAATCAGGGGGAATACAAGTGACAAGGGAGCTAGAGTCAGAGGCATTGGGGAGAGGAGGAGGTGGGGGAGGAGGAGGACGGAGGTTCAAGAGTTTACGTTTGTGCTGAGAGGATAAAAAGTCATACACAGATCGGTTGTGGTGGTGGATGGTATGGCGGATGAAGCGAAGAGTCCCAGGAAAGTTAGAGGTGAGTAGATGGAGTTGGTATAGGAGGTGTTGTAGGCGGGTGTTGAGGTGGGATATAAGACGAGAGTGGCTAGAAGCGACAAGACGAACACGTTTCAGGCCATGCTGGAGTTCAAGGTTCTGCAGTTGGCGGCGAAGATAGTTAGAGAGGTGGGGTTGACCGACTTGAGGTGAGAAGTGAGATCGGAACCCACACGGGAGAAATTTACGATGGAGGCAGTTGTTCAAGAAATCAAGATGACAGGTAAATCTAGTTTTCTTGAAAGTAGTGAAGGCAAAGTCCTTAGAGATGTTAGAGAGTTCGGGGGGTAGAGTGGAGGAGGCGATGATGGAGTGACGGATAGAATGAGATAGATGTTTGAGGGAGGGCATAGTGAGGAGATGAGAGAAGATCGAGAAGAGAAATGAGAGATAAACCAACTAGATGAAGATAGGTAGGATACGTGAAGCTATAGAGAAGCCAATAATAGAAAGAGGGAAGGTAGTGAATAGAAAGTATGAGGAGCAAAGTGCAAGAGGGGAGGGTAAGGAAGCACCCAGAAGTGAAGGCGAGGAGAGACTGACGAAAGATAAAATAGGTAGGTGAAAGAACGGAGTGGAAATGGTTCTAACTAAAGTACACAGAAATGAAGGCGAGGAGAGACTGACGAGAGATAGAATAGGTAGGTGAAAGAACTGAGTGGAAATGGTTCTAACGATAAATAGCTGCCGAGATCGAATGTTGTGGAGAGACATGATCACCTACGCCACTTGGCCCGGTACTTGATGATGAAGACATGGATGTGATATTGAAGAATTAAGATAAGCACAGTTGTGAATGTGTGGGAGAATTCATTTACCTAAGACATGGATGTGATATTGAAGAATTAAGATAAGCACAGTTGTGAACGTGTGGGAGAATTCATTTACCTAAGACATGGATGTGATATTGAAGAATTAACATAAGCACAGTTGTGAACGTGTGGGAGAATTCATTTACCTAAGACATGGATGTGATATTGAAGAATTAAGATAAGCATAGTTGTGAATTTGTGGGAGAATTGATTTACCTAAGACATGGATGTGATATTGAAGAATTAAGATAAACACGACATGGATGTGATATTGAAGAATTAAGATAAGCATAGTTGTGAACGTGTGGGAGAATTGATTTACCTAAGACATGGATGTGATATTGAAGAATTAAGATAAGCACAGTTGTGAACGTGTGGGAGAATTCATTTACCTAAGACATGGATGTGATATTGAAGAATTAAGATAAGCACAGTTGTGAATGTGTGGGAGAATTCATTTACCTAAGACATGGATGTGATATTGAAGAATTAATATAAGCACGACATGGATGTGATATTGAAGAATTAAGATAAGCACAGTTGTGAATGTGTGGGAGAATTCATTTACCTAAGACATGGATGTGATATTGAAGAATTAAGATAAGCACGACATGGATGTGATATTGAAGAATTAAGATAAGCACAGTTGTGAACGTGTGGGAGAATTCATTTACCTGAGACATGGATGTGATATTGAAGAATTAAGATAAGCACGACATGGATGTGATATTGAAGAATTAAGATAAGCACAGTTGTGAACGTGTGGGAGAATTCATTTACCTAAGACATGGATGTGATATTGAAGAATTAAGATAAGCACAGTTGTAAACGTGTGGGAGAATTCATTTACCTAAGACATGGATGTGATATTGAAGAATTAAGATAAGCACGGCAAGGATGTGATATTGAAGAATTAAGATAAGCATAGTTGTGAACGTGTGGGAGAATTTATTTACCTAAGACATGGATGTGATATTGAATATGACCACTGTGACAAGATCGAGAGACTAATGTAATAAACTGTTTTTAAACTTAAGTGCAGTTATCTGTCATTGTAACTACAACTGTTGCGATGTTTCATGTGGCGTTACATAGAACTACTAAATTCCATTAAGGCACGTGATAACAGTTGTTGAGATCTGGTGAGGTTATTGTGCTCAATCATAGACATTTGAATCACACTAGCACATACCCACTTTGTTGCTGTGAAAACTAGGTGTGATAGATTCATCCATAAAAGTACTGGGTGAACATTAAGAAGTTGTTAATGAACAAATGAACTATTATTATTTTTCGAAGTATAATGAATCAGTAAAATACTCTTTAGACATTTTGGATGTGAAATAAATCAAGCTATATGATGAAGCATTTCTTTTTAAAAAAAAGTCCCCAAGAATCCAGCTGTCAAGAATATTTAAACAATGTTACAAAGTATAACAAGAAAATCATCATAATCAAGTGCCTTCTCCGCAACGAAGGTTGGCTACCATGGATCGCCATTCTACTGTTTCTTGATTTGATGGTGCAGGCTGTCATAGATTGACTTGTCCATCTTTTGATGTTACATGTTCCATGTTAGTCTTGGTCTGCCTTTGCCTCTTTTACCTTGTATTTTCCCTTCCAATATTACTTTTAGTAGGCTGTTGTCTTTTAACATGCCCCAACAATTTCATTTGTCTTGTCATAATTATATTTTCTCTTTTTATTTTCAGTTGATTTAAAACTTCATCGTTTGTTTTCTTTTCTTTCCATCCAATTATACCTATTCTTCTATAAATCCACATTTCAAAGGCTTTAATTTTCTGTTCCGTTTTCTTGTCTAATGTCCATGTTTCTGCACCATACAGGAATACTGAGAAGATGTAACATTTTGCCATTCTTAGTTTCAGCCCTGCTGATATTTGTTTTGATGTTAGTATATTTTTCATGGCATTAAAATTACTTTTTGCCATTTATATTCTTTTTTTTTTATTTCAATTTTGAATTTTCCATCATTGGTTATAGTATGTCCCAGGTAGTTGTAGCTCTGGACTGTCTCCAGATATATTCCCTCAACTGTGATATTCAATTATTGGTCTTGAGAATCTTCTTTGTTTATGATCATAGTTTTAGTCTTTTTGATATTCATATCTAGTCCATATTTTTTGCTTGTTTCTGTTTATTACATTAAGCAATTGTTGTAGGTCTTTAGGATTTTCTGCTAGTAGAACAGTATCATCAGCACATCTTAGGTTATTGTTTATCTTTCCATTAATGTTTAGGCCTGGCATCTCTGAGATGTTTTTACAGATTTGCGCAGTGAACAAGAAAATACGTATTATATAACAGTATAAATGTTATTAGATCTAACTTACGAAGTAAATCAAGTAGCAAGAAAAGTCAGGTTCTGTGCAAGGAATTAGCAAGTTATATATATATATATATATATATATATATATATTTTTTTTTCAAGTTAGTATTTAATATGCAAGTCGGACAAATGATCAAGAACTGGAAATAGCAAAGTTATCTTAGTAGCTCAAGACAAAGCATTCTCAAGTTATCAAGACAAGTCAAATTTATGCAAACAAGTTCACAACTAAAGAATTCAAGTAACTTCAACCCGTCATGTCACGAGACTCTCAAATATTGCAAGACAACAGAGCACGTTTAAGATTGATTACGATTGAAATCGTCAATTAGCGTACGACAAATCCAGGCCAACTAGGGAACATTGTGACATTTTGAGATCGTCGAACTTAAAACGTGTCGGGAGAGACAGCCGTGTAATCACGTGACCGCGTGAGTGTAACCTGCTTCCTGCTCAAGAAATATAAACACTGCATGTGTACTTTCATTTTCCAAGGATCAGGTGTGAATTACTTACTTATTTAATTATATTTAGGAATTGTTTGATTGCCATTTTGAATTGACTGTTGAAATGAAAATTACTGAATTGTTATTATTTATTTGAATACAAGCGTTATGAAATAGTATTTAATTGAAATATATTTTTTAAGTTAATAAATTTAATTGAAATTTGTCCACAGCAGTTAATATAAACTTTGTTTTCCTTCCAGAGAGACGAATCAAGACCTTTGTATTAAGAATTGAAAATATGTTGTTAAATTATATTAAATTATCAATCGTTTCATGCAAATGATGACAGTGTACAAAAGGCAAATGTTAACTGCCTAATTATATAAATATGGAACAAATTCTTGCACATATAGAATCAACAGTTAGATATAAGCAGACGATAGAAAATGTGTTTACAGCCGAGTTAATCGATCGAAGTGAGAAATTATATTAGTGCTAAAGATAACATAGTAAAACATGGCAAAAACCTTTGATCATGGCAATGAAGCGATGAGACTAGCAACTGAAACGGTTGGTGAGTTGAGTGTAGCAATCATCGTCATCGAGTGCCGTCTCCTCAACGAAGGTTTGCTACCATGGAGCGCCATTCTCCTATGTCTCTTGCTTTGATGGTGCAGGTTGTCATAGGCTGATTTGTCCATCTTTTAATGTTACTCGTCCATGTTAATCTTGGTCTGCCTCTGCCTGTTTTACCTTGTATTTTTCCTCCAGGATTACTTTTAGTAGGCTGTTGTGTCTTTTAACATGCCCCAAAAATTTCATTTGTCTTGTCTTAATTGTATTTAGTTCTCTTTTTATTTTCAGTTGTTTTAAAACTTCGTTTGTTTTCTTTTGTTTCCATCCAATTCTACCTGTTCTTCTATATATCCACATTTCAAAGGCTTCAATTCTCTGTTCTGTTTTTTGTCTAATGTCCATGTTTCTGCACCATAAAGTAATATTGAAACGATGTAACATTTTGCTATTTTTAGTTTTAGCCCTGGTGTTATTTGTTTTGATGTTAGTATGTTCTTCGTGACATTTTTTGCCATTCCTATTATTTTTTTCATTTCAGTTGTACATTTTCCATCACTGGTTATAGTATGTCCAATGTTGTTGTAGTTCTGAACTGTCTCCAGGTCTATTCCTTCAATTTTGATATCCACTTGTGGATTTTGAGTAATAACTTAAAACTTAACTTAACATAAACTTAAACCTTAGCTTAAATTAAACATGAAACTTAACTTAAACTTAACTTAACATAAACTTAAAACTTAGCTTAAATTAAACTTAAAACTTAACTTAACCTACCTTAACTTAACTTAAACTTAAAACTTAACTTAACTTAAAACTTAACTTAAAACTTAACTTAAAACTTAACTTAAAACTTAAAACTTTTCTTAAGTTAAACCTAAAACTTAATTTAACTTGAACTTAAAACTTAACTTAACTTAACGTAAACTTAAAACTTAAAACTTAACTTAACCTACCTTAACTTAACTTAAACTTAAACATTAACTTAAACTTTAAACTTAACTTAAACTTTCAACTTAACTTAAACTTTCAACTTAACTTGAAACTTAAAACTTAAGTTAAACCTAAAACTTAATTTAACTTGAACTTAAAACTTAACTTAACATAAACTTAAAACTTAACTTAACTTAAACTTAAAACATAATTTAAGCTTAAAACTCAACTTCAATTAAACTTAAAACTCAACTTAAATCAAACTTAAAACTCAACTTAACTCAAACTAAAAATTTTACTTAACTTAACCTTAAAACTTAAAACTTAACTTAACTTAACTTAAAATTAAAACTCAACTTAATTTAAACTTAAAACTCAACTCAACTTAAATTTAACTTAAAACTTAACTTAAACTTAAAATATAACTTAAAATAAAACTCAACTTATACTTAAAACTCAACTTAACTTATACTTAAAACTCAACTTAACTTAAACGTAAAACTCAACTTAACTTAAACTTAAAACTTAACTTAACTTAACCTTAAAACTTACTTAACTTAACCTTAAAACTTACTTAACTTAACCTTAAAACTTATCTTAAACTTAAAATTTTTAATTAAACTTAAAACTTAACTTAACTTAAAGTTAAAACTAAACTTAACTTAAACTTAACTTAAACTTAAAACTTAACTTAAACTTAAACTTAAATTAACTTGGAGGCGAAGGCGCCCCCCCCCCCCCAGCACAGAGCTGGAAGTTGTCAGCGACTCATAGCTCATATCTATCCAGACCCTGCTACACCTCTCCGCGGTGCCTCCAGAAACAGACTAACCTGTCTAGTCTTGCCAAGCGAGCAGGGATCGAAGAGGGAAGACAACCCGGTACTCAAAAAAGTCGCGCTGAAGTCGGATGTGTTGGACCGAAAGGCGCAGATATGACAGTGTTACACTGCAAACTTCAACACAACGTAACTACGTCCACTTAACGTCCTTTTAAGGGCGGATGACGAGGAGGAAGTCTACGGTTCGTATCCGCTAGAATACCTCAAATCATCGGGCGAATGCATCCATCCATCCAAATTAACTTAAACTTAAAACTGAACTTAACTTAAAATTAAGATTTAACTTATTTTTAACTTAAAACATAACTTAACTTAAACTTACAACATAACTCAACTTAAACTTAAACTTAACCTAACTTAAACTTAAAACTTAAATTAACATAAACTTAAAACTCAACTTAACTAAAACTTAAAACTCAACTTAACTAAAACTTAAAACTCAACTTAACTAAAACTTAAAACTCAACTTAACTTTAACTTAAAACTTAACTTAACTTAAAAAAAAAAACTCAACTTAAACTTAAAACTCAACTTAAAATTAAAACTCAACTTAAAATTAAAACTCAACTTAAAATTAAAACTCAACTTTACTTAACCTTAAAACTTACTTAACTTAACCTTAAAACTTACTTAACTTAACCTTAAAACTTACTTAACTTAACCTTAAAACTTAACTTAAACTAAAAACTTAACATAAACTAAAAACTTAACATAAACTTGTAACTTAAAACTCAACTTAACTTAAAACTCAACTTAACTTAAAACTCAACTTAACTTAAACTTAAAACTCAACTTAACTTTAAATTAAAACTTAACTTAAACTTAAAACTTAACTGAAGTTAAATCTAAAACTTAACTTAACTAAACTAAACTAAACTAAACTAAACTAAACTAGACTTGACTAGACTGGACTTTGAACTTTAGACTTTGGACCTTGGACCTTGGACTTTGGACCTTGGACTTTGGACCTTGGACTTTGGACCTTGGACTTTGGACCTTGGACTTTGGACCTTGGACTTTGGACCTTGGACCTTGGACTTTGGACCTTGGACCTTGGACCTTGGACCTTGGACTTTGGACCTTGGACTTTGGACCTTGGACCTTGGACTTTGGACCTTGGACTTTGGACCTTGGACTTTGGACCTTGGACTTTGGACAGAGACTTACTTAGACTTTAGACTTTAGACTTTGACCTTTAGACTTTGACCTTTAGACTTTGACCTTTAGACTTTGACCTTTAGACTGACCTTTAGACATTGACCTTTAGACTTTAACCTTTAGACACCTTTAGACTTTAACCTTTAGAAATTTAACCTTTAGAAATTTAACCTTTAGACTTTAACCTTTAGACTTTAACCTTTAGACTTTAACCTTTAGACTTTAACCTTTAGACTTTAACCTTTAGACTTTAACCTTTAGACATTAACCTTTAGACTTTAACCTTTAGACTTTAACCTTTAGACTTTAACCTTTAGACTTTAGACTTTAACCTTTAGACTTTAACCTTTAGACTTAGTCTCAAAACTCAACTTAAAACTCATCTTTACTTACCCTTAAAACTCATCTTTACTAAGCCGTAAAACTCATCTTTACTTAGCCGTAAAACTCATCTTTACTTAGCCGTAAAACTCATCTTTACTTAGCCGTAAAACTCATCTTTACTTAGCCGTAAAACTCATCTTTACTTAGCCGTAAAACTCATCTTTACTTAGCCGTAAAACTCGTCTTTACTTAGCCGTAAAACTCGTCTTTACTTAGCCGTAAAACTCGTCTTTACTTAGCCGTAAAACTCATCTTTACTTAGCCGTAAAACTCATCTTTACTTAGCCGTAAAACTCATCTTTACTTAGCCGTAAAACTCATCTTTACTTAGCCGTAAAACTCATCTTTACTTAGCCGTAAAACTCATCTTTACTTAGCCGTAAAACTCATCTTTACTTAGCCGTAAAACTCATCTTTACTTGAACTTAAAACTCATCTTAACTTGAACTTAAAACTTAACTTAATCTCAGAACTTCATACTTAACTTAATCTCAGAAATTCAAACTTAACTTAATCTCAGAACTTAAAACTTAACTTAATCTCAGAACTTAAAACTTAACTTAATCTCAGAACGTAACTTAACTTAAACTTTACACTCAACTTAACTTAAACTTTACACTCAACTTAACTTAAACTTTACACTCAACTTAACTTAAACTTTACACTCAACTTAACTTAAACTTTACACTCAACTTAAATTAAACTTTACACTCAACTTAAATTAAACTTTACACTCAACTTAAAATTAAACTTTACACTCAACTTAAAATTAAACTTTACACTCAACTTAAAATTAAACTTTACGCTCAACTTAAAATTAAACTTTACACTCAACTTAAAATTAAACTTAACTTATTTTAAACTTATCTTAAACTTGACTTGACTAAACTTAAACTTAAAACTTAACTTAACCTTAAAAATTAACTTCAGCTTAAAAATTAACTTCAGCTTAAAAATTAACTTCAGCTTAAAAATTAACATCAGCTTAAAAATTACATTAAGCTTAAAAATTAACTTAAGCTTAAAAATTAACTTCAGCATAAAAATTGACTTCAGCTTAAAAATTGACTTAAAATTTAACTTAACTAATTCTTAACTAACTCTGCTATGCTCTGCTTTACCTTTAACTTTTGAAAAAATAAACAAATGAAATTATTTGATACACTTAATAAAAATGGAACCAGATAAAACAACATGCAAAGTAAGTGACAGTCAGAATAAGTACATGTGGAACAACCAACATTTTTCAATCTGTTCCCTTCTCATTACATGGCATTAAAATGATAATTGTTTCTTCATAATACATGTATCGGATATTAGCTCTATTTCTGCGTTAGTCTCTTTCAGAACGTTTTCATTACTATTTTTAACTGCCCATGGTATTCTCAACATTCTTTGTAAAACTATATTTCTACAGCCTCCAGTCCTCCTACAGCCTTATTTTTTTGTCTGTAGTCCTATTGTCCATGATTCACATGTAACAGGTTTGAAATGATGTTAGGCGATGACAAGGGTATGAATATTGGTAATGGTATGAAAGGCCAATGCAAATGACCTGCCAGCACCATTTGAACAGTCTTTAATAACAGCCCTCTGTAGTACACTGTTTATGACAACATCGTTCTTTCTCTGCTTGTGTCGATACCAACGTGTACACACGCCCCGTGAGGGGTACTCTCTGCTTGTGTCGATACCAACGTGTACACACGCCCCGTGAGGGGTACTGTTACTGGTCAGGCGATGGTGACGTTGACAAGGTACAAAACGTGCTGTGGTCAACGTGCGCTCACCTCTTCGACTCAGCTGTCAGGTTCTCACGTCCTCAACTAGTACTTCGGCTGTAATCTGACTGAACTGTTTTATTTAATTTCATATGGTATGGGCCGCGACAACTCCCAGTTCGATTCAACGCTTTGGCATAGGTAGTGACTGTTATAATTAAATCGATGTTACCAATAAATGTCTGCACACTGCTGATGTTGAAAGATCATGTATCTTTATTCCGACAACCCTGGCAACTATGTACAATTATTCACAGCGGCCAGCGATCACACATCTCGCTCGGCCAGTCACACACCATATCACAGAATCCACATCTCTACTGGATACTCTCGCTTGTGTGCGTCTGCCTACTCAGGCTTACTTTACTTAATACTTTTAAATAGATTATAAAGAATAAGACACCAATAATTCTAATAAGAGCATATGTCATCAAACAGGTCTGAGGATTTACCTGTGCCTACGTCATACAGGGGCACATTCTCGTGTATTTTCACTCCACAAGAAATGTAGGGAACAGAAGTTAAGGCGGTAACCATTCATGTCATTTGTGTAAATGGAAGGGCTGCTGTCCCCAGGATCCCCACCTCACTAAGACTGATGCCCTAGGCTAGGGCTGCCTAGCTAGTGGAAACTAACCCAGATTCAACAGCACACAGACGTGCCGATTGCAATCTCGACACTAAGGACATGGGGTGTTAACCTAGTCCGACCACGCATCTTCCACTCCCCCCCCCAATTTTTCTGTTCAAACTTTGACATAATGGGAGGTAGCAAAGCAGTACCCAAAGACTACTGTGTCACGTAGCCGACGTGACACAGTCTGTGTTGCTAGAGCAAAAACACGGCTTTGCACCTAAGACAAGGTTTATAAGTCTTGCGTCTTAGCCAAAGAGAAAAATTGGGCAGTTTTTTTTTTTTTTTGGGTAGTAGAAGTAGTAATAGAGCAGTACTGAGTGTAGTAGTAAGAGTATAGATTATTTTTATTTGGGGAACTTTTATTTTCCAAAATTATTTATTTCATAAAACGGAAACATTTCATAAAATATTTTGTGTTTGTTGCCCTCAGAAGGGCATGAGGGTGTCACTGATAGTTGTCCTTTGGGTCGTCGAAATGTTTCCAATCTCCACTTCCCAGTCGTGGTACTCTGATATGTATCTGAATAGTAGTTGTGTTTGTCCATTGGTGTTCTTCGTTTTGTGGAATTTCTTGTGCTGGTTGTGTGCTGTGATTCTGTATTTCTAGAAGTTTCTGTCTTCCTGGCTCTCTCTCTTTGGAAAATGTGGATGTGGGCGTCTGGGTTTTGTTCTGTGAGTCTGCTGCTGTGTGTCATCCTTGGTACTTGTACTGTTTCTTTTTGTTTAGAGTTACGTTTCTTTTTTGTAGGTAGCGGGCTGTGTCATTGACTGCTGGTACTGCGGTAGTTGTATTTGGATCGATGGTCTGGACCGGTTTAGTAAGGACTGGTTCCTCGACTGTCTTGACATCGTGTTCTCCTGCCTGGCAGGTTACAGAGAGCTTGATTACCACCCTTCATGTTTGTAACCCTCATAACGGGGGTAATATCGAAGGTCGTACACGAAAGTTTCGCTGAATGGAAGTGGCTGTTCCTAATCACCACTACAGCCATCTTTCTGTGTATGGTAGTTTGTTTCCTCGTTTTGTGGAAGTTCTTGTGTGGGTTGTGTGTTGCATTCCTGTACTTCTGAAAGTTGCTGCCGTCTAGGTTCCTCTTCTGCATTTGTTGATGTGGGCATCTGGGCTTTCGTTCTGGAAATCTGCTGCTGTGTATGGTCTTTTGTTGTTTGTTCTATTTTCCTTTGTTTCGTGCTTCGTTTCTTCTTCGTAGGTGGTTGGGGTGTGTCGTTGACTGCTTCTTCTGTTGCTGCTGTATCTGTTGTCTTGTTATCGCAGGTCTGTACTGGATCTGTACAGACTGGTCCCTCGACTGTCGCCTGCAGTCTCAGGCCTGGCTTCTTGGGGCACCGGTTTTTCCAATGTGTATCCAGTCCACAGTGAGGACATTGTGTTCTCCTGCCTGGCAGGGTAACAAAGAGCTTGATAGTTTCGGTGGTTGTTCCTTTCATTTTGATGTTAATATAGTGGGGTATCTTTACATGTGGGGTTGGCTTGTACCAAAACATCCACTTGTCTGCTCGGTAGGTGTCCTGTTTTACTTGGGCCTCCTTGTCCCCTGTGATTCCGTACACAAGTTTCTGTATTATTTTTGGTTTTAAGGTTGGCGGTATCCATTGTATGCACCCTCTTAACTGCTCCTTCTCTTGGTGGCATATCACCATTGTGATATTGGGTTCCTTTAATTGGATAGTCTTGTTCTCGAGCTCCTTGTAGTTTTGCTTATGAGCTTCCGGTTTTAAAATGAGAAACCACTTCCTTGTATCGTTGAAGCGATAGACGGTGTTTATACCGTTGAGCATAACCCCAGCTGGGCCTATGAGTATACTCGTCAACATAGAAACGGTAATTCTTGAGATGTCTGGGCCGTCGATAGTGGCCATCAATGTGTCTTTCTCGTGTTTATTCTCTAAATTGACTTCGTAGGTTGGAATTTCCCACTCAGTTGGCGACATCTGGACCTGTTCTGTTCTCATTTTTTCCTTTTGTGTGTCGGTGGTTGGGTTTGTGTTTAAAATACAAAGTATTTGTACAGTAAAGTACAAAGTATTTATATAAAACTTAACTTAACCTTAAAAATTAACTTAAGCTTAAAAATTAGCTTCAGTTTAATTTTTATTAACTTCAGCTTAAAAATTAACTTAAATTTAGAAATTAACTTAAGCTTAAAAATTAACTTAAGCTTAAAAATTAACTTAAGCTTAAAAATTAACTTAAGCTTAAAAATTAACTTCAGCTTAAAAATTAACTTCAGCATAAAAATTAACTTCAGCTTAAAAATTAACTTAAGCTTAAAAATTAACTTCAGCTTAAAAATTACCTTCAGCTTAAAAATTAACTTCAGTTTAAAAATTGACTTCAGCTTAAAAATTAACTTCAGGTTAAAAATTGACTGCAGCTTAAAAATTGACTTCAGCTTAAAAATTGACTTCAGCTTAAAAATTAACTTCAGCTTAAAAATTAACGTCAGCTTAAAAATTAACGTCAGCTTAAAAATTAACGTCAGCTTAAAATTAACTTCAGCTTAAAAATTAACTTCAGCTTAAAAATTAACTTCAGCTTAAAAATTAACTTAAGCTTAAAAATTAACTTCAGCTTAAAAATTAACTTCAGCTTAAAAATTAACTTCAGCTTAAAAATTAACTTAAGCTTAAAAATTAACTTAAGCTTAAAAATTAACTTAAGCTTAAAAATTAACTTAAGATTAAAAATTAACTTCAGCTTAAAAATTAACTTCAGCTTAAATATTAACTAAATTGACTTCAGCTTAAAAATTGACTTCAGGTTTAAAATTGACTGCAGCTTAAAAATTGACTTCAGCTTAAAAATTGACTTCAGGTTTAAAATTGACTGCAGCTTAAAAATTGACTTCAGCTTAAAAATTGACTTCAGCTTAAAAATTAACTTCATCTTAAAAATTAACTTCAGCTTAAAAATTAACTTAAACTTAGAAATTAACTTAAGCTTAAAAATTAACTTATTAACTTAAAATTAAAAATTAACTTAAGATTAAAAATTAACTTCAGCTTAAAAATTAACTTCAGCTTAAAAATTGACTTCAGCTTAAAAATTGACTTCAGCTTAAAAATTGACTTCAGCTTAAAATTGACTTCAGCTTAAAAATTGACTTCAGATTAAAAATTGACTTCAGCTTAAAAATTGACTTCAGCTTAAAAATTGACTTCAGGTTTAAAATTGACTTCAGCTTAAAAATTGACTTCAGCTTAAAAATTGACTTCAGCTTAAAAATTGACTTCAGCTTAAAAATTAACTTCAGCTTAAAAATTAACTTCAGCTTAAAAATTAACTTAAGCTTAAAAATTAACTTAAGCTTAAAAATTAACTTAAAATTAAAAATTAACTTAAGCTTAAAAATTAACTAAAGATTAAAAATTGACTTCAGCTTAAAAATTAACTTCAGCTTAAAAAAAATTAACTTCAGCTTAAAAATTAACTTCAGCTTAAAAATTAACTTCAGCTAAAAATTAACTTCAGCTTAAAAATTAACTTAAGCTTAAAACTTAACTTAAGCTTAAAACTTAACTTAAGCTTAAAACTTAACTGAACTTAAACTTAAAACTTAACTGAACTTAAACTTAAAACTTAACTTAACTTAAACGTAAAACTTAACTTAACTTAAACGTAAATTTTAACTTAAACTTAAACGTAAATTTTAACTTAAACTTTAAACTAAGCATAACTTAAACTTTAAACTAAGCATAACTTAAAACTTCACTTAACTTAAACTTAAAACTGAACTTAACTTAAAATTCAGATTTAACTTAATTTTAACTTAAAACTCAACTTAAACTTAAAACTCAATTTAACTTGAACTTAAAACTTAACTTAACTTGAACTTAAAACTTAACTTAACTTGAACTTAAAACTTAACTTAACTTGAACTTAAAACTTAACTTAACTTGAACTTAAAACTTAACTTTAACTTTACTTGAACTTAAAACTTAACTTTACTTGAACTTAAAACTTAACTTTACTTGAACTTAAAACTTAACTTTACTTGAACTTAAAACTTAACTTAACTTGAACTTAAAACTTAACTTAACTTGAACTTAAAACTTAACTTAACTTGAACTTAAAACTTAACTTAACTTGAACTTAAAACTTAACTTAAGTTTTGATCAGTTAACATAAAATTTAACTTAACTAATTCTTAACTAACTCTGCTATGCTCTGCTTTACCTTTAACTTTTGAAAAAATAAACAAATGAAATTATTTGATACACTTAATAAAAATGGAACCAGATAAAACAACATGCAAAGTAAGTGACAGTCAGAATAAGGACATGTGGAACAACCAACATTTTTCAATCTGTTCCCTTCTCATTACATGGCATTAAAATGATAATTGTTTCTTCATAATATCGGATATTAGCTCTATTTCTGCGTTAGTCTCTTTCAGAACGTTTTCATTACTATTCTTAACTGCCCATGGCATTCTCAACATTCTTTGTAAAACTATATTTCTACAGCCTCCAGTCCTCCTACAGCCTTATTTTTTTGTCTGTAGTCCTATTGTCCATGATTCACATGTAACAGGTTTGAAATGATGTTAGACGATGACAAGGGTATGAATATTGGTAATGGTATGAAAGGCCAATGCAAATGACCTGCCAGCACCATTTGAACAGTCTTTAATAACAGCCCTCTGTAGTACACTGTTTATGACAACATCGTTCTTTCTCTGCTTGTGTCGATAACAACGTGTACACACGCCCCGTGAGGGGTACTCTCTGCTTGTGTCGATACCAACGTGTACACACGCCCCGTGAGGGGTACTGTTACTGGTCAGGCGATGGTGACGTTGACAAGGTACAAAACGTGCTGTGGTCAACGTGCGCTCACCTCTTCGACTCAGCTGTCAGGTTCTCACGTCCTCAACTAGTACTTCGGCTGTAATCTGACTGAACTGTTTTATTTAATTTCATATGGTATGGGCCGCGACAACTCCCAGTTCGATTCAACGCTTTGGCATAGGTAGTGACTGTTATAATTAAATCGATGTTACCAATAAATGTCTGCACACTGCTGATGTTGAAAGATCATGTATCTTTATTCCGACAACCCTAAAAATGTCAACTATGTACAATTATTCACAGCGGCCAGCGATCACACATCTCGCTCGGCCAGTCACACACCATATCACAGAATCCACATCTCTACTGGATACTCTCGCTTGTGTGCGTCTGCCTACTCAGGCTTACTTTACTTAATACTTTTAAATAGATTATAAAGAATAAGACACCAATAATTCTAATAAGAGCATATGTCATCAAACAGGTCTGAGGATTTACCTGTGCCTACGTCATACAGGGGCACATTCTCGTGTATTTTCACTCCACAAGAAATGTAGGGAACAGAAGTTAAGGGGATAACCATTCATGTCATTTGTGTAAATGGAAGGGCTGCTGTCCCCAGGATCCCCACCTCACTAAGACTGATGCCCTAGGCTAGGGCTGCCTAGCTAGTGGAAACTAGCCCAGATTCAACAGCACACAGACGTGCCGATTGCAATCTCGGCACTAAGAACATCGGGTGTTACCCTAGTCCGACCACGCATCTTCCACCCCCCCAATTTTTCTGTTCAAACTTTGACATAATGGGAGGTAGCAAAGCAGTACCCAAAGACTACTGTGTCACGTAGCCGACGTGACACAGTCTGTGTTGCTAGAGCAGGCAACACGGCTTTGCACCTAGGACAAGGTTTATAAGCCTTGCGTCTTAGCCAAAGAGAAAAATTGGGCAGTTGGTTTATAAATATTCACTAGAATTTCATAAACCCGGCCACTGAAAACTACATAAAAATAGTTAATTATATAAATCTTTTGCTATTGTAATTTTTTAAGAGTACCACAATTTTGCATATCATTTGAAAAAAAAATATTTTCTTAAAAATGTTTATGTTGAAATATACAAAAACATATTAGGCAATGTGTCTTACAATGCAATAAAATTAAATCGTATAAATCAAAGTGTATGTGCTTTTAATTTATGATGCAATTAAAAATATTACTTTCATATGAATTTTTAAAGTGTTATTTCCCTTGCTTATTAAGGGAAGCCACTACAAAAGTGTAATTTTTCATAAAGTAAAAGTTATTGTTCCTAGGGGTAATTCCTTGTAACTTTTGGACAATTAATAATATTCTCTAAAGCATTAATCATTAGACATGTTCAGCAATACATATAGATTTCAGTTAATACGAAAAATAAATGTGCTTCTAAGTTTTGTGCAAATTGTATGAAATTAATTTTTTAGATGGTAGCAATTAAAAAATTATCCAGTAAGCATACAATTCAATTAGAACTCCACGATTTTACTCACAATCGCATTCAATGTAAACATTATATTAACCATAAGACGTGTTTAGTAATGTATGTAGATTTAAATTAATTCAATAAAAATATGTGCTTCTACGTTTTGTGCAAATTATAGGAAATTAATTTGTTTTTAAATGATAGCAATTTAAAATAATCCAGTATGCATAAAATTCAACTAGAATTCCACAATTGTTATTTAAATGGGTCCTATGTAAACAGTATATATTATTTTCATCTTTTCCTCACAAAATGCAGGGTGGATAGTCAAAATCAAATAATATTTTCATGAACATGGAGACCATGTTATTTCAGGTTCTCTAAATGAATAACTTAGAATATCTTCAAATAGTTACTAAAATGCATTTATACATATTGCCATAGTTCAAGCTACTTCCAATTTTTTAGTTGCAAATGAATTAATATTCATTCATTATTATTCATTGTCTATTTGTCATGATGGGCGAAGAGATAGAGGGAAACAAAAAGAAAAGATACAAGACAGCTTAAGAGAATGGCTTGACAGAAGGTCAACAACAGAAATAACTGTCGAGATCAAAAGTTGTGGAGAGACATGACACCTATGCCAGCAGGCCTGATACTTGATGATTTCTCATGATTCTAACTTCAAAAAGAATTAAGTAAGTTTGCCACAGGTAAAAAAATATATATATTATTAAGATTATAATGTCACTCTAATATTATAAATAGTAATAAGAATTACCTTTATTGTTATATTAAAATTAAATAAATTAAATTAAATCAGAAATATTAATAGCTCTCTCACACACACATTATTTTTGCAGTCACAGTTAATACAGTTCTGGAAAAAAATGGATTAGAAGCTGTATCTTATAAACATTCTTATTAAGTTATAGTTAGAGTAAAATAAAGGAGACACTTTTCTTCAAAAATTAAGATTATTTTAGTATAAGACAATAAAACAAACTGTTCTCTTTGTTTGTTGGATAAAAACAGACAGTATTAATTTAATTATTAATTCTAAACTTTGTTGATTTTATTTGTTTACTGTTTCTCACAATCATATTTATTTGATAATCACACAGTGGATTGATTAAGACTATGGTTTAATTTGAAAGAGAAAAAAATATATATAAATATGCTAATGTAAAGAAAAAAAGAGCTCTACAGATAATTTATGGAAATTGTTCAGTAGGTAATTTTTTAGTCTTTTTTAAAAAATGTATCATGAAATTGCCAAAAAAATTAAACACCAGCTTTGTTGAAGAGCGGCATGGTACTTTTTAAAATCTCTCTTCTGTAATGATTTCTCTCATCATTAATGCTCTTTTAATTTCTAGAAATCATATAAGGCCCTGCAGTGCCATCAGATAGCACACAGGCTTTTCGGTGTACTTTTTCATAAGTCCTTATTCTGGCCGAGCTTCTCAATCTTCGCTAAAATTCTACCTTACTCAACTTTGAAGAAAAATATAAACACAAGGTAGTATAACAATTATTGAAAAGACACCGCCTTGAAGAAACCACTAGTGCTGAAATTGATGTGAGTACGTACCATCTTGTACCAGCTTACCAACTACCTGTATTTACAAGTTTACAGCCAAATATTTGTTATAGAAAATATTAGTCTATGTGTAATGTGTATCATGCAATTTTTATCACCGCAAACATTTGTACTCAGATTTTTTTCTTTAAAATGATTTATTACATTAGTTCATACAGTAAGTTTTGACGCACTGTGCGACAATGTGATTCTGGCAACGTACGTTTTGCCGTATAGTGCGCCATGCTCAATTTGATTAATGTGAACACCATCAAACCATATTCTTTTTACATGTCTTATATCATCTGGATATTGGTGAAATCTTATATCGTGTTCAATTATCTAAACATTCATATATAATATGTTATGTTAGATAAATATAAATAGATTGATTCTTAAAACCATGAACAATTTTGTCTGTGAAATCTCTTCTGTTGCATCGATAAAAAGCTTTAGAACGGAAAGAGTTAACCAAAAAAGTACAGTATAGATATATTTTTTTCTGCGTTCGCAGCTTTCACCGAAGGCGAAGTCCCTATAGCCTAGCAACTGAATTTTGCATGTTAATTCATTTTACCCTGGCAAAGGGGCCCCTCGCCACTCAGGCAGATAACTCCATCTTCAGATATTTTTTCTGTTGATGTGTAATTGACATATCGTGCTGGGCCTCACTGTTGAGAATAGGGGTGGTTGCCACAGAGAGAAATCACAAAAAAATAATCCCAACTTGTATAGTCAGATTTGAAGTAACAACATCTCTGTATCAAAACTGCCATAACTTGAGATTGAAAACTTCCTCTTCAAGCTAATTCCACAGAGTATTGTGAATTGCTTTAGGCTCAAAACTTTCCACTGTGAGAATTTAAATCACAGCTTATAACTTCTGACACGTATTCAGTGCATCCACCATTTTGATAACTAATACACACCAGACTGTGGAAACCTTTTTTTGGAAGAGCAAAAAAAAAAAATCTTGCTTTACATTGGAAACAATAAATTTTATAAACATTTTGCAGTGCAGAAACAGACTTTCACAGCTTATCAGTTTAAAATTGTTTCTTTAGAGAGCTAAGTATAAATTTTATTTGACATTTTCATTTATGTCATTCATTAAGTGCTGTCGCCACATCCAAAGTTGGCTACCGTGGAGCACCTTTCTGCTCTGTCTCTTGCTTTGATGTTGTAGGGATCGAACCCTACCTCTTGTCCTTTGTAGTCCAGTTCACTAACCACTGGGCTATCACTGTTCCCCATTTCATTGGAAAGGCGATGAATATTGATTTTAATAGGCCATCTGGTATATTTCACCTGTTATAGATTTGCATTCACATTGAGCATAAAATAAATAAATATTCAGTTAATAAATAATATTCTATACAATAAATAAATATTCACTAAATATTCAAATATTCAGTTTAACTGTTTAAAACTTGTTTTCTTTGGAATTTTAATTATTCTCTTTATGTCATGTCATTAAACAATTTGAAAATATTTCCTTCGACAAGCTTACGAGAACTGAGACTGAGTGATTGCAAAAATGTAGCTGATCTAGGCATGCAAGTGTGGCCAAATCACATAAGAACAATAAGAAAAATAACCTCTACTGAGATGAAATGTGTCAGACGAATGACAGGAAACAGTCTGAGAGATAAGATCAGAAATGAAGAACTGAGGAGAAAGCTAGGAATAGCCCCCACCATAGAATATATAAAGAAGCAGGTAAAATGGTTCGGCCGCATGACAAAGCAGAAAAATCAAAACACAACACAACGAGCCTTCAACAAATGTGAGAATACCAGACACAATGATCAACCATGAAAAAGATGGATGGATGGAATATTAGAAGCACTAGGAAACATAACAGCAGTCGGGGTGAACAGAAGAGCAAAAGACCACAGATTATATCTCCCCTCGATGCTGAAAGGTAAATGAGGAAGGAAAGAAGAAGAAGTAGTATCATTTGTTTTCTTTTCTTTCCTTTCAATTCCTTCCTATTCTTCTATAAATCCACATCTGAAAAGCTTAAATATTCTGTTCTGTTTTCTTGTCTAATGTCCACCATACATGAATGTTGAGAAGATATAACATTTTGCTATTCTTAGTTTTAACCCTGCTTTATTTGTTTTGATGTTAGTATATTTTTTATGACATTAAAATTACTTTTTGCCATTTTCTATTGTTTTTTTTCTCCAGTTTTACATTTTCCATCACTTGTTATAGTATGTTCAAAGCAGTTGTAGCTTTGAACTGTCTTCAGGTGTATTTCTTGAAATTTGATATCCACTTGTAGGTTTTGAGTACTTTCTTTGTTTATGATCATAGTTTTAGTCTTTTTGATATTCATATCTAATCCATATTTTTTGCTTATCATGTTTATTTCATTTAGTATTTGATGTAGATCTTCAGGATTTTCTGCTAGTAATACAGTATCATCAGCATATCTTAGGTTACTGACTATCATTCCATTAATGTTTATGCCTGGCATCTTTGTGAAGTTTTTAAAGATTTTCTCATTGATTAGTTTAAACAAGCTTGGTGATAGAATTTATATCACTGTTGTTAAAATATTTACATATTTATATATGGCCTGCTTCAAAATTGTATTTAAACAACTACCATTTTATGTGAAAAGATAGTGAAGCATTGCTTGATTCTGGTCACGACTTTGATAAAAGTCCTGTTGGTCATAAAAAAATATGACCACTAACATCATTATCCCTCCATATATTAAAAGGGATGATGAGTTTAATTTGTACATGTTTACTAGTGTTATGTTTATGTACAATGCTTAAACATTTAAAGAAAAATATTATAATTGTTGACAGATATTTATATGGACTATTTACAAACATTTACATATATAATTGATCACAAAGGCCTGTTATAAACATTTTACAAATTTTTTCAAGTTTACCAAGGTAAACCAAGGCCAAGGGGTCATTCACATTACTAAGAACTACAACAAGCTATGCAACTTCAACGCTCGGGGCTGTGAGGCTATCTCAGACATTAACTTAGATTTTCTGGCACAAAACTGCTCAACACTTTGCTCGTTGGACATAGGTAAATGTGACATAACAGACGATGGACTTTATGCCTTATCTATGCACTGTCCAAATCTACATAAACATGAGATGAAGTCATGTGATGCAACAACAGACAAAGGAATAGTGATGATTGCTTATAGGTACTCTTCATTTCAGCAGTTGCATGTCCAGGATTGTTGTCTGTCCCCTGATGCATATGCTATGGTTTGAAAGTACTGTAAGAGAGCCATCACAGAACACAAAAATCCAACAATTCTATAAAGCAGCTTTTTATATTAATTTTGTACTTTTGAGTTGTGTCCAACTTTTGTAATAGATGAGGATGTTCTAAAAGAGTAACGAGAAGGTATTCTGAAAGACTAACGGGGATATTCTGAAAGAGTAACGGGGATATTCTGAAAGAGTAACGGGGATATTCTGAAAGAGTAATGGGGATATTCTGAAAGAGTAACAGGGATATTCTGAAAGAGTAATGGGGATATTCTGAAAGAGTAACGGGGATATTCTGAAAGAGTAGTGTGAATGTTCTAACAAAAGTATCAAGGGTATTCTAAAAGAGTAATTAGGATGTTCTAAAAGAGTAATTGGGATGTTCTAAAAGAGTAATTGGGATATTCTAAAAGAGTAATTGGGCTATTCTAAAAGAGTAATTCATCATCATCATCATGTACCCTGCCGTTTGACATAGGCGATCATGTCCCTCCACAATTTTCTATCTACAGTGCATCGTATCAGTTCTGTTGTTGACTGTTTTCCATGCCATGACACCAAGCTATCCAGTATTTTCTCTCTTTGTCGTCCGCGATCTCTCTTTCCTTTTCTTTTGCCACTTGTAACCAAGTATTCCAACTTTCCTCTTCTCATGATGTGCCCGAAGAATGTTGATTGCTTCTTTCTGATGTTTTTTAAGAGCTCCCTTTTTGTGTTGGCCTCTTTGAGAACTTCCTCATTGGTCTTTTTATCTGTCCAGGAAACTTTCAACATTCTTCTGAGAAATCCCATCTCTGTGGCCTCTAATCGTCTTTTCATTTATTATTATTTCATTTCATATATTTCATATATTTTATTATTGGGATTTTATTCATATTATTTCATATATTTTATTATTATTTATTATTTATTTCAAAAGAGTAATTAGGATGTTCTAAAAGAGGCCAAATCAAAACTAAAAGCTATAATTTCCAACATCAGGAGACATCCATCACTTTGGGTCATGTCAGTAGAAGGGAACAACTGTGATCTTTTGTGGCAACTGGGATATTTTGTGACAGCTGAGATATTTTGTGACAGCTGGGATGTTTTGTGACAGCTGGGGTATTTTGTTATTGCTGATGTATTTTGTGAATTCTGGGATATTTTGTGATAACATATTTTATGACAGGTGGAATATTTTGTGATAGCTGGCATATTTTGTGACAAATGTTTTTTTTTTTACAGCTGGGATATTTTGTGTGAACTGAGATATATTTTGACTGCTGGAATAAATTTTACTACAGCTGGGATATTTTGGTACAAATGGTATATTTTATGACAACTTGTATATTTTGTGACAACTTGTATATTTTGTGACAGCTAGGATATTTTGTTATAGCAGGGATATTTTGTGACAACTGGTATATTTTATGACAGCTAGGATATTTTGTGGCAGCTAGGATATTTTGTGACAGCTGAGATATTTTCTTGGAGCTGTGATATATTGTGACAGCTGTGATTTTTTTTTTTTTTTGTGACAGCTAAGTCAACTGAAAAAATTGTAGTAGTTAGCCATTAGAGCTGAAATAGAGAAACGATGCAAGACAATTTCAGAAATGCTCTTTTTGTTAGTGAAAATGAAAAAATAAAAATACAGATATAAAAAATTATGGAGACATGTGATCACCTACCCCAGCAAGCATGGTTTAAAAAAAGAGTAAAGAGCCCCTGTCATGCCAAGTGGCGTATAGGGAATATGGTGTTAGTGACCATAAATTTTACAGACCTTCAGCACATGATTTTTGGGGTAATGTGGTCGGTATTATGCCCCTGCCACTTTACTTTCCCAGAAGAAAATCTGGTACCCTTTTAAGGCTGGGTGAACACGGAAGCCGTCGATTGGGATCGAAACCTTACTTTTTGTCCTTTGTAGTCCACTGAGCTGTCGTGGTTCCCAAGCAGGCATGGTACTTGGTATTAATAATGATAACTTTGCAGTAATAATCATCAACACAAAAATGTTGTAGCGACAAACTATATCTTTCCTCATTGGTTAAATCAAATGAGAGAAGAAAGAAGAACTAACCTGCAACTCTGTGCCTCAGCTCTGTTCTGTTTCTCTTCACCTGTATTTTACAGTTTTGATGGTAAAGAGTGTTCTTGACACGGGTCTGTAGTTTGCTTCATTTATAATAAGTAGTACATTTCTTCTGCCTCTTCTTTCCTTCCTTACTTAATTTTCACATCTAGGTGAGAAATAGTTTACAGAGTTTTTGTCTTTGATTTCCTCTCCTGCTTTCACATTTCTTTTTAGTATTCTGTCTATCCAACATATTTGAGTGGTATCCTCTTGGTTTTTTTGTTTTATAGCATTTGTTAATAACTGTATGGATTGTGTTTGGTTGTTTCTGTCTTGATTCATGGCCTATTGAATTCATTGTTTAGTTATATATTCTTCTTTGGATGTGTTCACAAACCTAGTTCTTTACTTCTGATTTTGTCTGTCAAGCTGGCTCCCATGATTTATCTGACACATTTCCCATCTGTGGCGTTTAACCTACTCTTCTTATTCTACCTTTCAGTTCCCTGTGAAGCATAGGTCTTCAACAAACACTTTCCAAGACGTTCTGTTTCTTACCATTCTTTTAAGAATATTCCAATTCTTCCCCAACATCTTCATCTCTGCTTCTATCTGTCTTCTCCAAGAATTCCTTGGTCTTCCTCTTTGTCTTTTTCCCTGGGGATTCCAAAAAAGGGCCTGTTGTGTAATACTCTCAGCTGGCTTCCGCATTGTGTGTCCTATCCAACACCATCGTCTTCGCTGCATCTCTTTATCCATAGGTATTTGACTGGTACATTTTCATAATTCTATGTTAGTGTTTTTGTCCTGCCATTTCCATTCTTTTATTCTGCGTAAGCATCCATTAATGAAAGTCTGTATCTTCATAATTGAAATTTTTGTGTTCTCCATGTTTCACAGTCTTATATTAAGACTAACTTAATATTGGAGTTGAAAATTTTTATTTTAGTGTTTAACCTAATTTCTTTGGACTTCCATATATTTCCCAGTGGAAGAAATGCTCCTCTTGCTTTTGATATCCTTATTTTGGTATCATTTTCTGTTCCTCCCTCTTTGTCTATATTATTGCCCAGATATATGTAACACTGTATGTCTAGTAGAGGTATTTCTCCTAATTTTATTTGGTTATTGCCAACTGCATTAATTCTCATAATTTTGTTCTTATCTCTATTTTCATTCCTATCTGTTTTGATCTCTCATCAAGTATGCTCATTTTATCTTGCATCTGATGTTTGTGTGATAGGAGAGCTATGTCATCAGCAAAGTCAAATTCATCAAGTATCTTGGTCAGTGACCACTGGATTCTATTTCTGTTGTTTTGAGTTTTTTTTATAATCCAATCTATGGAGATAGAAGGCATCCTTACCTTACTCCTGTTTTTATTTCAAATGCTTTTGTAAGCTGCCCTTCATGCATCACACGTCATTTCATTTCTTCATACATTGTTCTTATCAGATTAATACATTTTGTGCGGATTCTGTATTGACTTAGCAATTTCCAAAGCATTCCTCTGTCTAAACTCTGAAATGCCTTTTCATAATCTATGAATCCAATATAAAGTGGGGACTGTAGTTCTAAACTTTGTTCACCTATTATATGTAAGGTGGTTATTTCATCAGCACATGATCGGTTCTTCCTAAAACCTGCTTATTCATCTCTCAAATGTTTCTATTTTGCCTGTTTTAGTCTCTCCAGAATGATTCTACTTAATATCTTTTCTGGCATTGATAGTAGCATAATTCCCCTATAATTTGTGCACTGGATGTAAAATTCCTTTCTTTGGTAGTTTGATCATATAACCTTCTTTCCAGTATTTAGGTATTTCTTCCCTCTCCCAAAATTTATCTAATAGATTATGTAACATCTTGGTAGAGGTGTTAATATCTGCTTTGATGTCTTCCAAAGGAATTTTACCTGGTCCTGTGGCTTTACCATTTTTTAATAGCTTGATGGCTTTCATTATTTCTTCCTTGCTTGGTTTTCCACAGTTAACGTGTAACTCTTCTTCTGCTGGTAGTATATCTGGTGGGTTATTTGAGCCGGGTCTGTTCAAAAGTTCTTCCAAGTGCTCTTTCCCTCTCTCCATTAGTTCATTTATATTACTAAGCAGATGTCCTTTTTTTTATCTTTAATAAAGGCATTTATCTGTTTGTATTTTCCACTTAGTTTCTTTGTGCTGTTGTACAGTTCTTTCATATTCCCTTTATTTGCTGCTTCCTCTGCCTCTTTAACTAGTTCATCTATATATTTCCTCTTATACCTTTTAATGCATCTTCTCACTTCTTTGTTCACCTCTGTGTAAAGCGTCCTTTCCTGTGTCTTCGCTTTATTACTTCTCGTTTTGTTTTTATTTATGTCTGCTTTCTTATTCTTTCTTTCTTTAATCAGACGGGGAATCGCCTCCACAATGCAAGACGAACTCGATCGCATTTCTTCCTGGTGTGGGGTTTCAGGTGCCTTGGTTAATCCTAATAAAGCATCAGTTTCATGGTTCTCCCTTAACAATCATATCGTTAGTACAACCACACCGGTAGTACGAATGGGAGCTGATGAGGTGACCAGGGACAAGTTGATGACATACCTCGGAGTTAAGTTTGATCGCAGCCTGTGTTTTCGGGACCACGTCGACCATGTGATAACAAAATCCCGCAAAGGATTAGCCGCCTTGAAGGTCATGGCAGCTGCCAACATCACGCAGAGGCTACTTATTCTTCTGTTCCAGGGATTAGTCCTCGCACCAATCGAGTATGCCCTGGCCATTCTTACTGTCAGTACGACTTAAATTGATAGGCTGGAGAAAATACAAAATGAAGCCATGCGCATTATCCTGGGATGTACGAGGGACACTCCCTGTGTAGCAATGAGGTATCTTCTTGACTTTCCAACCATGGATGACAGAATTAAGATCTGGAGAGCACGAGCATACCTGAAGATTAGTACAGATACAGAGCATCCATTGCACCACGTGCTCAACACAGAGAAAGGTACCAGGCTAAAAAGAGGCAAATCATGGGTGGGCCGGGCAGAAGATGTCATCAAACAGGTCTGTGGGCTTACCAATATCAGCGTTGGTGAGGAGTGGATACCGGTGCCTTCGTCATTCAAGGGAACTTTCTCATGTATTGTCACACTCGACAGGAAATGTAGGGAACCGGACTCAGTTGTGGTAAAAATGAAGGTCAATGGTGCTCATCTGGGATAACACCAATGAGAAAGATGCAGTCATCTATACAGACGGATCTGTAAGACGACACCAAAGGAGTGCATGGGCATTTACAGCATGCTCAGCAGGCAGAATAGTCAAGGAAAATAGTGGTGCATACATTATGACCATGAGTAGCATGACGATAGATGTGATGACAGTGACCAAGGCATTCAAATGGTTAGAGCCACAAGACTACACCCACGCCTGTATACTGAGTGATTCGATGAGCATGATAAAAAAAGTGGAGGCGGGCTATGTACGCATGCAATGGGTAGAGTCGTTGCAGAAATCCAAAATACGTAAGGTCACCTTTGTCTATGTCCCTGGACATGCGGGAGTACGGGGAAATGAGAGAGCGGACAGGTTGGCTAGCTGCGCTGTCGTTGAGGACGGGCAACCGATGGATCGGGCGGACATCATCAATGCCCTTCGAGATGTTGGAAGAGCACAGGACTTCGACAAACACAGATCAACGTCACTTCTTTGGATGATGGAAATGGGAGTTAAGATGGGCACGGCCAGAAATGAGAAACTTGGTGGCCGTGTAAGAAGACTTATCAACCAACATAGAACTGGAGTCGTCAGTCGCTGGACACTGAGGGAATTGCTGAGGAGGGGATCTGAGCACCTATGGACATGTTCGGAGTGCAATGATAATGACCCGCAAATAACTCAATAACTCAATAACTCTTTCTTTAATTTTATCCTCATTTTGTTTTTATTTTTGTCTGCTTTCTTATTATTTCTTTCTTTAATTTTATTTTCTTTTATTTTGTCTCTGCTGTCATCCATGCCTTATTCTAGCATTCCCTTTTCCCTCAGCGCTTCTTTGCATGTCTCTTTCCATATATCCTTTACCTGTTTCCAATGATCTTCTATATTGATTGCATTTTCTAATTGTTGGGAGGACTTGGTATTTGTTTGATATTGTGACTGCAAATTTGTCTTTAATTCCTTGTTCTTTAAGAAATTATACATTGAAATACTTTCTGCCCTTATTTTTTGTAGTATCTTTTTTGTTTAAGTTTGGCTAGCAGTAGATGATGGTCTGAAGCCACATCTGCTTCTCTATATACTTTTACATTCTGTAAGGATGACTTCAACTTATTATTAATACATATGTGGGCAATTTGATCTCTGTTCTATGATCTGATGACACCCATGTAGCTTTATGTATTTTTATGTTGGAATATTGTTCCTCCTAGGCTCATTTGATTAAGAAGAGCACAGAAGTTCATGAATATCTCGCTATTCTCATTTATATCTCCAAGTCCATGTTTTCCCATAATCTCTTCGAAGCCTTTGTTGTCTGATCCTAATTTTGCATTTAGATCTCCCATCAAGATTATAATATCCTTGGCTCATCTTTTATCCTGACATTGCAACTGTTTATAGAATTCACCTTTAACTAAATCATCCTTATTATTAGTTGGTGCATTGCATTGGATAATGTGTATTTTTACTTTGTTTTTTGTTGTTTTAAATGTTGCTCTCATTAGTCTTGGCCCTACTGCTTCCCATTCTATCAGTGTCTTCTGTGCATTCCTTGATAACATTATGATAACACCTTGACTATGTTGTGCTCCAGGTTCCCAGTGTCCTGATGATAAAATCATCTCTCCTGTATTTAGTTTTATCCTTTCCATTCCTAGCCATCTTGTTTCACACATTCCTAGAATATCTATTTTGTAATTTCTAATTTCTGTTGCTACCTGTGCAGCTTTTTCTTGTTCATTTAGGGAACATACATTCCAGGTGCCAATTCTGGAGCATTTCCTGGTAGACAAAAGGTGAGTCAGCAACCCGGACTCCTTACGGCTTTCTCTGAATTGCGTCATACATCTCTTAAACAGAGAGCCTCTATCTTACTGGATGGCAAATTTACTTTTATTCTCTTCTTTGAATTGTGAGTTGTGAAGAATATTTGTGAAGTTTTTTAGTCTTATTTTTTACAGTACAGTCCCAATCCAACTCTCCTTAGTCACCTCTTACAAATTTGCATGGAAAGGAACAGCGCCACTATTCTTAACTCCAATTTGTGCCTCACAGCGCACATGCACATTTAACTTATTAGTTATCCCAAAATCTAGCTTTCAAGTTCTTTTTTTAAAATATGTTGTGATTTCTTTCTTTGTCAATGATGATATCATTTTGCCTAAAATTTGGCTTGCTTTTCTGCTTCATAAGTCCACTCTTCCATTGATTGGAGATAGGGGACAAATATAAAATATACAATATATAGAATGTCACGTGATGGTGCAGGAAGAGCTACAGAAAAGTAAATCTATAGAAAGATGAGACAAACTACAACATTTCAGCAAAAACCTTCATCAGCTACAAACCAACAGATAATATTATGAAAAAACAAACACAAACAGCTGGCAAATACACATCTTTAAGTGGATAAAGAGGTCTAATTATAGTGTATAACGTAATGTTCTTAATACCATTTTGTGTTTATTTTACACATCTACCACTGCTTGCTTGTTGTCATGTCACATGACAGCAATGGTATTTGAGATCTTTTGCTACTAATTTCATTAATTATTTATTTGTCACTTATCAATTTGTTGAAATCATTTAGCCTGCTTCTTTTTGTTTTTGCTATTGCTTTTGTTTTAATATGAAGAGACGTTGAAAATCAACTCCACAGAGAAATGTTTGAGGCAAATGAAAGTAAAATATTTAGGTTGATCTTCTACAGCGTTAAAAGAGCACCTCAACCATTTCTCAATATTTCTTTGTTGAAAGTCAGAGTCTGAAACAACGGGATGCAAATTTTAAAATGCTATTTGATAATTAAGTCTATATTATTGTGAACATCTCTTACTTGTAAGATATAAATTTATTGTAATAATAACGCAGAGTTTGTGTTATTGTCAATATCAAATAATACCAATAGTAGGGGGGGGGGGGATAAAATACAGAGAGAAATATAGTTATTGAGTTATTTATTTAAAAATTGGATGATTAGAAAATGAATATGTAATCTTTTTTTATATAGACACTATATGTATTTTTAATAGTTTTTCTACTTAACTCATTAGTTGCAAGCTGGGATTTGTTTATCATGTCCAAAAGTGAATAAATGTGGAGAAACAACTTATAGACCACATAGTTTCTTGCAGGATCAGCAACTCAAAATAGATCAAAACATCACTGTATTATTTTTATTGAGTTATATAGCAACAGTGTATGTCTATGGTGATCGGAACTTTGATATAGAAGACTTATTGCATTGTATTACCTTCTAAGACAGACAAGATGTACCCTTTCCAGTAAGAATCTGAAAATAAAAATTCACTCTAGTCATTTCATCACCAGGATCTAAGAGCCAATGGCTAAGATCAAACATACAATATTTGACTCTGTCCATCACCAGCTTTACTGTACCCACAAGCTGAATTTGTATTGTAGCCTAGTTCTGTGCTTTTTTAACTCCTATTTCTCTATTGGTGGTTGGTCTGCTTTTATTTCCCAGACATGCAAAGCTCAACCGATATCAGATCAACTTTACTTCTTCAAAGACTGGATAAATGAACACTTTATATGGAGCTACAAGGCAACTCAGAAATACCTGCAGATATCATTACATGACAATGTGCCAAAGGACATCAGCTCACAGGCTTCTGAATCCATAAAAACAACATCTCCCATACTTAACCATCAAAACAACAAAGGAAAAGGTGTCAGGTTAAAAAATAGGCAAATCATGGGTGGGCCGACCAGATGTCATCAAACAGGTCTGTGGGCCTACCAATATCAATGCTGGCGAGGAGTGGATACTGGTGCCTACGTCATTCAACGGGACATTCTCATGTATTGTCACACTCGACAGGAAATGTAGGGAACCGGACTCAGTTGTGGTAAAAATGAAGGTCAATGGTGCTCATCTGGGATAACACCAATGAGAAAGATGCAGTCATCTATACAGACGGATCTGTAAGACGACACCAAAGGAGTGCATGGGCATTTACAGCATGCTCAGCAGGCAGAATAGTCAAGGAAAATAGTGGTGCATACATTATGACCATGAGTAGCATGACGATAGATGTGATGACAGTGACCAAGGCATTCAAATGGTTAGAGCCACAAGACTACACCCACGCCTGTATACTGAGTGATTCGATGAGCATGATAAGAAAAGTGGAGGTGGGATCTGTATGTATGCAATGGGTAGAGTCATTACGGAAGTAAAAAATACGTATGTAAGGTCACCTTTGTCTATGTCCCAGAACATGCGGAAGTACAGGGAAATGAAAGATTGACTAGCTGTGCTATTGTTTATCATGTTCATCCAATGGATTGGGTGAACATTATCAATGCCTTCTGGGAAGGACACAGGACTTCGACAACCATGAGTCCACATCACTCCTTCGGATAAAAGAAGTGGAGTTAAGATGGGCATTGCCAGAAAAGAGAAACTTAGTGGGCATATAAGAAGACTAATCAACCAACACAGAACTGGAGTCATCATTCGCTGGACATTCTGAGACTTGGTGAGGAGGGGATCTAAGCACCTATGGACATGTTCGGAGCGCAATGATGATGACGCGCTATTAACTCAATATCCACCAAAACCTATCCAAAATTTGCTGGCATACAGTTTTGCAAGTGGTTACACTTTTAAGGATTGTTTTATTCTATTTATTTGTAAATTACATTTTTACCCACTTGTACAAAATATATCTTTGTTTTTAGAAAAGACAATTTGTTAAATTATTGAATAAATTTGTGACAGCCATTAATGTCATCCTACAACTTTACCATTCACAAACTTATAAAAAACTACTAGAAATTTTCATGAAAGAATATTCAACATCATAGACAGTTGTTTATCACTGACACTTTAGTTAATTTGCTCATTTGTGTCTTTGCTAGAAGGTACAATACATTTCTTCTGTTATACATTCAAAATGATGAAGAAGTCATATCTTCAAATATCAATAGTTTTGTCATTACAAACTGAACATTCCATCCCCCAAAACTCTCAGATTTACCATTCTTTGATCTTTTTGTTACAAGCATTAACTCTTAAATTATCATTCACACACAAATATTGACACTAGCTAAACATTTTACATTTTGTATGTGATGTCACAAATTGAAACCACTCAATAAAATATCTTTTATAAGAATAAGGAGAATGTACTAGTATCAGGACATCTTCATACATAAATGCTGTTAAATTTCAAAGATTAGAACCAAAATACCACTTTGATATAGCAACTAGCAGCTGTGCGATTTAAAATATAAAGTACTTTAATACCCAGTGAAGCTGTGCTGTATATTTGATTTTGTTCAATTTATTTTTCATGCCTTGACATGGGTAATCAATGAGGCCCACAATTCTTGTTCATGAACTTTATTGTTGAATAGCTTCCTTCATGCTAATATGATGTCACATTATATATGATTTTATTTATTTGTCATCCTATGCAATTTTTTGCAAGGAATTTTGTAAAAGGTTATCAAAACTTTTAGACATTTAATTTTCAAAGTAAACAAAATCCGTGTATTTTTATCAAGTTAAATATATAATTTAACAAAAGCAATTATTTGTTACTGACATCTGACAACCAGTAAGCACTCTTGTTAGATGTGATGTTCTGTATTGTTACTAATGCTCTCAAAAATAAAGAATCTGTTTCATTAATTTGTATTAACTATTGTTAATTTATTTCTTTATTACACAAAAGCATATATATCAGGTGCAAAGTAGGTCTACTTGTTAAAGATGAAATTGGGTTCATCAGTCATCTCAGCTGAATAAAATAGATATGTGACCTGTAGTGAGGGAAGTAATTGCATAAAGAAGAAGATATACAATGTGACCAAGAGAGTGGTGCCCCTTTACTCCACTCCTCAATGTTGGTAATGCTTGTAATTATGTGATGACTAAAAGAGTATGCCTCTTCTCAATGTTGGTAATGCTTGTAATCATGTGATGACTAAAAGAGTATGCCTCTTCTACATCCACCCCTAAAAGAAAGTTAAGTGAATGTGGTTGTATTGTGATGTGGTTTACAGTAAAATTCTGATATTTCCACTTTTGGCCCAACACTTCAGCGCCTCATTTTTAAGTACTGGATTGTCTTCCCTAACCATTTGTCCAGATTAGACTAGTTACTGGGTAAAGGCATCAAGATGCATAGAAATTTGAAGCTGCTGTAAAGCTGATTATAATAATGAAAATTTTAAAAAAAGTAAAAAGTGGTATGGTAATAGCTTTACGTCGGTGAGAAACAAAACAAAAGTGGTATGGTAATAGCATTACGTAGGTGAGAAAACAAAACAAAAGTGGTATGGTAATAGCTTTACGTAGGTGAGAAAACAAAACAAAAGTGGTATGGTAATAGCTTTACGTAGGTGAGAAACAAACCAAAAGTGGTATGGTAATAGCTTTACGTAGGTGAGAAACAAAACAAAAGTGTTATGGTAATAGCTTTACGTAAGTGAGAAACAAAACAAAAGTGTTATGGTAATAGCTTTACGTAGGTGAGAAAACAAAACAAAAGTGGTATGGTAATAGCTTTACGTAGGTGAGAAACAAACCAAAAGTGTTATGGTAATAGCTTTACGTAGGTGAGAAACAAACCAAAAGTGTTATGGTAATAGCTTTACGTAGGGGAGAAACAAAACAAAAGCGGTATGGTAATAGCTTTACGTAGGTGAGAAACAAACCAAAAGTGTTATGGTAATAGCTTTACGTAGGTGAGAAACAAAACAAAAGTGTTATGGTAATAGCTTTACGTAGGTGAGAAACAAACCAATAGTGGTATGGTAATAGCTTTACGTAGGTGAGAAACAAAACAAAAGTGGTATGGTAATAGCTTTATGCAGGTGAGAAACAAAACAATAGTGGTATGGTAATAGCTTTACGTAGGTGAGAAACAAAACAAAACTGGTATGGTAATAGCTTTACGTAGGTGAGAAACAAAACAAAAGTGGTATGGTAATAGCTTTATGTAGGTGAGAAACAAAAGTGGTATGGTAATAGCTTTACGTAGGTGAGAAACAAAGCAAAAGTGGTATGGTAATAGCTTTACGTAGGTGAGAAACAAACCAAAAGTAGAACATTTCAGCCAAGAAGGCCTTCAGCTGGAACAATAAAGCTTTTAGTAAAGGCTGGCATAACCTTACACAAAAATACATTTTATGAAAATTAAAGATTGCTTACTGACTTATGCACATGCACCACCAAGAATTGCGAGGAGCTGCAATATTTTTGTCCTGAGTCTAAGTGTATTGTATTTGGCAGTTATTAACCTTTACCGCTGCTAGGTTTTCTGTGACATTGTCTATATGTATGACTTTTGGTCTTCCTTGAGCCTTGAAACTAGTCTATCAACTCTTTCAGTTACACAGCAAGTTACTGGTTCAGTGTTTAATGCATAGAATCAAAAATCTAAAATTTGTTTGTGTCTCTATGCATTTAGTTGTGATTTCAACAGTTCACCTGGATTTCACCATTTCTTATATATGTATTTTACAGTAACCAGTAATGGTTGTGACATTTCACATGTTGTGATCTTTCTCTCTAATATGCCTACCTTAAATATAGGACTATGTTTGAGATAGTTAAATTAATACAGTACTCAACTAAACTCGTGCTAAGTCAAATATAAGACATTTATTACAGCGTTTGAAAAGCTAAATATTAATGGAGGAAATCTTAATATATTTAATACAGTATTTTTAACTTTAACCATTGGAAATGTAAAACAGTCATAGAGTACATTAAACTAAACTTTAATCTTTGGAAAAGTAAGACCATTAATGCAATACTTCATCTAAACTTTAATCTTTGAAAATTTAAGACCATTAATGCAGTACTTCTAACTAAACTTTAATCTTTGGAAATGTAAGAACCATTAATACAGTACTTCAAACTAAACTTTTTAATCTTTGAAAATTGAACACCATTAATACAGTACTTCAAACTAAACTTTTTTAATCTTTGAAAATTGAAGACCATTAATACAGTACTTCAAACTAAAATTTAATATTTGGAAATATAAGAACCATTAATAAAGTACTTGAAACTAAACTTTAATTTTTGAAAATGTATGACCATTAATACAGTACTTCAAACTAAACTTTAATCATTGTATATTTAAGACAGTTAATACATTACCTCAAACTAAACTTTAATCATTGCATATTTAAGACAGTTAATACATTACCTCAAACTAAACTTTAATCATTGCATATTTAAGACAGTTAATACATTACCTCAAACTAAACTTTAATCATTGCATATTTAAGACAGTTAATACATTACCTCAAACTAAACTTTAATTGTTGTAAATTTAAGACAGTTAATACATTACCTCAAACTAAACTTTAATCGTTGTAAATTTAAGACAGTTAATACATTACCTCAAACTAAACTTTAATCGTTGTAAATTTAAGACAGTTAATACATTACCTCAAACTAAACTTTAATCGTTGTAAATTTAAGACAGTTAATACATTACCTCAAACTAAACTTTAATCATTGTATATTTAAGACAGTTAATACATTACCTCAAACTAAACTTTAATCGTTGTAAATTTAAGACTGTTAATACATTACCTCAAACTAAACTTTAATCTTTAATCGTTGTAAATTTAAGACTGTTAATACATTACCTCAAACTAAACTTTAATCTTTAATCGTTGTAAATTTAAGACTGTTAATACATTTATTCCAACAGTTTCCAAAATGGAGGAATTATTTTTCTCCGGCTTGGTATATAACCGTTGATCAGAGGTTTAACAAGCCGCTATCGTAAAAACGATGTTGTTAATGAAACGTAGACCTGATACACTGATACAGAATGTGTAAATTAGCAGTAGATAGTTATGATAGTTTTTTCGGCCCTAAAACAACAACAAAAATGGGATTCTGGAATGTGCGAACAATGGCCTCTCCGACGAAACATGCATAGGTCGCGAGCGAGATGGACAGATACGATCTAAGATATTTTAGGATTAAGCGAAATGCGCTGGCTTGGAACAGGTAGGAGATCTATTGAGAATAAAATAGTAGTTTTTTCTGGAAGGGAAGATGGAAAACACCGTGAAGGAGTAGGCATAATGATGACAGACAAAGCTGCAAGAAGTTTATTAGAATGGGAACTCGTAAATAGCCGTCTGATACGAACACGCTACAAAACAAAATATGGAAGACTTTCAATTATTCAATGTTATGCGCCTGCTAACGAAGCTGATTATGAAGTTAGGGACGATTTTTATAACCAACTGCAACAACTTATAAACAAAATACCAAAACACGATCTTTTAATTGTAATGGGAGATTTCAACGCCAAAGTGGGACAAGATAACGCAGGAGTGGAACATGTGATGGGGAGAGAAGACTGTGATACTACAAGTCAGAAGGGAGAAAGATTAATAGAATTATGTTTAATAGAAAATTTAGTTATAGGTGGGACATTATTTCCACACAAAAATATCCACAAAACAACATGGATATCTCCTGATGATAGAACATCAAATCAAATTGACCACCTATGTATTAAACAACAATTCAGATCATCATTAATAGATGTAAGAGCTTACAGAGGTGCTGATGTTAATAGTGACCACAACCTGTGCATTGGGAAAATAAGATTAAAATTTAAAAGCCAACAGAAGAGATCAACTACACATAAAATTGATAGTCATAAACTGAAAGATGAAGCCATAAAGGAAAAGTTTAACATAGAGCTAAGTAATTGTTATACATAAGGTGACCAGATGGTTTTTGCCCAAATACGGGACATTTTGTCATTTTCGCTAGAAAAAAACGGGACAAATATGGGACACTATTAGAAAAAAATGGGACAAATACGGGACGTTATAATTGTTTGTTAAATTTAAGGTACAAAAATGAAAGAAATGACTAAAAATTAACTCACCAGATTTTAATGATGGAATGTGATAACATCTAAATTTGTGATGTCACTGATGGTCGTTGTACTTTTTTGCAGACTGGATTTCCTTAAGAATATCTTCTTTGTTCTGTATGTACTCATAGAATTCTATACAACTCATGTCATAATTACACTTTGTTATCAGCAAGGATTTCAATGTTTCTATCTTCATTTGTGTTTTGTTTGTATCCCACAAATTGTTCATATGTGAAAACACCCTTTCTGTCGGAGCATTTGTTCCAGGCAAACAGAGACCAAACTCAACGATTTTAAGCAAGTTTGTGTAAGTTATATTTTGAGTTTTTAAGTGGTCAAAGATTTCTACCCATTTTCTGTCAACTGGTTTGTCCTCTTCTTCCCATTGTTTAATTTTATCTTCAGTTACATAAATCTTAGCACAGCTCACCTCATCAAATAATTGCCCGTCGTTTATTTTGATGTTATATTTCACACATTGACTGTCCAAAGCTGCTTCAATCTCTGACCAATTTATTAATCTTTTAAGCAGTATCCAATCTAGAAATTTTATTTCTTCCATCTGTTGCGTCCATAGATCCAAATAATCAAAACATGCAGAGTAGAAGGACTTGGCCGACTCTTTAAAGTTAGAAATGTCACTAATATCTCCATCTTCTTGTAGTTTCTTTAGTTTACTTTTAACAATAATAGGTAAAAAAACTTCATTCCTTCTTTCTATGACTTTCAGTTTTAGATGTTTTAAGACAATGTACACTTCATTCATTGTAATATTTTGTACCTCAATTTTGAGCACACTTGTATGAAATGTTGAGGCCTGTGATTGAATGAAAAAGAGCCACGCTTCCGAGTATGCATTTTCAAAAAATGTTTTTATTACACTGGGACACTTCTCTTGTGACAGAAAATATGACTTTAAAGGAAGAAACATTTGTAAAATACGTTCGACTGCTGGTAACAATGCCAGCCACCTGGTTTTGCTGTAGCCTAACAGTTTTTTATAATCAGTGTCAACGAAGTCACAGAATTCCTTTAGTTTCTCAATTCTAACAGTGTATATATAAAAATAGCTGTATATCTTCACCACAATTACTTCAATGTCTATAGGCAGACAATCTGTTGCAGTTTGCATACAGTTATGTACAATATGAGCTGCACAATTTACACCTATTAAATTTCTTTCTAATTTTTCCTGTAATTTTGAAAAAACATTGTTTTTTCCTGATCTTGCAGCACCACCAAAGTTACAATTAGTATTGTCAGCACACAACGCTAACATTTTGTGCTTAATATTGTTTACTTCCAGGGTCTCTAGAATGTAGTTAGATAAAATATCTGATGTCTCACCTACTAGTTCCTTAATTTCTAAAATCTTTACTTTGATTCCACAACTTGGCGTAAAGTACCTGACTAGAATCAGACATAATTTAGTGCTGCCGTGATTAGAGCAATCAGAGTAGACAGTTAAATAGTTGACAGGTTCCAGGTCAGATTGCAAGCACCTTAGCGCTTCACGTTGAAATATATTTGTCAATATAGATTGTGATTTTGTTCTCGCGCACGCATATTGTGGTTCAAAACAAATCTTAATTAATTTAGAAGTACAATCTGTTGATCGAAAAGAGTGGTTGTGTTGGACAGTATGATAAACGAATGCGCCTTCTACAGCTGCTAGTTTGCGTTCATTACTATCGTCTGTCTTCTTTTTATTAAAAAAACGATGTTATTTGATTGCTTGAGCTACAAGCTGATATGTCTGCTTTTGTGTGTTTATCTGTTTTTATATGTTGAACAATATCCGTCTTCCCACCGTGAGCAACAGAAAATTTACAACTACATTTCACACAATAAACGTCAGATTCAGATGATGTCTTTTTAATAAAAGGAAATTCTTTTTCCAAGTCTTTATTAAAGACACATTTTCTTTTTGGCATTTTTAATCTACAAGGATAAATTAAATAAACATTAAAAAACTAACACCACCGATGATAATTATTGTCAACAACAAATCCATACAATGAGAGAATATACTCAGAACTCCGACACTTTAACAAAACATTCTGAAAGTACGAGGCGTCTAAACATAATTGGCACGATTGTATTGAAAACGAAACTTAGAAAGCGGTGAAGGCTACTACCAAGAATTTGAGTAATTCTTGGAAATTTTTAGGTGGAAAATAAATCATGTTTATAAGTATTCACAAATTGCAATATCATTGATTTTATTGATTTACACTATGTCATTGCTAAAAACGGGACATTTACGGGACAAAATGGGAAATACGGGACATATGGGACCCACAAAAAAAAAACGGGACAAGGCCCAAAATAGGGGACATGTCCCGTTAAATACGGGACGTATGGTCACCTTAGTTATACAGCACTCGGTGAAATAGACTTAGATATCAATGAAATGTGGGACTCACAGAGCAAAATACGAATGACAGCAGCAGAAGCAAGTGCTGGACTGAAGAAAATGGAAAAACGAGCTTGGATCTCAGACACCACGTGGAAATACATCAAAGAAAGAAGAGAAGCGAAGAGAGCCATGACTAATGTAAAGACAGATCTTGGAAAGGTTCTGGCAAAAGCAACATACAAAGAATTAGACAACAAAGTGAAAAGTTCAGCAAGAAGAGATACAAGAGCTTATATAGACAATTTGGCAGAGAAAGCAGAGACAGCTGCAATTACAGAAGACAGCAGAACTCTCTATACCAGCGGTCGTCAAACTTTTTCGACCCACGGAGCCCTAATTCTTAACCACAAATCACCGCGGCAGCACCTTATATCAACAGAAATTACAATGTTAAAAAACCCAAACTTTTAAGAACATTTTAACGGCATATTTAACAGGTTATTATATTTATGTAATAAAAGTATAAGTGAATCAACTTACATTGTGATATTTATTTGCTGTATAAAGTCAATGGGAAGAATGAGCTTGCTTCATCCTCACCAGGTCCTCAAATCTTGGCACAAGTTTGGAAATTCCCACTCTAATCTCTTTCTCAGCGTTCAAATGTGATCTGTATTTGGTTTTTATAGCTGCCAGTGCCGAAAAACCGGTCTCACATAAGTAGGTAGTCGCAAATGGAATTAATACACGGAGGGCCTTCTTGCCTACTTCTGGAAATTCTTGCTTTACAAAGCTCCAAAATTCTGGTAGTGATGAGGAAGCTAATCTTGCTTTCAAAGTTGCGTCTGATGAAATATCAATCAATTGCTCTTGTTCTTTCGAAGTGAGAGTTGTGGGTAGTGCTGTACTAAACGGGTTTTTAATCCAATCATACTGGTCTGCCTCTCCTGAGAAATACTTGTCAAAATAAGCAATGAGCTGTGTTAAATGACCTACAAACACACCTGTTAGTTCTTCACTTAAACTCAAATCATTATCAACTAAAAGTGCATGTAGAGTTGGAAAACAGTAACTAAAATCTTTGTCGACCAGTTTTTCCTTCCACAATAATAATTTTCTTCTGAAGGCGGAAACTTTCTCCGACAGTTGTAGTATGTGCGTTTCAGTACCTTGCAGGGACATGTTTAACGAATTTAGTTTTTCAAATATATCACAAAGATATGCCAACTTCAAAACAAAGTCGTCATCCACAAACTTTCCTGAACTAGAATGCTTTTCTTCAACAAGATAGCAATGAAGCTCATTTCTCAGTTCATAGACCCTTTTCACGACATTTCCACGTGAAAGCCATCGAGAGTTACAATAATAGAGCAAGGAAGTATGTGTGGCTCCCATATCAATGCACATTTGCTCAAACCACCGGCATTTAAGTGGTCGCATTTTAATAAAATTTACTACTTCGATTATGGACTGAACAACCTCATTAAGGGCCGGGCAGGTGTTTTTTGAAGCCAGTGCTTCCCTGTGAATAATGCAATGAGTCCAAACACAGAAAGGAGACTTTTTGCGGATCAAAGCTTGCAGCCCAGTATAGCATCCAGACATTGAACGACCTCCGTCTGTGCACACTCCTACACAATTCTCCCAGTTAATTCTATTTTCTTCAATAAAAGAATCAAGTATTTGAAACAGATCTGCTGCTTTGCATGCAGATTTTATGATTTTACAAAAAAGTAGTTCCTCGCAAAACTTGCTATTGTCATCTATGAACCGAACATAGCAAATTAAGTATGCATCACTGTGTATGTCAGTGGCTTCATCCAGCTGAAGAGCAAAATCACCTCGTAGTTTTTGAATAAGCTGGTCATTAACATCGTCAGCCATCTCATGAATTCGACGACTAATAGTGTTATCTGACAAGGGCACATTCAGCAGTTGTTTGGCAGCAGACTCACCTATCATAACAGTCACCATCTCAACTGCGGCCGGTAAGATAAGTTCTTTTGCAATGGTGTGAGGTTTCTTGTTCTTTGCTACTAGATAAGCAACTTTGTAAGATGAAAGAAGAGCCCTTGAAGGAATCGTCGCATGTTTTGTGAAAGTTGCCTTTTGTTGATTCATTTCTTTTAACTTCTGAGAAAAGAATTCACGTGGTCGGTTCACTAAACTACTATGGACTGTTTGCAAATGCCGTTTCAATTTACTGGGATGCATGCTTGCACAGGCCAAAACTTTAAAACAAATAACACATTTTGGGCACTCCTCATTTTCTACAACAGTGCTAGTAAATCCGAAATCCAAGTAACTATCGTCATACTTACGCTTTTTCCCCCGTTTCAATTCTGCGTCTTTTGAACTGCATGAATCGTCAGAGATGGTACGTTTTATAGTTAGGGTTGCCATCCGTCCCGCTTTTTCCGGATTGTCCCACTTTTTCATCAAAAATTAATTGTCCCGCCTAAGGGTCTGGGGGACAGCAATTTGTCCCGCTTTTTAATCCAGCCAAATTTTTCACCTACAAATTTTAATATTTTCTTAAATTATTTATTATTGGTTTGAGTTTTGTTACAAAATGAAGCTTCTTAGTCCGAAACGTCTATTTGTAGAGTCCTGCGCTATCGCTGTTTAATAATAAAGTTTGTAGATACAACTCATAAATACTCATTTGAGAATATCCAGCACAAAATTGTTAGTGCGGAAGGCGGTATTATTTAAAAATTTACAAAAGATGACGTCTTCGGCTTCGTCTTACTCTTAGGCGACTCTTAGCCGAGGCGCCGAGCCTTACTGAATGAATTTTCCACCATCTTTACTTGGATGCTACTAGACTCTAAACCAGAATGGACTGCAGTTCAGGGAACATTAATGTTTCTACAAGACAAAGGTGTGTCAATAGATGATTCATTGTTGTTTGATCAGTTCACATATTTGAAAGAGTTTATTGAATTAGAACTTTGTAAAAATGGAGATAGATGGAATAGTAAATCATGTCAGGAGAAATGGACGTTTTTCTTAAGACAATGTAAATGTGCGGATCAGTATTCCCAGTTATTACATTTATGTGAATTCATCTTCAGCGTTCCAGGACACAATGCTAATGTGGAAAGAATATTTTCTTTAATGAATGTGCAGTGGACAGATGAACGAAATCGGTTGCACGTAGCAACTGTTGAAGCAATAATGAAATGTGTGTTTATAAACTTAGCTGCACCGAGTTTTATGACTACGTAATCCAGCGACAAGATCTTCTCACTCAGAGTCTGAAGTCAGACAAATATGAGATGCAGCCGACACCGACTTAAGAAGCTGGAAATCAAGGTAAACATTTTTTTTATTAATTAAAAAAATTACTGGTACATGTATTAGAATTATAATGTAATAATAATTAGTCTATGTGTGTGCTATCTCTGACTTTTCCTATGGCTATTATGCTTTACATGATGTGTCCCGCTTTCGCGTCTAAAAAAGTACCATTTGTCCCGCTTTCTGCTTCGAAGGTTCTGGCAACCCTATTTATAGTCCTACTTACAAAATTATCCATTGTGACAACAGAGCACTGACACGAGACAAGGTTTTAATCAAACTGACTTCGATAAAACAAACGTCCAAACTGAATATTATTTTCACTGGTGCGACTTGAATGCTCTTCTCTCGATCAAAGCGTATGGCGGGACGGAGTTGGATGGGTGGGAGGTGGGGGCGGGCAGAGAAAGTCCGAACGAGTGAGCCTATCCGGCGCCAATTTTCTTTGATTGATGTTTGCGGCACCCTTTCAAGAACAAAGGAAAGTCAACCACTTGGCCACAACACACACACACACACACACGCGACTTTACACCGAATAAATTTGAATAAAACATTGTTGCTAACTGTCATTGAAAAGAGCGGAAAATAAATCTTGGGCCATAGAGAGAAATAATTAGACATTATTGTGGTACAAAAACGGCGAAGTTGATAAATTGTTTGTTGAGAAATATCACCTACGACGGGCATGGCACTCGTTGATGATGAAAATGATGTCCGATCCGCGGAGCCCCTAGGATGGGCTCGCGGAGCACCTAGGCTCCGCGGAGCACAGTTTGACGACCGCTGCTCTATACTGTACAAAAGATGCTGACAAACACCTACACATCCAGTGGAACACCAATTCTAGACAAATCTGGACTAATGCTAACAACAAGCGCAGACATAAAAGCCCGTTGGGCGGAACACTTCAAAGAAATTCTTAACCGTCCACTACCCCACAGTTTAATAGATTTTGAAGCTGAAACACCAGCAGCAGAATTAGATGTAAATTTAGATGACTTAACCTTGAGCGAAATAGAAACCACCTTAAAGCTTATGACCAATAACAATCTGCTTGAGAGGATAAGTTAACAGCTGAGATCCTCAAGGCAATTGATAGCCATAATCTAATACATCTCCAAAAAATGTTCAACATCATTTGGAAAACAGAGAAGACGCCTCATAAATGGAAAAAAGGAATCATTGTTAAGATCCCAAAAAAGGGCAATCTTAGAGATTGTAACAACTGGAGAGGCGTGACACTTTTGTCAGTTGCCTCAAAGTTATTCTGCAAAATCATCCTAAATAGAATACAGGATTCAATAGATACAGTAATGCGTGAAGAACAGGCTGGGTTTAGAAAAGGGAGAAGCTGCCTTGACCACATTTTCACTCTACGACTCATATTGGAGGAACACATTGAAAAGCAAAAACCTTTTGTACTTAACTTCATCGACTTCAAAAAAGCATTTGATAGTATTCATAGAGATTCTTTGTGGAAAATTCTGAAGCAATATGGTTTACTATCAAAAATCATAAATATTATCAAAGACATGTATGATGGTTACACATGTGCAGTTCGAACAGAGGAAGGACTGAGCGAATGTTTCCCAATAGAAACTGGGGTTAAACAAGGATGTATTTTATCGCCCTTGTTATTTGGAATTGTTATGGACTTCATAATGAAGAAATGCTGCACTGGTAATAAAGGCATCGAATGGATACAAGGAGACCATTTGGAGGACCTCGACTTTGCTGATGACATAGTTCTCATCAGCAGTCAGATAAAAACGATGCAGGAAAACACAAATGAACTATCATCAATAGCCAGCAAAATTGGGCTTGAGATCAATCATGAAAAGACTAAAGTCATGACAAGTTTAATTCAAACAGGTGACAAAATATACATGGAAAACAAACCAGTAGAAGAGATCGATCACTTTATCTATCTTGGAAGTCATATTGATCGAGAAGGGGATACAAGCAAAAAAATTAGAATCAGAATAGCTAAAGCAGCAATGTCTTTCAGAAGCCTTGAAAAGTTGTGGAAATCAAAACTTATCAGCACAAACACAAAACTTAGGCTATTCAAATCAAATGTACTATCAACCCTTACGTATGCGTGTGAAAGCTGGAAAACAACAAGAGATATAGAAACAAAGTTGAACGCATTCGAAAATAAATGTCTAAGGAAAATACTTGGTATAGCATGGAACGAATTCAAAACAAACGAGGAAATTAGAGAAATCGCCAATCAACCACTAATATCTTCAGTAATAAAGAAAAGACGATGGTCATACGTTGGACATGTGATGAGAAGAGATAATAACCGAATAGCAAAGCAAGCCCTCATATGGGAAACAACAGGTAAAAGAAAAAGTGGAAGACCCAGGGAGACACTGAGAAGAACATTGATGAGAGGCAAGAGCAGCAGGAATCGGCTCCCTCAATGAGATAGAACTGCTTGCACAGAACAGAGACAGATGGCGAGATTTGATAAAATATCTTTAAAAGAAAACTGCTAGAACAAAAAATTCATATAGGAGAAGGCGTATCTTGGTTTACGCCCTATGGGCCGGTTACGGCTCGAAAGGTCAATAGATAGAATACATTACCTCAAACTAAACTTTAATCGTTGTAAATTTAAGACTGTTAATACATTACCTCAAACTAAACTTTAATCGTAAATTTAAGACAGTTAATACAATGCTTGCAACTGAAACTTTGACAAAGGGGAATTCATGTTAGTTAAAACACAATCCATATCAAACGTCAGCAAAGATCTGTATGATACTTTCTCTTGTACAGTTCACCCAGAGGCAGGACTTAGTGAATGGTTTCAGAAAGGGTTGAAGCAAGAGTGTACTTCATCTCCCTTGTTTTATGGAACTGCCATCGATTTTATACAGCAGTGATGCTTTGAGTTATTGAGTTATTTGCGGGTCATCATCATTGCACTCCGAACATGTCCATAGGTGCTCAGATCCCCTCCTCAGCAATTCCCTCAGTGTCCAGCGACTGACGACTCCAGTTCTATGTTGGTTGATAAGTCTTCTTACACGGCCACCAAGTTTCTCATTTCTGGCTGTGCCCATCTTAACTCCCATTTCCATCATCTGAAGAAGTGACGTTGATCTGTGTTTGTCGAAGTCCTGTGCTCTTTCCACATCTCGGAGTGCATTGATGATGTCCGCCCGATCCATCGGTTGCCCGTCCTCAACGACAGCGCAGCTAGCCAACCTGTCCGCTCTCTCATTTCCCCGTACTCCCGCATGTCCAGGGACATAGACAAAGGTGACCTTACGTATTTTGGATTTCTGCAACGACTCTACCCATTGCATGCGTACAAAGCCAGCCTCCACTTTTCTTATCATGTTCATCGAATCACTCAGTATACATGCGTGGATGTAGTCTTGTGACTCTAACCATTTGAATGCCTTGGTCACTGCCATCACCTCCATTGTCATGCTACTCGTAGTCATGGCGTATGCACCACTGTCTTCCTTGGCCATTCTGCCTGCCGAGCGTGCTGTAAATGCCTATGCACTTCTTTCGTGTCGTCTTACAGATCCGTCTGTATAGATGACTGCATCTTTCTCATTGGTGTTATCGCAGATGAGACCATTGACCTCAGCATTAACCACGACCAGGTTCTGTTCCCTACTTTTCCTGTCGAGTGTGACAATACATGAGAACGTCCCCTTGAATGACGTAGGCACCGGTATCCACTCCTCACCAACGCTGATATTGGTAAGACCACAGACCTGTTTGATGACATCTTCTGCTCGGCCCACCCATGATTTGCCTCTTTTTAGCCTGGCACCTTTCTCTGTGTTGAGCACGTGGTGCAATGGATGCTCTGTATCTGCACTAATCTTCAGGTATGCTCGTGCTCTCCAGATCTTGATTCTGTCATCCATGGTTGGAAAGTCAAGAAGATACCTCATTGCTACACAGGGAGTGTCCCTCGTACATCCCAGGATAATGCGCATGGCTTCATTTTGTATTTTCTCCAGCCTATCAATTTGAGTCGTACTGACAGTAAGAATGGCCAGGGCATACTCGATTGGTGCGAGGACTAATCCCTGGAACAGAAGAGTAAGTAGCCTCTGCTCGATGTTGGCAGCTGCCATGACCTTCAAGGCGGCTAATCCTTTGCGGGATTTTGTTATCACATGGTCGACGTGGTCCCGAAAACACAGGCTGCGATCAAACTAAACTCCGAGGGGTATGTCATCAACTTGTCCCTGGTCACCTCATCAGCTCCCATTCGTACTACCGGTGTGGTGGTATTAACGATATGATTGTTAAGGGAGAACCATGAAACTGATGCTTTATTAGGATTAACCAAGACACCTGAAACCCCACACCAGGAAGAAATGCGATCGAGTTCGTCTTGCATTGTGGAGGCGATTCCCCGTCTGTCTCTTCCCTGTCGATATACCAGAATATCATCAGCAAAAGTCATAGTTCTTCCCCTCCCATCCAGCTGTTAGGCCGTGATCGTTATTGTGTACACGTTAAATAGAACTGGTGACAATGGTGAGCCGTGTGGCAGCCCAGGACAAATGGATGCTGGCTCGGAAGACCAACTTCCACATCTTCCTCTGAAACAGTGCCGCGGCGATCCATCGAGTGATGCTTTACAGGTTCCAAAGGCATTGAATAGTTACTTGAGTCTCATATAGAGGATCTTGACTATTGGTTATGGAATAATAGACACAATAATTCTTATCTGTAGTTATGTGAAAACAGTGTAAGAAAAAACAAATGTCATATCATCAATTGGTAGCAGAATATTTTCTGCTGCTTTACTCCCAAGTTTGAGACCTGATCATCTACACTGATGGTTTGGTCACAAGAGATGTTCGGAGTGGTTGGCATTTTGTTGTGTAATCTAATGGAAAGATGATAGATAAAGGTGCAGAAGCCCACAAGACCTCCAGCAAATTTATGGACATTGTGCTTTGACGGGAGCTATCACTTAGCTGGTTAAGAGACCAACAACATATGTTGTCTTCGTGATTAATTTGACTGATAAAGGATGTTTCTTCAGATTGACAAGAACACACTCCACAGGCAGTGGGTGCACCTACTCCACATGTCTCCTGTTAGCAACCAAGCTTGGATATACTGCCCTGGACACTCGGATGTTCGTGGCAATGAAATAACCGAGAAGTTGGCGGGGTCTGTAAATACGCAAAAAATATTACAAAATTGACATGTATCACATAAGGATGGCTTTAAAAGAACACCTGTCACATGATGGCTACAAGAAAGCTGAGGATAACCCATGGATCAAAAGAATGGTGGAACACGGCGTCATGAAGGACGAAAGCATGAAGGAACCCAACACGATGAATCATCAGTGGATGAACATTTATATGGTTGTTGGAATGGGCGGCGGAGCAGATATGGGAATGCCCTGACTTCGGTGACGCCAGTTCGTACTAAAGACTTACATAATATGACTTGTAATCAACCACGAAAATTAAGTAAATTTAGAAAAAAATGAACCTGAAAGAAATAGCATTTAATGAAATACATCACTAGATATAAATCAGAAGCTGCATAGATCAAGAAGAAGACACAAATACATACTTTAGAATCGGAAGAGTAAAGGCAGCAATGACTTTCGAGAAATTGAAATCAAAATTATTCAGCACAAAAACAAAGCTCAGAATTGTTAAAACAAATATAGTGTTAACCCTTAACTTATGTATACGAGAGAAGTAAAAAACGAATGTATTAAGAAATATAAAAGAAAGATAATTCTCAAAATCTCGCATAAGGATAAAACGCCTGGAACAGACAGACTCACTGCGGAGTTCTATAAACATTTTCCCCCTTCATAGGAACACTCCTGCTGAAGGTTTTTAAGGATTCCTTCCACAAAGGACATCTACCTCCGAGGATCAGCGTGTCATACATCTCCTTACTCCTGAAGAACAATATAGATAAGACACAAGTAACAAACTACAGACCGATATCGCTGCTCAACGTAGAATATAAAATACTGACAAAGTCCCAGACGAATAAGCTAAAGCCGTTCATGTTCTCACTCGTCCCCGAAGACCAGCAATGCAGCATCCAAGGCTAAAATAAAAACAACCACAACCACTTCATACGATACATCATCACCTACACACATACAAGAAACATACCTTCATCGATTCTGTCCTTGGACCAGGTAATGGCTTTTGACAGGGCGTTGTACACTCCTACTTACAGAAAATGCTGCACAACTGCAATATGGGAGACAACTTTCGACGATGCATAAACATCCTGTACTCCAGACCTGAGTGTTGCCATACCACTTTTTTTGTTATTCTTTTTTTTTTTAAATTGTACAAATTCTGTGAATGTATTGAGGATGCTGTCTATTGATCTAGTGTTTGATGGACAGAAGACAGTGACGTCAGCATACGCTAACAATTTCTGCTATCCTTTCCCTGACATGAATGTGCCCTTTATGGAACTGTCTCGTCTGATACTCTCAAGGAACGGTTCTATGGTCAGCGCGTGAAGTAGAATAGAGAGGGAACACCCCTGTCGAACCAATCTAGTTAGCCTGATTATCTCTGTGAACGAATGGTTCACTAGAACTTTACTTTGAGGTGTAGAATAAAAGATGTGTATCCACTGTATGAAGCGTCCTCCTATGTTGTTGTTCAGTAGTTATTTGGTTATGGTAGGCCCCGGTATCACTGCAAACGAATTAAAATCCATAATTGCTCAACCGCCCGTGCCAGTGGAATCATCCGAATTACCAACTCATCACCCAAGCAAAGAAAGGTAGCTGTAGTCCCCATCATAGCAGTCTCAGCACACGCCAAAAGACATAAGGCGAAACCGCACAGAGAGTGAACACGGCCAACTGTTCCCTGTCATACGATATCAGCATTCATCGTAAGCAATTGGAATATCGGAGCATAATCAAAACGGATGAAACACACAGCTCACGGTGTGCACAGAGCACTTAACTCAGTAGCTCCTGCAACAAGCCGGACTTGGAATATGAGGAAACTGCAAGAAGGAACACTTTTCAGACATAGCCTTCAATGGTTCCTGCCGCCTATCCATCACATTTCCCGGAAGATCACGTCCTCCTGAAAATGATGATCGTCATAGTATTTAAATGTATAGCGCTTGATGATGTTAGGACATCGTGTTTGACTCCAACTCCGAACATACAAAACACAGTTCGTCGTCAGATTATCCCCGATGCACACCAAACAACAGATCGCAAGATTAGCGCATGGTCGGTCTTGGGACACACGATGGTCCATTATGATGACGTAGCACGCACAAAATGTCTGTAGTGTTTTGTGGGGGTAGGAATGAGCTTATCTAGAAGACTTTTTCTTGGTCGAGAGATAGGATGGAAGACTGGCTGTCTTTGTCATGAGTGTACTTTATAATGTCTCGTATAAAGTGTGTGTGCTGGTGGACGTTTCTCTCTTGCACATTACACTGTTGGCCTTTATGAAGGAGTGTTGTCATGACAGGTTTCAGTTTGTTAATGCTTTTGTTAGAATGTTGTAGTCTGTGTTAAGTAGGGAAATGGGGGTGTAGTTTTTAAAAAGCTACTTGCCTGTGTTGTCTTTCCGGAGCAAAGTTATGTAAGACATGTTTAGGCTTGGAGTAAGTTATTTCTTTGTGAATGAGTCTGTGTACATTCTGAGAAGAAGAGAGCCTAGGAGAGAAAAGAAATGTTGCAAGAATTATATTGTGAGGCCGCCAGGTGCCGGAGATTTGTACTTCTGCACTTCTTGTAATGCCTCTGTTTTGTCAGCTAGTGTGAGTTCTGTGTAAAGTTGTTCCCAGTCAGCGTCTGGTAGTTTCCTTGTGTATTGCATGAATTTGTCGCGTATGTGTGAATGTGAACAGGATTTTAAGCTGCTTTCATTTTCATATTAGCATTATTGTCTGCTTCTTTCTTAATAGTAGGATTTTAAAATGTATTTCTTTTCATACAAGGATTTTAAACTGCTTTTTTCTTCATGCTAGTATTTTAAATTGTCTCTCTGGTCATTCTAGGATTTTCAAAAGGTTAACTTTTGATATATACTTTATATATATTTTAATATAAACTCACTCAACTCTCTTAACTCCAACATTTTAATGTCAATCTATTAATGCTAGAAATTGAAAATGCATATCTCTCATTCTCTTTCTTCTATCTATATCTTAATGTTCAATATATATAACTGCATCTCTCTTTTTCGCTCTCTCTCTCTCTTAATGTTAGAATTTTAAACTGCCACTCTCCCTCTTCCAGTGACATGCATTATGTGCAATTGTCTATCTCCAACTCCTCTCCATTTTTGCTACTACAATTTTGAAATTTCAAATGCATAGTATTTTCCTAGTGTTTTTGTATACCTCTCTCTCTCTCTCTCTCTAACATTATATCTTCTACACTCTACAGTGAAGTGATGAGACGGCATCAGCTAATTTTTGTAAATTAATTTCTTTGGACCTATGATCAATAAATTTTTTAGAAACTTTAAACAGTTGATTATCAGCTAAGAAATATAATAATTCTTTGAAGAATATATATTTTAATGTTGCATAATATTTACAGGCATGGTTCGTTCTAACATATAAAACTTTAATGCAAAAAAAATGTTCTACCGTTGAATTGTTGACGAAAATGTCAATATAAACGTATATGCTTAAGAAATTAAAAATATTCTTGCTGTATGATAAGGGAAGCAACTCATGTTAAATTAATAGTTACGAATTGTTTATACGTCGATATATTGTAATTGTAAATTGTCAAAAGTGTTATTCTTATGCATATTGTTTCCCAGAAAGTAATTTTCTCATAAAATGTGCAAGGTCTTTGAAAATTTCTATAAGAAATTGCATATTCTAAAGTACAAAATAAAATTAATGTAGCTTTCCTTCATTTGTGGTTGCAAATATTAATTATTTATAATTTCTGTCAAAAATTAAAAGTTATCTTCCTTTGCTCACAGAAAAGTCAACTTCTGTCTTAAATAAGAAAACGAGGCTTTTTAAAGTCCGGTGCAGTGAACATATTTTTGAATTTACGTGAAATTGTATATACAATTTGTGTTATTCATTTAGATACTACTGCTGTTGGCTGGCTTATATTAGGTAAAGAAGGTGTTCACGCGATGAATCTGTGTTTACAGCATGTGTTCAAAATATCCAGCACAGGCCTCAAGATATTCTGAGACTTTCCCATACTATTTTCGGAAACCTTCCTAATCTATATATCTATCTCTCGATCGCCTGAAGTGTTGTCTATAATCTGCAATGTTGTTTCCTCTATAAATGTTACCGTCTTTTGTTATTCTTGCAGTGGTCCATATAGTTGTGTCTGTAGTGTTGTATCTATGGGAATTGTGGGATTTTCCACAGTCTACTATATTGAGTAGCGGCACGGGCGTAATACGGACCACATTACCCCAAAAATCATGCGCTGAAGGTCTGTAAAATTTATGGTCACTAATACCATATTCCCTATACGGCACTTGGCGTGACGGGGGCACTTCACCTTTTTTTCACTATATTCAGTGCATTCTTGAAATATGTGTTCCGCTGTCTGGGACGCCTGTCCACATGTCCATGTAGCTGAGGTGCCGATCTTGAGTTTTGTATACACGTGACTGTGGAGTCAATTGTATCCTATTCTAATGCGTATAATGATAACTTGTTCCATTCTATTCATATTATGAAAGGCATCCTGATTTGGGGCATTTCATCTTCTGATTGATTTGATTATATGTATCTTATGATGGTATGTAACCGGCACATCTGGTTGTGTGCCTGTTGCACCTTCTTTTGAAAGCTGATCTGCTCTCTAGTTTCCTAGTATTCCATAGTGAGATGGGTTCCACTGCAGGGCAATCCTATGGTGTTTGTAGAGTTCAGTCAATAAAGTTTGCAGAAGTAGCAACTTTCTGGATTGCGGTGCCTGGAGCATTGATCTTGCGTCTGTCAAAAACTCTACAGGCTGTGGGCTAAGATTACCGTTCAGCAAATTTTCTTATGCCAACTTTATTGCTTGCATTTCTGCATCGTAATTGTGACAATATTTCACTGTTTTATCTTTTCCATATCCCCAGTGTTGTTTTTTTGAGTACTCTATGTAGACCCCGGCTCCCCCTTTCTTTTCTATATGTTGATCGAGTCACCGCACAGAGACATTATAAACACCCTATATAACATATGTTACTACAAGTTTGATAAACTAATCAGAACTTGATTCTCAATTTAAAAATAAAAAAGAATAACTATCTCTATATTTTAATGTTTGAGATGTGATTGTCTATCGCTATTTTCGCAACAGGATTTTAAGCTGCTTTCATTTTCAAATTAGTATTTGTAACTGTTTCCTTCTTAATAGTACGACTTTTAAATGTATCTCTTTTCATACTAAGATTTTAAACTGCTTTTATCTTCATGCTAGTATTTTAAATTGTCTCTCTGGTTATTCTAGGATTTTCAAAAGGTTAACTTTTGATGCTAGAAATATAAACTCTCTCAACTCTCTTAACTCCAACATTTTAAATCTATCTATTAATGCTAGAAATATAAATGCATATCTCTCATTCTCTTTCTGCTATCTATATCTTAATGTTTAATATATATAACTGCATCTCTCTTTTTCGCTCTTTCTCTCTCTCTCTCTCTCTCTTAATGTTAGAATTTTAAACTGCCACTCTCCCTCTTCCAGTGACATGCATTATGTGCAATTGTCTATCTCCAACTCCTCTCCCTTTTTGCTACTACAATTTTGAAATTTCAAATGCATAGTATTTTCCTAGTGTTTTTGTATGTCGCGCTCTCTCTAACATTATATCTTCTACACTCTACAGTAAAGTGATGAGACGGCATCAGCTAATTTTTGTAAATTAATTTCTTTGGTCCTGTGATCTATAAAAATGTTTAGAAACTTTAAATAGTTGATTATCAGCTAAGAAAAATAATAATTCTTTGAATAATATATATTTAAATGTTGCATAATTTTTTACTGGCATGGTTCGTTCTAACATATCAAACTTAAATGCAAAAAAAGTGTTCTACCGTTGAATTGTTGACGAAAATGTCAATATAAACGTATATGCTTAAGAAATTAAAAATATTCTTGCTGTATGATAAGGGAAGCAACTCATGTTAAATTAATAGTTACGAATTGTTTATACGTCGATATATTGTAATTGTAAATTGTCAAAAGTGTTATTCTTATGCATATTGTTTCCCAGAAAGTAATTTTCTCATAAAATGTGCAAGGTCTTTGAAAATTTCTATAAGAAATTGCATATTCTAAAGTACAAAATAAAATTAATGTAGCTTTCCTTCATTTGTGGTTGCAAATATTAATTATTTATAATTTCTGTCAAAAATTAAAAGTTATCTTCCTTTGCTCACAGAAAAGTCAACTTCTGTCTTAAATAAGAAAACGAGGCTTTTTAAAGTCCGGTGCAGTGAACATATTTTTGAATTTACGTGAAATTGTATATACAATTTGTGTTATTCATTTAGATACTACTGCTGTTGGCTGGCTTATATTAGGTAAAGAAGGTGTTCACGCGATGAAGCTGTGTTTACAGCATGTGTTCAAAATATCCAGCACAGGCCTCAAGATATTCTGAGACTTTCCCATACTATTTTCGGAAACCTTCCTAATCTATATATCTATCTCTCGATCGCCTGAAGTGTTGTCTATAATCTGCAATGTTGTTTCCTCTATAAATGTTACCGTCTTTTGTTATTCTTGCAGTGGTCCATATAGTTGTGTCTGTAGTGTTGTATCTATGGGAATTGTGGGATTTTCCACAGTCTACTATATTGAGTAGCGGCACGGGCGTAATACGGACCACATTACCCCAAAAATCATGCGCTGAAGGTCTGTAAAATTTATGGTCACTAATACCATATTCCCTATACGGCACTTGGCGTGACGGGGGCACTTCACCTTTTTTTCACTATATTCAGTGCATTCTTGAAATATGTGTTCCGCTGTCTGGGACGCCTGTCCACATGTCCATGTAGCTGAGGTGCCGATCTTGAGTTTTGTATACACGTGACTGTGGAGTCAATTGTATCCTATTCTAATGCGTATAATGATAACTTGTTCCATTCTATTCATATTATGAAAGGCATCCTGATTTGGGGCATTTCATCTTCTGATTGATTTGATTATATGTATCTTATGATGGTATGTAACCGGCACATCTGGTTGTGTGCCTGTTGCACCTTCTTTTGAAAGCTGATCTGCTCTCTAGTTTCCTAGTATTCCATAGTGAGATGGGTTCCACTGCAGGGCAATCCTATGGTGTTTGTAGAGTTCAGTCAATAAAGTTTGCAGAAGTAGCAACTTTCTGGATTGCGGTGCCTGGAGCATTGATCTTGCGTCTGTCAAAAACTCTACAGGCTGTGGGCTAAGATTACCGTTCAGCAAATTTTCTTATGCCAACTTTATTGCTTGCATTTCTGCATCGTAATTGTGACAATATTTCACTGTTTTATCTTTTCCATATCCCCAGTGTTGTTTTTTTTGAGTACTCTATGTAGACCCCGGCTCCCCCTTTCTTTTCTATATGTTGATCGAGTCACCGCACAGAGACATTATAAACACCCTATATAACATATGTTACTACAAGTTTGATAAACTAATCAGAACTTGATTCTCAATTTAAAAATAAAAAAGAATAACTATCTCTCTATTTTAATGTTTGAGATGTGATTGTCTATCGCTATTTTCGCAACAGGATTTTAAGCTGCTTTCATTTTCAAATTAGTATTTGTAACTGTTTCCTTCTTAATAGTACGACTTTTAAATGTATCTCTTTTCATACTAAGATTTTAAACTGCTTTTATCTTCATGCTAGTATTTTAAATTGTCTCTCTGGTTATTCTAGGATTTTCAAAAGGTTAACTTTTGATGCTAGAAATATAAACTCTCTCAACTCTCTTAACTCCAACATTTTAAATCTATCTATTAATGCTAGAAATATAAATGCATATCTCTCATTCTCTTTCTGCTATCTATATCTTAATGTTTAATATACATAACTGCATCTCTCTTTTTCGCTCTTTCTCTCTCTCTCTCTCTCTCTTAATGTTAGAATTTTAAACTGACACTCTCCCTCTCCAGTGACATGCATTATGTGCAATTGTCCTTCTCCAACTCCTCTCCCTTTTGCTACTACAATTTTGAAATTTCAAATGCATAGTATTTTCCTAGTGTTTTTGTATGTCGCGCTCTCTCTAACATTATATCTTCTACACTCTACAGTAAAGTGATGAGACGGCATCAGCTAATTTTTGTAAATTAATTTCTTTGGTCCTGTGATCTATAAAAATGTTTAGAAACTTTAAATAGTTGATTATCAGCTAAGAAAAATAATAATTCTTTGAATAATATATATTTAAATGTTGCATAATTTTTACTGGCATGGTTCGTTCTAACATATCAAACTTAAATGCAAAAAAGTGTTCTACCGTTGAATTGTTGACGAAAATGTCAATCTAAACGAATATGCTTAAGAAATTAAAAATTATCTTGCTGTATGATAAGGGAAGCAACTCATGTTAAATTAATAGTTAAGAATTGTTTATACGTCGATATATTGTAATTGTAAATTGTCAAAAGTGTTATTCATATGCATATTGTTTCCCAGAAAGTAATTTTCTCATAAAATGTGCAAGGTCTTTGAAAATTTCTATAAGAAATTGCATATTCTATAGTATCAAATTAAAATAAATGTAGCTTTCATTCATTTGTGGTTGCAAATATTAATTATTTATAATTTCTGTCAAAAATTAAAAGTTATCTTCCTTTGCTCACAGAAAAGTCAACTTCTGTCTTAAATAAGAAAACGAGGCTGTTTAAAGTCCGGTGCAGTGAACATATTTTTGAATTTACGTGAAATTGTATATACAATTTGTGTTATTAATCTAGATACTACTGCTGTTGGCTGGCTTATATTAGGTAAAGAAGCTGTTCACGCGATGAAGCTGTGTTTACAGCATGTGTTCAAAATATCCAGCACAGGCCTCAAGATATTCTGAGACTTTCCCATACTATTTTCGAAAACCTTCCTAATCTATATGTCTATCTCTCGTTCGCCTGAAGTGTTGTCTATAATCTGCAATGTTGTTTCCTCTATAAATGTTACCGTCTTTTGTTATTCTTGCAGTGGTCCATATAGTTGTGTCTGTAGTGTTGTATCTATGGGATATGTGGGATTTTCCACAGTCTACTATATTGAGTAGCGGCACGGGCGTAATACGGACCACATTACCCCAAAAATCATGCGCTGAAGGTCTGTAAAATTGATGGTCACTAATACCATATTCCCTATACGGCACTTGGCGTGACGGGGGCACTTCACCTTTTTTTCACTATATTCAGTGCATTCTTGAAATATGTGTTCCGCTGTCTGGGACGCCTGTCCACATGTCCATGTAGCTGAGGTGCCGATCTTGAGTTTTGTATACACGTGACTGTGGAGTCAATTGTATCCTATTCTAATGCGTATAATGATAACTTGTTCCATTCTATTCATATTATGAATGGCATCCTGATTTGGGGCATTTCATCTTCTGATTGATTTGATTATATGTATCTTATGATGGTATGTAACCGGCGCATCTGGTTGTGTGCCTGTTGCACCTTCTTTTGAAAGCTGATCTGCTCTCTAGTTTCCTAGTATTCCATAGTGAGATGGGATCCACTGCAGGGCAATCCTATGGTGTTTGTAGAGTTCAGTCAATAAAGTTTGCAGATGTAGCAACTTTCTGGATTGCGGTGCCTGGAGCACTGATCTTGCATCTGTCAAAAACTCTACAGGCTGTGGGCTAAGATTACTGTTCAGCAAATTTTCTTATGCCAACTTTATTGCTTGAATTTCTGCATCGTAATTGTGACAATATTTCCCTGTTTTATCTTTTCCATATCCCCAGTGTTGTTTTTTTTTGGGGTACTCTATGTAGACCCCGGCTCCCCCTTTCTTTTCATGGTTATTCTAGAATTTTCAAAAGGTTAACTTTTGATGCTCGGAATATAAACTCTCTCAACTCTCTTAACTCCAACATTTTAATTTCTATCTATTAATGCTAGAAATATAAATGCATATCTCTCATTCTCTTTCTGCTATCTATATCTTAATGTTTAATATATATAACTGCATCTCTCTTTTTCGCTCTATCTCTCTCTCTCTCTCTTAATGTTAGAATTTTAAACTGCCACTCTCCCTCTCCAGTGACATGCATTATGTGCAATTGTCCTTCTCCAACTCCTCTCCCTTTTTGCTACTACAATTTTGAAATTTCAACTGCATAGTATTTTCCTAGTGTTTTTGTATACCTCGCTCTCTATAACATTATATCTTCTACACTCTACAGTAAAGTGATGAGACGGCATCAGCTAATTTTTGTAAATTAATTTCTTTGGACCTGTGATCTATAAAAATGTTTAGAAACTTTAAACAGTTGATTATCAGCTAAGAAAAATAATAATTCTTTGAATAATATATATTTAAATGTTGCATAATATTTACTGGCATGGTTCGTTCTAACATATCAAACTATTTTCTCCTATGGTGGCAATCCTATGGTGTTTGTAGAGTTCAGTCAATAAAGTTTGCAGCTGTAGCAACTTTCTGGATTGCGGTGCCTGGAGCACTGATCTTGCATCTGTCAAAAACTCTACAGGCTGTGGGCTAAGATTACTGTTCAGCAAATTTTCTTATGCCAACTTTATTGCTAGCATTTCTGCATCGTAATTGTGACAATATTTCCCTGTTTTATCTTTTCCATATCCCCAGTGTTGTTTTTTTGAGTACTCTATGTGGACCTCCTCTCCCGTGTGTTACCGGGGCCTCATTATGTGGGAAGTAAAGAATAGTGACACTGTGACCTTCCAGACATGTCGTAAGAGGCGACTAAGGAGTTTGATCGATGGCTTGACAAGCTGTCATTGTAAAAATCATTGTTATGGAAACAGAACCATAGATTTTAGAAGCAGTGATCTCTGCAAGATGTGCCACTTCAGCACGCAGGGGTTTCTGTTTTTGAGATTGTAGTTCTGCCCTATGTGCCGTCTTCGGCTCGAAAGGACAATTGATTGATGTAGACCCCGGCTCCACTTTTCTTTTCTATATGTTGATCGAGTCACCGCACAGAGACATTATAAACGCCCTATATAACATATGTTACTACAAGTTTGATAAACTAATCAGAACTTGATTCTCAATTCAAAAATAAAAAAGAATAACTATCTCTCTATTTTAATGTTTGAGATGTGATTGTCTATCGCTGTTTTAGCAACAGGATTTTAAGCTGCTTTCATTTTCAAATTAGTATTTGTAACTGTTTCCTTCTTAATAGTACGACTTTTAAATGTATCTCTTTTCATACTAAGATTTTAAACTGCTTTTATCTTCATGCTAGTATTTTAAATTGTCTCTCTGGTTATTCTAGGATTTTCAAAAGGTTAACTTTTGATGCTAGAAATATAAACTCTCTCAACTCTCTTAACTCCAACATTTTAATTTCTATCTATTAATGCTAGAAATATAAATGCATATCTCTCATTCTCTTTCTGCTATCTATATCTTAATGTTTAATATATATAACTGCATCTCTCTTTTTCGCTCTTTCTCTCTCTCTCTCTTAATGTTAGAATTTTAAACTGCCACTCTCCCTCTCCAGTGACATGCATTATGTGCAATTGTCTATCTCCAACTCCTCTTCCTTTTTGCTACTACAATTTTGAAATTTCAACTGCATAGTATTTTCCTAGTGTTTTTGTATACCTCGCTCTCTATAACATATATCTTCTACACTCTACAGTAAAGTGATGAGACGGCATCAGCTAATTTTTGTAAATTAATTTCTTTGGACCTGTGATCTATAAAAATGTTTAGAAACTTTAAACAGTTGATTATCAGCTAAGAAATATAATAATTATTTGAATAATATATATTTAAATGTTGCATAATATTTACTGGCATGGTTCGTTCTAACATATCAAACTTAAATGCAAAAAAAGTGTTCTACCGTTGAATTGTTGACGAAAATGTCAATATAAAGGTATATGTTTAAGAAATTAAAAATTATCTTGCTGTATGATAAGGGAAGCAACTCATGTTAGATCAATAGTTAAGAATTGTTTATACGTCGATATATTGTAATTGTAAATTGTCAAAAGTGTTATTCTTATGCATATTGTTTCCCAGAAAGTAATTTTCTCATAAAATGTGCAAGGTCTTTGAAAATTTCTATAAGAAATTGCATATTCTAAAGTATCAAATTAAAATAAATGTAGCTTTCCTTCATTTGTGGTTGCAAATATTAATTATTTATAATTTCTTTCAAAAATTAAAGGTTATCTTCCTTTGCTCACAGAAAAGTCAACTTCTGTCTTAAATAAGAAAACGAGGCTGTTTAAAGTCCGGTGCAGTGAACATATTTTTGAATTTACGTGAAATTGTATATAAAATTTGTGTTATTCATCTAGATACTACTGCTGTTGGCTGGCTTATATTAGGTAAAGAAGCTGTTCACGCGATGAAGCTGTGTTTACAGCATGTGTTCAAAATATCCAGCACAGGCCTCAAGATATTCTGAGACTTTCCCATACTATTTTCGAAAACCTTCCTAATCTATATATCTATCTTCCGTTCGCCTGAAGTGTTGTCTATAATCTGCAATGTTGTTTCCTCTATAAATGTTACCGTCTTTTGTTATTCTTGCAGTGGTCCATATAGTTTTGTCTGTAGTGTTGTATCTATGGGATATGTGGGATTTTCCACAGTCTACTATATTGAGTAGCGGCACGGGCGTAATACGGACCACATTACCCCAAAAATCATGTGCTGAAGGTCTGTAAAATTGATGGTCACTAATACCATATTCCCTATACGGCACTTGGCGTGACGGGGGCACTTCACCTTTTTTTCACTATATTCAGTGCATTCTTGAAATATGTGTTCCGCTGTCTGGGACGCCTGTCCACATGTCCATGTAGCTGACGTGCCGATCTTGAGTTTTGTATACACGTGACTGTGGAGTCATTTGTGTCCTATTCTAATGCGTATAATGATAACTTGTTCCATCCTATTCATATTATGAAAGGCATCCTGATTTGGGGCATTTCATCTTCTGATTGATTTGATTATATGTATCTTATGATGGTATGTAACCGGCGCATCTGGTTGTGTGCCTGTTGCACCTTCTTTTGAAAGCTGATCTGCTCTCTAGTTTCCTGGTATTCCATAGTGAGATGGGATCCATTGCAGGGCAATCCTATGGTGTTTGTAGAGTTCAGTCAATAAAGTTTGCAGATGTAGCAACTTTCTGGATTGCGGTGCCTGGAGCACTGATCTTGCATCCGTCAAAAACTCTACAGGCTGTGGGCTAAGATTACTGTTCAGCAAATTTTCTTATGCCAACTTTATTGCTTGAATTTCTGCATCGTAATTGTGACAATATTTCCCTGTTTTATCTTTTCCATATCCCCAGTGTTGTTTTTTTGAGTACTCTATGTGGACCCCCTCTCCCGTGTGTTACCGGGGCCTCATTATGTGGGAAGTAAAGAATAGTGACACTGTGACCTTCCAGACATGTCGTAAGAGGCGACTAAGGAGGTTGATCGATGGCTTGACAAGCTGTCATTGTAAAAATCATTGTTATGGAAACAGAACCATAGATTTTAGAAGCAGTGATCTCTGCAATATGTGCCACTTCAGCACGCAGGGGTTTCTGTTTTTGAGATTGTAGTTCTGCCCTATGTGCCGTCTTCGGCTCGAAAGGACAATTGATTGATGTAGACCCCGGCTCCACTTTTCTTTTCTATATGTTGATCGAGTCACCGCACAGAGACATTATAAACGCCCTATATAACATATGTTACTACAAGTTTGAGAAACTAATCAGAACTTGGTTCTCAATTCAAAAATAAAAAAGAATAACTATCTCTCTATTTTAATGTTTGAGATGTGATTGTCTATCGCTGTTTTCGCAACAAGATTTTTAGCTGCTTTCATTTTCAAATTAGTATTTGTAACTGTTTCCTTCTTAATAGTACGACTTTTAAATGTATCTCTTTTCATACTAAGATTTTAAACTGCTTTTATCTTCATGCTAGTATTTTAAATTGTCTCTCTGGTTATTCTAGGATTTTTAAAAGGTTAACTTTTGATGCTAGAAATATAAACTCTCTCAACTCTCCAACATTTTAATTTCTATCTATTAATGCTAGAAATATAAATGCATATCTCTCATTCTCTTTCTGCTATCTATATCTTAATGTTTAATATATATAACTGCATCTCTCTTTTTCGCTCTTTCTCTCTCTCTCTCTTAATGTTAGAATTTTAAACTGACACTCTCCCTCTCCAGTGACATGCATTATGTGCAATTGTCTATCTCCAACTCCTCTTCCTTTTTGCTACTACAATTTTGAAATTTCAACTGCATAGTATTTTCCTAGTGTTTTTGTATACCTCGCTCTCTATAACATTATATCTTCTACACTCTACAGTAAAGTGATGAGACGGCATCAGCTAATTTTTGTAAATTAAATTCTTTAGACCTGTGATCTATAAAAATGTTTAGAAACTTTAAACAGTTGATTATCAGCTAAGAAATATAATAATTCTTTGAATAATATATATTTAAATGTTGCATAATATTTACTGGCATGGTTCGTTCTAACATATCAAACTTAAATGCAAAAAAAGTGTTCTACCGTTGAATTGTTGACGAAATGTCAATATAAAGGTATATGTTTAAGAAATTAAAAATTATCTTGCTGTATGATAAGGGAAGCAACTCATGTTAGATTAATAGTTAAGAATTGTTTATACGTCGATATATTGTAATTGTAAATTGTCAAAAGTGTTATTCATATGCATATTGTTTCCCAGAAAGTAATTTTCTCATAAAATGTGCAAGGTCTTTGAAAATTTCTATAAGAAATTGCATATTCTAAGGTATCAAATTAAAATAAATGTAGCTTTCCTTATTTGTGGTTGCAAATATTAAGTATTTATAATTTCTGTCAAAAATTAAAAGTTATCTTCCTTTGCTCACAGAAAAGTCAACTTCTGTCTTAAATAAGAAAACGAGGCTGTTTAAAGTTCGGTGCAGTGAACATATTTTTGAATTTACGTGAAATTGTATATAAAATTTGTGTTATTCATCTAGATACTACTTATTTTGGCTGGCTTATATTAGGTAAAGAAGCTGCTCACGCGATGAAGCTGTGTTTACAGCATGTGTTCAAAATATCCAGCACAGGCCTCAAGATATTCTGAGACTTTCCCATACTATTTTCGGAAACCTTCCTAATCTATATATCTATCTCTCGTTCGCCTGAAGTGTTGTCTATAATCTGCAATGTTGTTTCCTCTATAAATGTTACCGTCTTTTGTTATTCTTGCAGTGGTCCATATAGTTTTGTCTGTAGTGTTGTATCTATGGGATATGTGGGATTTTCCACAGTCTACTATATTGAGTAGCGGCACGGGCGTAATACGGACCACAATACCCCAAAAATCATGCGCTGAAGGTCTGTAAAATTGATGGTCACTAATACCATATTCCCTATACGGCACTTGGCGTGACGGGGGCACTTCACCTTTTTTTCACTATATTCAGTGCATTCTTGAAATATGTGTTCCGCTATCTGGGACGCCTGTCCACATGTCCATGTAGCTGAGGTGCCGATCTTGAGTTTTGTATACACGTGACTGTGGAGTCAATTGTATCCTATTCTAATGCGTATAATGATAACTTGTTCCATTCTATTCATATTATGAAAGGCATCCTGATTTGGGGCATTTCATCTTCTGATTGATTTGATTATATGTATCTTATGATGGTATGTAACCGGCGCATCTGGTTGTGTGCCTGTTGCACCTTCTTTTGAAAGCTGATCTGCTCTGTAGTTTCCTGGTATTCCATAGTGTGATGGGATCCATTGCAGGGCAATCCTATGGTGTTTGTAGAGTTCAGTCAATAAAGTTTGCAGATGTAGCAACTTTCTGGATTGCGGTGCCTGGAGCATTGATCTTGCGTCTGTCAAAAACTCTACAGGCTGTGGGCTAAGATTACCGTTCAGCAAATTTTCTTATGCCAACTTTATTGCTTGCATTTCTGCATCGTAATTGTGACAATATTTCCCTGTTTTATCTTTTCCATATCCCCAGTGTTGTTTTTTTGAGTACTCTATGTAGACCCCGGCTCCCCCTTTCTTTTCTATATGTTGATCGAGTCACCGCACAGAGACATTATAAACGCCCTATATAACATATGTTACTGCAAGTTTGATAAACTAATCAGAACTTGATTCTCAATTCAAAAATAAAAAAGAATAACTATCTCTCTATTTTAATGTTTGAGATGTGATTGTCTATCGCTGTTTTCGCAACAAGATTTTAAGCTGCTTTCATTTTCAAATTAGTATTTGTAACTGTTTCCTTCTTAATAGTACGACATTTAAATGTATCTCTTTTCATACTAAGATTTTAAACTGCTTTTATCTTCATGCTAGTATTTTAAATTGTCTCTCTGGTTATTCTAGGATTTTCAAAAGGTTAACTTTTGATGCTAGAAATATAAACTCTCTCAACTCTCTTAACTCCAACATTTTAATTTCTATCTATTAATGCTAGAAATATAAATGCATAGCTCTAATTCTCTTTCTGCTATCTATATCTTAATGTTTAATATATATAACTGCATCTCTCTTTTTCGCTCTTTCTCTCTCTCTCTCTCTCTTAATGTTAGAATTTTAAACTGCCACTCTCCCTCTCCAGTGACATGTATTATGTGCAATTGTCTATCTCCAACTCCTCTTCCTTTTTGCTACTACAATTTTGAAATTTCAACTGCATAGTATTTTCCTAGTATTTTTGTATACCTCGCTCTCTATAACATTATATCTTCTACACTCTACAGTAAAGTGATGAGACGGCATCAGCTAATTTTTGTAAATTAATTTCTTTGGACCTGTGATCTATAAAAATGTTTAGAAACTTTAAACAGTTGATTATCAGCTAAGAAATATAATAATTCTTTGAATAATATATATTTAAATGTTGCATAATATTTACTGGCATGGTTCGTTCTAACATATCAAACTTAAATGCAAAAAAAGTGTTCTACCGTTGAATTGTTGACGAAAATGTCAATATAAAGGTATATGTATAAGAAATTAAAAATTATCTTGCTGTATGATAAGGGAAGCAACTCATGTTAGATCAATAGTTAAGAATTGTTTATACGTCGATATATTGTAATTGTAAATTGTCAAAAGTGTTATTCTTATGCATATTGTTTCCTAGAAAGTAATTTTCTCATAAAATGTGCAAGGTCTTTGAAAATTTCTATAAGAAATTGCATATTCTATAGTATCAAATTAAAATAAATGTAGCTTTCCTTCATTTGTGGTTGCAAATATTAATTATTTATAATTTCTGTCAAAAATTAAAAGTTATCTTCCTTTGCTCACAGAAAAGTCAACTTCTGTCTTAAATAAGAAAACGAGGCTGTTTAAAGTCCGGTGCAGTGAACATATTTTTGAATTTACGTGAAATTGTATATAAAATTTGTGTTATTCATCTAGATACTACTGCTGTTGGCTGGCTTATATTAGGTAATGAAGCTGTTCATGCGATGAAGCTGTGTTTACAGCATGTGTTCAAAATATCCAGCACAGGCCTCAAGATATTCTGAGACTTTCCCATACTATTTTCGAAAACCTTCCTAATCTATATATCTATCTTTCGTTCGCCTGAAGTATTGTCTATAATCTGCAATGTTGTTTCCTCTATAAATGTTACCGTCTTTTGTTATTCTTGCAGTGGTCCATATAGTTTTGTCTGTAGTGTTGTATCTATGGGATATGTGGGATTTTCCACAGTCTACTATATTGAGTAGCGGCACGGGCGTAATACGGACCACATTACCCCAAAAATCATGTGCTGAAGGTCTGTAAAATTGATGGTCACTAATACCATATTCCCTATACGGCACTTGGCGTGACGGGGGCACTTCACCTTTTTTTCACTATATTCAGTGCATTCTTGAAATATGTGTTCCGCTGTCTGGGACGCCTGTCCACATGTCCATGTAGCTGACGTGCCGATCTTGAGTTTTGTATACACGTGACTGTGGAGTCATTTGTGTCCTATTCTAATGCGTATAATGATAACTTGTTCCATCCTATTCATATTATGAAAGGCATCCTGATTTGGGGCATTTCATCTTCTGATTGATTTGATTATATGTATCTTACGATGGTATGTAACCGGCGCATCTGGTTGTGTGCCTGTTGCACCTTCTTTTGAAAGCTGATCTGCTCTCTAGTTTCCTGGTATTCCATAGTGAGATGGGATCCACTGCAGGGCAATCATATGGTGTTTGTAGAGTTCAGTCAATAAAGTTTGCAGATGTAGCAACTTTCTGGATTGCGGTGCCTGGAGCACTGATCTTGCATCCGTCAAAAACTCTACAGGCTGTGGGTTAAGATTACTGTTCAGCAAATTTTCTTATGCCAACTTTATTGCTTGAATTTCTGCATCGTAATTGTGACAATATTTCCCTGTTTTATCTTTTCCATATCCCCAGTGTTGTTTTTTTGAGTACTCTATGTGGACCCCCTCTCCCGTGTGTTACCGGGGCCTCATTATGTGGGAAGTAAAGAATAGTGACACTGTGACCTTCCAGACATGTCGTAAGAGGCGACTAAGGAGATTGATCGATGGCTTGACAAGCTGTCATTGTAAAAATCATTGTTATGGAAACAGAACCATAGATTTTAGAAGCAGTGATCTCTGCAATATGTGCCACTTCAGCACGCAGGGGTTTCTGTTTTTGAGATTGTAGTTCTGCCCTATGTGCCGTCTTCGGCTCGAAAGGACAATTGATTGATGTAGACCCCGGCTCCACTTTTCTTTTCTATATGTTGATCGAGTCACCGCACAGAGACATTATAAACGCCCTATATAACATATGTTACTACAAGTTTGATAAACTAATCAGAACTTGATTCTCAATTCAAAAATAAAAAAAGAATAACTATCTCTCTATTTTAATGTTTGAGATGTGATTGTCTATCGCTGTTTTCGCAACAGGATTTTAAGCTGCTTTCATTTTCAAATTAGTATTTGTAACTGTTTCCTTCTTAATAGTACGACTTTTAAATGTATCTCTTTTCATACTAAGATTTTAAACTGCTTTTATCTTCATGCTAGTATTTTAAATTGTCTCTCTGGTTATTCTAGGATTTTCAAAAGGTTAACTTTTGATGCTAGAAATATAAACTCTCTCAACTCTCTTAACTCCAACATTTTAATTTCTATCTATTAATGCTAGAAATATAAATGCATATCTCTCATTCTCTTTCTGCTATCTATATCTTAATGTTTAATATATATAACTGCATCTCTCTTTTTCGCTCTTTCTCTCTCTCTCTTAATGTTAGAATTTTAAACTGCCACTCTCCCTCTCCAGTGACATGCATTATGTGCAATTGTCTATCTCCAACTCCTGTTCCTTTTTGCTACTACAATTTTGAAATTTCAACTGCATAGTATTTTCCTAGTGTTTTTGTATAGGGAATAATAGAACAAAGAAGTATGTGTTAGCACTCGGAAAAATTGACAGACAAACAACAATAGAAAAAAACGAAGAACAATATATAGTCCGAAGTGGGATCGAACCCGTACTCAGTGGCACCGCGCCTTGCCACGAGAAGCCGAACGCTTGGCACACTACCACGCAGCCAACTAAAAAATTGGCTATTGCAGTAGTGTCTTACACGATGACGTTCTCAATGACTATAGCATAGGGTAACGATCACAGACCGGAAATAAATTGTATATTTGTACTTTCCTATTAATGCAAGTATCTCCCAGTAGGGCTGAATACTTGTGTTGTAGACAAACATTTATTGGACGAAACAGCACGAATAGTAGTTCCCAGTGTTTATATACTGGGTACAAATAATAATACATAAATATTATTATATGGGGAACTTCCGAGGCGATAATAGGGAATAATAGAACAAAGAAGTATGTGTTAGCACTCGGAAAAATTGACAGACAAACAACAATAGAAAAAAACGAAGAACAATATATAGTCCGAAGTGGGATCGAACCCGTACTCAGTGGCACCGCGCCTTGCCACGAGAAGCCGAACGCTTGGCACACTACCACGCAGCCAACTAAAAAATTGGCTATTGCAGTAGTGTCTTACACGATGACGTTCTCAATGACTATAGCATAGGGTAACGATCACAGACCGGAAATAAATTGTATATTTGTACTTTCCTATTAATGCAAGTATCTCCCAGTAGGGCTGAATACTTGTGTTGTAGACAAACATTTATTGGACGAAACAGCACGAATAGTAGTTCCCAGTGTTTATATACTGGGTACAAATAATAATACATAAATATTATTATATGGGGAACTTCCGAGGCGATAATAGGGAATAATAGAACAAAGAAGTATGTGTTAGCACTCGGAAAAATTGACAGACAAACAACAATAGAAAAAAACGAAGAACAATATATAGTCCGAAGTGGGATCGAACCCGTACTCAGTGGCACCGCGCCTTGCCACGAGAAGCCGAACGCTTGGCACACTACCACGCAGCCAACTAAAAAATTGGCTATTGCAGTAGTGTCTTACACGATGACGTTCTCAATGACTATAGCATAGGGTAACGATCACAGACCGGAAATAAATTGTATATTTGTACTTTCCTATTAATGCAAGTATCTCCCAGTAGGGCTGAATACTTGTGTTGTAGACAAACATTTATTGGACGAAACAGCACGAATAGTAGTTCCCAGTGTTTATATACTGGGTACAAATAATAATACATAAATATTATTATATGGGGAACTTCCGAGGCGATAATAGGGAATAATAGAACAAAGAAGTATGTGTTAGCACTCGGAAAAATTGACAGACAAACAACAATAGAAAAAAACGAAGAACAATATATAGTCCGAAGTGGGATCGAACCCGTACTCAGTGGCACCGCGCCTTGCCACGAGAAGCCGAACGCTTGGCACACTACCACGCAGCCAACTAAAAAATTGGCTATTGCAGTAGTGTCTTACACGATGACGTTCTCAATGACTATAGCATAGGGTAACGATCACAGACCGGAAATAAATTGTATATTTGTACTTTCCTATTAATGCAAGTATCTCCCAGTAGGGCTGAATACTTGTGTTGTAGACAAACATTTATTGGACGAAACAGCACGAATAGTAGTTCCCAGTGTTTATATACTGGGTACAAATAATAATACATAAATATTATTATATGGGGAACTTCCGAGGCGATAATAGGGAATAATAGAACAAAGAAGTATGTGTTAGCACTCGGAAAAATTGACAGACAAACAACAATAGAAAAAAACGAAGAACAATATATAGTCCGAAGTGGGATCGAACCCGTACTCAGTGGCACCGCGCCTTGCCACGAGAAGCCGAACGCTTGGCACACTACCACGCAGCCAACTAAAAAATTGGCTATTGCAGTAGTGTCTTACACGATGACGTTCTCAATGACTATAGCATAGGGTAACGATCACAGACCGGAAATAAATTGTATATTTGTACTTTCCTATTAATGCAAGTATCTCCCAGTAGGGCTGAATACTTGTGTTGTAGACAAACATTTATTGGACGAAACAGCACGAATAGTAGTTCCCAGTGTTTATATACTGGGTACAAATAATAATACATAAATATTATTATATGGGGAACTTCCGAGGCGATAATAGGGAATAATAGAACAAAGAAGTATGTGTTAGCACTCGGAAAAATTGACAGACAAACAACAATAGAAAAAAACGAAGAACAATATATAGTCCGAAGTGGGATCGAACCCGTACTCAGTGGCACCGCGCCTTGCCACGAGAAGCCGAACGCTTGGCACACTACCACGCAGCCAACTAAAAAATTGGCTATTGCAGTAGTGTCTTACACGATGACGTTCTCAATGACTATAGCATAGGGTAACGATCACAGACCGGAAATAAATTGTATATTTGTACTTTCCTATTAATGCAAGTATCTCCCAGTAGGGCTGAATACTTGTGTTGTAGACAAACATTTATTGGACGAAACAGCACGAATAGTAGTTCCCAGTGTTTATATACTGGGTACAAATAATAATACATAAATATTATTATATGGGGAACTTCCGAGGCGATAATAGGGAATAATAGAACAAAGAAGTATGTGTTAGCACTCGGAAAAATTGACAGACAAACAACAATAGAAAAAAACGAAGAACAATATATAGTCCGAAGTGGGATCGAACCCGTACTCAGTGGCACCGCGCCTTGCCACGAGAAGCCGAACGCTTGGCACACTACCACGCAGCCAACTAAAAAATTGGCTATTGCAGTAGTGTCTTACACGATGACGTTCTCAATGACTATAGCATAGGGTAACGATCACAGACCGGAAATAAATTGTATATTTGTACTTTCCTATTAATGCAAGTATCTCCCAGTAGGGCTGAATACTTGTGTTGTAGACAAACATTTATTGGACGAAACAGCACGAATAGTAGTTCCCAGTGTTTATATACTGGGTACAAATAATAATACATAAATATTATTATATGGGGAACTTCCGAGGCGATAATAGGGAATAATAGAACAAAGAAGTATGTGTTAGCACTCGGAAAAATTGACAGACAAACAACAATAGAAAAAAACGAAGAACAATATATAGTCCGAAGTGGGATCGAACCCGTACTCAGTGGCACCGCGCCTTGCCACGAGAAGCCGAACGCTTGGCACACTACCACGCAGCCAACTAAAAAATTGGCTATTGCAGTAGTGTCTTACACGATGACGTTCTCAATGACTATAGCATAGGGTAACGATCACAGACCGGAAATAAATTGTATATTTGTACTTTCCTATTAATGCAAGTATCTCCCAGTAGGGCTGAATACTTGTGTTGTAGACAAACATTTATTGGACGAAACAGCACGAATAGTAGTTCCCAGTGTTTATATACTGGGTACAAATAATAATACATAAATATTATTATATGGGGAACTTCCGAGGCGATAATAGGGAATAATAGAACAAAGAAGTATGTGTTAGCACTCGGAAAAATTGACAGACAAACAACAATAGAAAAAAACGAAGAACAATATATAGTCCGAAGTGGGATCGAACCCGTACTCAGTGGCACCGCGCCTTGCCACGAGAAGCCGAACGCTTGGCACACTACCACGCAGCCAACTAAAAAATTGGCTATTGCAGTAGTGTCTTACACGATGACGTTCTCAATGACTATAGCATAGGGTAACGATCACAGACCGGAAATAAATTGTATATTTGTACTTTCCTATTAATGCAAGTATCTCCCAGTAGGGCTGAATACTTGTGTTGTAGACAAACATTTATTGGACGAAACAGCACGAATAGTAGTTCCCAGTGTTTATATACTGGGTACAAATAATAATACATAAATATTATTATATGGGGAACTTCCGAGGCGATAATAGGGAATAATAGAACAAAGAAGTATGTGTTAGCACTCGGAAAAATTGACAGACAAACAACAATAGAAAAAAACGAAGAACAATATATAGTCCGAAGTGGGATCGAACCCGTACTCAGTGGCACCGCGCCTTGCCACGAGAAGCCGAACGCTTGGCACACTACCACGCAGCCAACTAAAAAATTGGCTATTGCAGTAGTGTCTTACACGATGACGTTCTCAATGACTATAGCATAGGGTAACGATCACAGACCGGAAATAAATTGTATATTTGTACTTTCCTATTAATGCAAGTATCTCCCAGTAGGGCTGAATACTTGTGTTGTAGACAAACATTTATTGGACGAAACAGCACGAATAGTAGTTCCCAGTGTTTATATACTGGGTACAAATAATAATACATAAATATTATTATATGGGGAACTTCCGAGGCGATAATAGGGAATAATAGAACAAAGAAGTATGTGTTAGCACTCGGAAAAATTGACAGACAAACAACAATAGAAAAAAACGAAGAACAATATATAGTCCGAAGTGGGATCGAACCCGTACTCAGTGGCACCGCGCCTTGCCACGAGAAGCCGAACGCTTGGCACACTACCACGCAGCCAACTAAAAAATTGGCTATTGCAGTAGTGTCTTACACGATGACGTTCTCAATGACTATAGCATAGGGTAACGATCACAGACCGGAAATAAATTGTATATTTGTACTTTCCTATTAATGCAAGTATATATATACTTCTTTGTTCTATTATTCCCTATTATCGCCTCGGAAGTTCCCCATATAATAATATTTATGTATTATTATTTGTACCCAGTATATAAACACTGGGAACTACTATTCGTGCTGTTTCGTCCAATAAATGTTTGTCTACAACACAAGTATTCAGCCCTACTGGGAGATACTTGCATTAATAGGAAAGTACAAATATACAATTTATTTCCGGTCTGTGATCGTTACCCTATGCTATAGTCATTGAGAACGTCATCGTGTAAGACACTACTGCAATAGCCAATTTTTTAGTTGGCTGCGTGGTAGTGTGCCAAGCGTTCGGCTTCTCGTGGCAAGGCGCGGTGCCACTGAGTACGGGTTCGATCCCACTTCGGACTATATATTGTTCTTCGTTTTTTTCTATTGTTGTTTGTCTGTCAATTTTTCCGAGTGCTAACACATACTTCTTTGTTCTATTATTCCCTATTATCGCCTCGGAAGTTCCCCATATAATAATATTTATGTATTATTATTTGTACCCAGTATATAAACACTGGGAACTACTATTCGTGCTGTTTCGTCCAATAAATGTTTGTCTACAACACAAGTATTCAGCCCTACTGGGAGATACTTGCATTAATAGGAAAGTACAAATATACAATTTATTTCCGGTCTGTGATCGTTACCCTATGCTATAGTCATTGAGAACGTCATCGTGTAAGACACTACTGCAATAGCCAATTTTTTAGTTGGCTGCGTGGTAGTGTGCCAAGCGTTCGGCTTCTCGTGGCAAGGCGCGGTGCCACTGAGTACGGGTTCGATCCCACTTCGGACTATATATTGTTCTTCGTTTTTTTCTATTGTTGTTTGTCTGTCAATTTTTCCGAGTGCTAACACATACTTCTTTGTTCTATTATTCCCTATTATCGCCTCGGAAGTTCCCCATATAATAATATTTATGTATTATTATTTGTACCCAGTATATAAACACTGGGAACTACTATTCGTGCTGTTTCGTCCAATAAATGTTTGTCTACAACACAAGTATTCAGCCCTACTGGGAGATACTTGCATTAATAGGAAAGTACAAATATACAATTTATTTCCGGTCTGTGATCGTTACCCTATGCTATAGTCATTGAGAACGTCATCGTGTAAGACACTACTGCAATAGCCAATTTTTAGTTGGCTGCGTGGTAGTGTGCCAAGCGTTCGGCTTCTCGTGGCAAGGCGCGGTGCCACTGAGTACGGGTTCGATCCCACTTCGGACTATATATTGTTCTTCGTTTTTTCTATTGTTGTTTGTCTGTCAATTTTTCCGAGTGCTAACACATACTTCTTTGTTCTATTATTCCCTATTATCGCCTCGGAAGTTCCCCATATAATAATATTTATGTATTATTATTTGTACCCAGTATATAAACACTGGGAACTACTATTCGTGCTGTTTCGTCCAATAAATGTTTGTCTACAACACAAGTATTCAGCCCTACTGGGAGATACTTGCATTAATAGGAAAGTACAAATATACAATTTATTTCCGGTCTGTGATCGTTACCCTATGCTATAGTCATTGAGAACGTCATCGTGTAAGACACTACTGCAATAGCCAATTTTTTAGTTGGCTGCGTGGTAGTGTGCCAAGCGTTCGGCTTCTCGTGGCAAGGCGCGGTGCCACTGAGTACGGGTTCGATCCCACTTCGGACTATATATTGTTCTTCGTTTTTTTCTATTGTTGTTTGTCTGTCAATTTTTCCGAGTGCTAACACATACTTCTTTGTTCTATTATTCCCTATTATCGCCTCGGAAGTTCCCCATATAATAATATTTATGTATTATTATTTGTACCCAGTATATAAACACTGGGAACTACTATTCGTGCTGTTTCGTCCAATAAATGTTTGTCTACAACACAAGTATTCAGCCCTACTGGGAGATACTTGCATTAATAGGAAAGTACAAATATACAATTTATTTCCGGTCTGTGATCGTTACCCTATGCTATAGTCATTGAGAACGTCATCGTGTAAGACACTACTGCAATAGCCAATTTTTTAGTTGGCTGCGTGGTAGTGTGCCAAGCGTTCGGCTTCTCGTGGCAAGGCGCGGTGCCACTGAGTACGGGTTCGATCCCACTTCGGACTATATATTGTTCTTCGTTTTTTTCTATTGTTGTTTGTCTGTCAATTTTTCCGAGTGCTAACACATACTTCTTTGTTCTATTATTCCCTATTATCGCCTCGGAAGTTCCCCATATAATAATATTTATGTATTATTATTTGTACCCAGTATATAAACACTGGGAACTACTATTCGTGCTGTTTCGTCCAATAAATGTTTGTCTACAACACAAGTATTCAGCCCTACTGGGAGATACTTGCATTAATAGGAAAGTACAAATATACAATTTATTTCCGGTCTGTGATCGTTACCCTATGCTATAGTCATTGAGAACGTCATCGTGTAAGACACTACTGCAATAGCCAATTTTTTAGTTGGCTGCGTGGTAGTGTGCCAAGCGTTCGGCTTCTCGTGGCAAGGCGCGGTGCCACTGAGTACGGGTTCGATCCCACTTCGGACTATATATTGTTCTTCGTTTTTTTCTATTGTTGTTTGTCTGTCAATTTTTCCGAGTGCTAACACATACTTCTTTGTTCTATTATTCCCTATTATCGCCTCGGAAGTTCCCCATATAATAATATTTATGTATTATTATTTGTACCCAGTGTTTTTGTATACCTCGCTCTCTATAACATTATATCTTCTATACTCTACAGTAAAATGATGAGACGGCATCAGCTAATTTTTGTAAATTAATTTCTTTGGACCTGTGATCTATAAAAATGTTTAGAAACTTTAAACAGTTGATTATCAGCTAAGAAATATAATAATTCTTTGAATAATATATATTTAAATGTTGCATAATATTTACTGGCATGGTTCGTTCTAACATATCAAACTTAAATGCAAAAAAAGTGTTCTACCGTTGAATTGTTGACGAAAATGTCAATATAAAGGTATATGTTTAAGAAATTAAAAATTATCTTGCTGTATGATAAGGGAAGCAACTCATGTTAGATTAATAGTTAAGAATTGTTTATACGTCGATATATTGTAATTGTAAATTGTCAAAAGTGTTATTCTTATGCATATTGTTTCCTAGAAAGTAATTTTCTCATAAAATGTGCAAGGTCTTTGAAAATTTCTATAAGAAGTTGCATATTCTAAAGTATCAAATTAAAATAAATGTAGCTTTCCTTCATTTGTGGTTGCAAATATTAATTATTTATAATTTCTGTCAAAAATTAAAAGTTATCTTCCTTTGCTCACAGAAAAGTCAACTTCTGTCTTAAATAAGAAAACGAGGCTGTTTAAAGTCCGGTGCAGTGAACATATTTTTGAATTTACGTGAAATTGTATATAAAATTTGTGTTATTCATCTAGATACTACTGCTGTTGGCTGGCTTATATTAGGTAAAGAAGCTGTTCACGCGATGAAGCTGTGTTTACAGCATGTGTTCAAAATATCCAGCACAGGCCTCAAGATATTCTGAGACTTTCCCATACTATTTTCGAAAACCTTCCTAATCTATATATCTATCTTTCGTTCGCCTGAAGTGTTGTCTATAATCTGCAATGTTGTTTCCTCTATAAATGTTACCGTCTTTTGTTATTCTTGCAGTGGTCCATATAGTTTTGTCTGTAGTGTTGTATCTATGGGATATGTGGGATTTTCCACAGTCTACTATATTGAGTAGCGGCACGGGCGTAATACGGACCACATTACCCCAAAAATCATGTGCTGAAGGTCTGTAAAATTGATGGTCACTAATACCATATTCCCTATACGGCACTTGGCGTGACGGGGGCACTTCACCTTTTTTTCACTATATTCAGTGCATTCTTGAAATATGTGTTCCGCTGTCTGGGACGCCTGTCCACATGTCCATGTAGCTGACGTGCCGATCTTGAGTTTTGTATACACGTGACTGTGGAGTCATTTGTGTCCTATTCTAATGCGTATAATGATAACTTGTTCCATTCTATTCATATTATGAAAGGCATCCTGATATGGGGCATTTCATCTTCTGATTGATTTGATTATATGTATCTTATGATGGTATGTAACCGGCGCATCTGGTTGTCTGCCTGTTGCACCTTCTTTTGAAAGCTGATCTGCTCTCTAGTTTCCTGGTATTCCATAGTGAGATGGGATCCATTGCAGGGCAATCCTATGGTGTTTGTAGAGTTCAGTCAATAAAGTTTGCAGATGTAGCAACTTTCTGGATTGCGGTGCCTGGAGCACTGATCTTGCATCCGTCAAAATCTCTACAGGCTGTGGGCTAAGATTACTGTTCAGCAAATTTTCTTATGCCAACTTTATTGCTTGAATTTCTGCATCGTAATTGTGACAATATTTCCCTGTTTTATCTTTTCCATATCCCCAGTGTTGTTTTTTTGAGTACTCTATGTGGACCCCCTCTCCCGTGTGTTACCGGGGCCTCATTATGTGGGAAGTAAAGAATAGTGACACTGTGACCTTCCAGACATGTCGTAAGAGGCGACTAAGGAGATTGATCGTTGGCTTGACAAGCTGTCATTGTAAAAATCATTGTTATGGAAACAGAACCATAGATTTTAGAAGCAGTGATCTCTGCAATATGTGCCACTTCAGCACGCAGGGGTTTCTGTTTTTGAGATTGTAGTTCTGCCCTATGTGCCGTCTTCGGCTCGAAAGGACAATTGATTGATGTAGACCCCGGCTCCACTTTTCTTTTCTATATGTTGATCGAGTCACCGCACAGAGACATTATACACGCCCTATATAACATATGTTACTACAAGTTTGATAAACTAATCAGAACTTGATTCTCAATTCAAAAATAAAAAAGAATAACTATCTCTCTATTTTAATGTTTGAGATGTGATTGTCTATTGCTGTTTTCGCAACAGGATTTTAAGCTGCTTTCATTTTCAAATTAGTATTTGTAACTGTTTCCTTCTTAATAGTACGACTTTTAAATGTATCTCTTTTCATACTAAGATTTTAAACTGCTTTTATCTTCATGCTAGTATTTTAAATTGTCTCTCTGGTTATTCTAGGATTTTCAAAAGGTTAACTTTTGATGCTAGAAATATAAACTCTCTCAACTCTCTTAACTCCAACATTTTAATTTCTATCTATTAATGCTAGAAATATAAATGCATATCTCTCATTCTCTTTCTGCTATCTATATCTTAATGTTTAATATATATAACTGCATCTCTCTTTTTCGCTCTTTCTCTCTCTCTCTCTTAATGTTAGAATTTTAAACTGCCACTCTCCCTCTCCAGTGACATGCATTATGTGCAATTGTCTATCTCCAACTCCTGTTCCTTTTTGCTACTACAATTTTGAAATTTCAACTGCATAGTATTTTCCTAGTGTTTTTGTATACCTCGCTCTCTATAACATTATATCTTCTACACTCTACAGTAAAGTGATGAGACGGCATCAGCTAATTTTTGTAAATTAATTTCTTTGGACCTGTGATCTATAAAAATGTTTAGAAACTTTAAACAGTTGATTATCAGCTAAGAAATATAATAATTCTTTGAATAATATATATTTAAATGTTGCATAATATTTACTGGCATGGTTCGTTCTATCATATCAAACTTAAATGCAAAAAAAGTGTTCTACCGTTGAATTGTTGACGAAAATGTCAATATAAAGGTATATGTTTAAGAAATTAAAAATTATCTTGCTGTATGATAAGGGAAGCAACTCATGTTAGATTAATAGTTAAGAATTGTTTATACGTCGATATATTGTAATTGTAAATTGTCAAAAGTGTTATTCTTATGCATATTGTTTCCCAGAAAGTAATTTTCTCATAAAATGTGCAAGGTCTTTGAAAATTTCTATAAGAAGTTGCATATTCTAAAGTATCAAATTAAAATAAATGTAGCTTTCCTTCATTTGTGGTTGCAAATATTAATTATTTATAATTTCTGTTAGAAATTAAAAGTTATCTTCCTTTGCTCACATAAAAGTCAACTTCTGTCTTAAATAAGAAAACGAGGCTGTTTAAAGTCCGGTGCAGTGAACATATTTTTGAATTTACGTGAAATTGTATATAAAATTTGTGTTATTCATCTAGATACTACTGCTGTTGGCTGGCTTATATTAGGTAAAGAAGCTGTTCACGCGATGAAGCTGTGTTTACAGCATGTGTTCAAAATATCCAGCACAGGCCTCAAGATATTCTGAGACTTTCCCATACTATTTTCGAAAACCTTCCTAATCTATATATCTATCTTTCGTTCGCCTGAAGTATTGTCTATAATCTGCAATGTTGTTTCCTCTATAAATGTTACCGTCTTTTGTTATTCTTGCAGTGGTCCATATAGTTTTGTCTGTAGTGTTGTATCTATGGGATATGTGGGATTTTCCACAGTCTACTATATTGAGTAGCGGCACGGGCGTAATACGGACCACATTACCCCAAAAATCATGTGCTGAAGGTCTGTAAAATTGATGGTCACTAATACCATATTCCCTATACGGCACTTGGCGTGACGGGGGCACTTCACCTTTTTTTTCACTATATTCAGTGCATTCTTGAAATATGTGTTCCGCTGTCTGGGACGCCTGTCCACATGTCCATGTAGCTGACGTGCCGATCTTGAGTTTTGTATACACGTGACTGTGGAGTCATTTGTGTCCTATTCTAATGCGTATAATGATAACTTGTTCCATTCTATTCATATTATGAAAGGCATCCTGATTTGGGGCATTTCATCTTCTGATTGATTTGATTATATGTATCTTATGATGGTATGTAACCGGCGCATCTGGTTGTCTGCCTGTTGCACCTTCTTTTGAAAGCTGATCTGCTCTCTAGTTTCCTGGTATTCCATAGTGAGATGGGATCCACTGCAGGGCAATCCTATGGTGTTTGTAGAGTTCAGTCAATAAAGTTTGCAGATGTAGCAACTTTCTGGATTGCGGTGCCTGGAGCACTGATCTTGCATCTGTCAAAAACTCTACAGGCTGTGAGCTAAGATTACTGTTCAGCAAATTTTCTTATGCCAACTTTATTGCTTGCATTTCTGCATCGTAATTGTGACAATATTTCCCTGTTTTATCTTTTCCATATCCCCAGTGTTGTTTTTTTGAGTACTCTATGTGGACCCCCTCTCCCGTGTGTTACCGGGGCCTCATTATGTGGGAAGTAAAGAATAGTGACACTGTGACCTTCCAGACATGTCGTAAGAGGCGACTAAGGAGGTTGATCGATGGCTTGACAAGCTGTCATTGTAAAAATCATTGTTATGGAAACAGAACCATAGATTTTAGAAGCAGTGATCTCTGCAATAGAATTAAAAATTACCTTGCTGTATGATAAGGGAAGCAACTCATGTTAGATTAATAGTTAAGAATTGTTTATTTGTCGATATATTGTAATTGTAAATTGTCAAAAGTGTTATTCATATACATATTGTTTCCCAGAAAGTAATTTTCTCATAAAATGTGCAAGGTCTTTGAAAATTTCTATAAGAAATTGCATATTCTAAAGTATAAAATTAAAATAAATGTAGCTTTCCTTCATTTGTGGTTGCAAATATTAATTATCTATAATTTCTCTCAAATATTAAAAGTTATCTTCCTTTGCTCACAGAAAAGTCAACTTCTGTCTGAAATAATCAAACGAGGCTGTTTAAAGTCCGGTGCAGTGAACATATTTTTGAATTTACGTGAAATTGTATATAAAATGTGTGTTATTCATATAGATACTACTGCTGTTGGCTGGCTTATATTAGGTAAAGAAGCTGTTCACGCTGTTTTCACCTTCCTCTGTTCCAACTTCTATTACTACAATTTATTACTGTTTCTTGCTGTTCTTGCTATCTATTACTACTCTTCTACTACTACTATTTACCTATTACTACTTCTTCCTCTTCTTCCTCTGTTCCTACTTCTATTACTACTATTCCTTTTCCTCTTCCCCTTCTTGCTTCTATTACTACTATTTATTTTCCTTCTTCCCCTGTCCTTCTACTACTCTATTACTACTATTTATTTTTCTTCGTACTTCTTTTACTATTTATTTTTCTTCGTACTCTTTTTCTTTATTCCATAACCTTGAGGATTGTTGGGACACCACTGACAGACCTCATCAACATTGTCCATTTCTCTCTATCTCTGATCTTTCTTTGAGACTGAAAGTTGAGACCTGTCTATTGTTTCATGTTACTTTGCCATCTCTATCTCCAATCTTTCTTTGAGACTGAAAGTTCAGGCCTGTCTATTGTTTCATGTTACATTCCCATGTCTGTCTCTGATCATTCTTTGAGACTGAAAGTTGAGACCTGTCTATTGTTTCATGTTACTTTTCCATCTCTACCTCCAATCTTTCTTTGAGACTGAAAGTTGAGATCTGCCCATTGTTTCATGTTACTTTCTCATCTCTATCTCCAATCTTTCTATGAAACTGAAAGTTGAGACCTGTCATTGTTTCATGTCACTTTCCCATCTCTATCTCCAATCTTTCTTTGAGACTGAAAGTTGGGATCTGTCCATTGTTTCATGTAACTTTCCCATCTCTATCTCCAATCTTTCTTTGAGACTGAAAGTTGGGATCTGTCCATTGTTTCATGTTACTTTCCCATCTTTATCTCCAAACTTTCTTTGAGACTGAAAGTTGAGACCTGCCTATTGTTTCATGTTACTTTCCCATATTTACCTCTGATCTTTCTTTGAGACTGAAAGTTGAGATCTGTGTATTGTTTCATGTTGCTTTCCCATCACTATCTCTGATCTTTCTTTGAGACTGAAAGTTGAGACCTGTCTATTGTTTCATGTTACTTTCCCTTCTCTATCTCCAATCTTTCTTTGAGACTGAAAGTTGAGACCTGTCTATTTTTTCATGTTACTTTCCCATCTCTATCTCTGATCTTTCTTTGAGACTGAAAGTTGAGACCTGTCTATTGTTTCATGTTACTTTCCCTTCTCTATCTCCAATCTTTCTTTGAGACTGAAAGTTGAGACCTGTCTATTTTTTCATGTTACTTTCCCATCTCTATCTCTGATCTTTCTTTGAGACTGAAAGTTGAGACCTGTCTATTGTTTCATGTTACTTTCCCATCTCTATCTCCAATCTTTCTTTGAGACTGAAAGTTGAGACCTGTCTATAGTTTCATGTTACTTTCCCATCTCTATCTCTGATCTTTCTTTGAGACTGAAAGTTGAGACCTGTGTATTGTTTCATGTTACTTTCCCATCTCTATCTCTGATCTTTCTTTGAGACTGAAAGTTGAGACCTGTGTATTGTTTCGTGTTACTTTCCCTTCTCTATCTCTGATCTTTCTTTGAGACTGAAAGTTGAGACCTGTGTATTGTTTCATGTTACTTTCCCATCTCTATCTTCTGTGGTTCTCCCTTAACAATCATATTGTTAACATGGAAACCCTGGTAGTACGAATGGAAGCTGATGAGGTGACCAGGGACAGGTTGATGACATAGCTCAAAGTTTAGTTTGATTGCAGCCTGTGTTTCAGGGACCATGACGACCATGTGATAACAAAATCCCACAAAAGATTAGATGTCTTTAAGGTCATGGCAGCTGCCAACATCGAGCAGAAGCTACCTACCCTTCTACTCCACTGACTAGTCCTTGCACTAATTGTGTACACCTAAGCAATTCTTACTGTCAGTACAGTTGAGCAATTATGGATTTTATTCGTTTGCAGTGATACCGAGGCCTTCCATAACCAATAAATGTCAGTACAACATAAATTGACAGACTGGAGAAAATACAGAATGAAGCTGTGTGCTTTATCTTGGTGATGTATGAGTGACACTCCCTGTGTAGCAATGAGCTATCTTCTTGACTTTCCAACCATGGATGACAGGATCAAGTTCTGGAGGAAAGGAGCATACCTGAAGATAAGTGCAGATAAGGAGCATCCATTGCACAATGAGTTCAACACAGGGAAAGGTGTCAGGCTAAAAAGAGACAAATCATGGGTGGGCCGAGCAGAAGATATCAAACAAGTCAGTGGGCTTACCAATAGCAAAACTGGTGAGGAGTGGACATAGGTGCATACATCATTCTGATTCTGGGGATCATTCTCGTGTATTATCACACTTGACAGGAAATGTAGGGAACAAAACTCAGTCGTGGTCAATACGGAAGTCATCTGGGATAACACTGATAAAAAGGAGGCAGTTATCTGTACAGACAGATCTGTAATGCGATACCAAAGGAGTGTATGGGCACTTACAGCACGCTCGGCAAGCAGAATAGTTAAGGAAGACAGTGATGCATACGTTATGACCAGGAGAAGCATGACGATGAAGGTGATGGCAATGACCAGGAAATTCATCTGTTTAAAGTCACAAAAATGTTTGTCCTGTCAGGTCGGGTAATTTTACCTGCTACTGTATGCAGTAAACAGTACAACCTGTGCCTGCCCTGCTGCATTGCAGGTAAGCTCGGGAGAGTAAAAGGCTAAGGGAGGGTACCCTGAAGTAAAACAACCCCACTGCCTTGTAGGTGAGGCTTTTTAGTCAAAGGCTAAACAAACCGACGGAAAAAACCGTAAACAAACCGACGGAAGGCAACAGAAAACCACCGTCGTAATTTCTTTGTATAATCATGAATCGCGAGCTAATTTCCAATGTTAGGAAGAGACAATCATCATTTTTTAGCCATGTAATGAGAAAAGAACAGCTGGAATATATTGTAACAGCTGGAAAAATTGAGGGACGAAAAGATAGAGGGAAGCAAAGAGAAAAAAATAACAGACAGCTTAAGAGAATGGCTTGGCAGAAGGTCAACAACAGAAATGATAAATAGCTGCCGAGATCGAAAGTTGTGGAGAGACATGATCACCTACGCCACTAGGCCCGGTACTTGAAGATGATGATGATGATGAAAGTCACAAAACTACACCCACGTCTGCATACTAAGTTATCCATTGAGCATGATAAGAAAAGTGGAGGCGGGCTCTGTATGTAGGCAATGGGTAGAGTCATTGTAGAGGTAAAATTACTCAAGATCACCATTGTCTACGTCCCTGAACATGCAGGAACATGGGAAAATGTAAGAGCGGACAGATTGACTAGCTGTGCTGTCATTGAAGATGGTCAACCAATGGGTCGGGCGGACATCATCAATGCTCTCCGAGATGTGGGAAGGGCACATGACTTCGACAACTATGAGTCCACATCACTTCTTTGGATGAAAAAAGATGAGAGTTAAGATGGACACAGCCAGATTTTGTTCTCCTCTAACTTGTATGAAGGTGCACCTTATGGTTGCGTCTTGCCTGATTTTTTTTCTATGAGTGGTTCTATGGCGAGTATACAGAGTAACGGGAGCAGCGAGCATCCTTGTCTCACAGAACTACTGAGAACAAATTATGGAGATTAATATCGTTTTACTTATAGCTGAATCCACAACCGTGACCCTTTCTCTTTTCATTTATTTGAATTTTCTTGTCAACTCTCCTGGTGAGAAAGTTAATATCTTATGCAGACTTCGTTTACGAACCAAGCCAGACCTTGAACTAAAGTACAGCTCATGTGACCAACGAGCTTCTGAGCAACATCAAAATACAGACAAATGTCATTCTCTCACCAGCTATCATCAAGACAACACACACATCTTCTTCTGCGATCAGGGCTCAATCAGAGTAGGATTCCGGACTTTCTTGTGAAGGCAGATGTCTGTTTAAGTGATTCGGTTGCTCCGTATAGTTTCTCTTCCAGGGAGGTGGGTGTGGACCACATTGCACTTCTCAGGTATGTGTACTGGGGGCAATCCTGTAGAACATGTTTTGTTGTCATGTTGTCCAGTGTACAGTGGCATTGGCTGGTAGTACCTATTTTGAGTTTGTTGAACATGTGGTTTCTATTTCTGTTGTGCCAGTGCGTAAGCGAAGTATAATGACTTGATCCCTCCTTGATAGTTGGATGTATCCGTCCCTCTCGTTATACTTTGGGTGTTCTCGTTTCCATTTTTCAAGGTACCAGCCTTTAATCATGGATTTATTTGGCTTCGTCGTAGCTGACAAGATGGTTCCCTTGTGGTAATCTCCCTCCCTCTTTAGCTAATTTGTCTATGCGTTCCTTTCTGTGTATATTACAGTGTGATGGTACCCACTGGATGACAACTCTCTGGAAGTTATTGCATAGTTGGTCTAGGGTTGTTCTCAAGTCATCTAGCTCACTGTTCCTGTGGGATTTTAGAGCTGTTAGGACTGACAGTGCATCAGTCAGTATCACCAATTTCTTGTGCGTGCTATTTGTGTGTTGGATAGCCAGTTTAGCAGCGTCTTTGAGGGCTTCAGTTTCTGCTTTATAGTTGTTTGAGAATTTCCCAGTAGCTATTGACTTGGTGATCTCGTCCTGGTTATTCAGCATCAAGAACACACCTCCTCCCCCATTTCTGGTGGCATTTGTAGCGGAGCCATCTGTGTATATGTGTGACCAGGAGTCCTGTGGGTAGTTGTTGTTTGTGTGTTTTTCTGCCATGTGTTTTCTCCCTTTGTCTGTTTGTGTGCCTGTTTTTCATGCTTCCTATTATGTCTTCCTTAAGTTCTGGTATTTTGTGTTTCCCACGAGGAGTCATATCAGATGGGCATAAGGGTTTCGGTAGTGTTTGTGACAGTACTGGGTCACTAGTAGCCAGTTCTTTGGAGATTGCAGCGAAGTTGCGCCTCTTTAGTCTTACTTTTCCGAAACCAGTTATTTTTTGGTGCATGTGGTAGCTAAGGAGCCTTTTATATTTCTCTGCTTGTTGCTTTACTTTAGTTTTCCGTCTGTCTTCTAAGGGTTGTAAACCTGTTACTGTTTATAGAGTAACGATAGGTGTAGATTTCATAGCACTTGCATTTCTGCATCGTAATTGTGATATTTCCCTATTGCTATCTTTACAATATCCCTAGTGTTATTTTTTGGGTTCTCTATTTAGACCCCTGCTCCCCCTTTCTTTTCTATATGTTGATTGAGTCACCGCACAGAGACATTATAAACACCCTATATAACACTTGTTGCTACAAGTTTGATAAACTATTCAGAACTTGATTCTCAATTAAAAAATAAAAAAGAATGACTGTCTCTCTATTTTTATGCTTGAGATGTAATTGTCTATTGCTATTTTCATAACAGGATTTTCAGCTGCTTTCATTTTCCTATTAGCATTATTAACTGGTTCTTTCTTAATAGTAGGATTTTAAAATGTATTTATTTTCATACTAGGATTTTAAACATCTGTTTTCTTCATGCTAGTATTTTAAATTGTTTCTCTGGTCATTCTAGGATTTTCAAAAGGTTAACTTTTGAAGCTAGAAATATAAAATCAATCAACTCTCTTAACCCATACATTTTAATCTCAGTCTATTACTACTAGAAATTTTAACAGCCTCTCTCTCATTCTCTTTCTTCTATCTATATCTTAATGTTTATTATATATAACTGCATCTCTCTTTTTCGCTCTCTCTCTCTCTCTCTCTCTCTCTCTCTCTCTCTATCTATCTATCTATCTTAATGTTAGACTTTTAAACTGCCACTCTCCCTCTCCAGTGACATGAATTATGTGCAATTGTCTATCTCCAACGCTTCTCTCTTTTTCTACTACAATTTAGACATTTCAACTGCATAGTATTTTCCTAGTTTTTTGTATACCTCTCTCTCTAACATTCTCTCTTCTAGACTCTACAGTGAAATGATGAGACGATATCAGCTAATTTTTGTAAATTAACTTCGTTTTGCACCTGAGTTCTATAAAAATGTTTAGAAACTTTAAACAATTATTATCAGCTAAGAAATATAATAATTCTTTAAAGAATATATATTTAAATGTTGCATAATATTTAAAGGCATGGTTCGTTCTAAGATATCAAACATAATTGCAAATAAGTGTTCTACCGTTGAATTGTTGATGAAAATGTGAATATATACTTATCTGCTTAAGAAATTAAAAGTTATCTTGTTTTATTAAAGGGAAGCAACTCGTGTTAAATTAATACTAATACTTCTTTATAAGTCGATATATTGTAATTGTAAATTGTCAAAAGTTTTATTCATTTGCATATTGTTTTTAAGAAAATAATTTTCACATAAAATGTGCAAGGTCTTTAAAAATTTCTAAAAGAAATTGCTAATTCTACAGTATCAAATTAAAAGAAATGTACCTTTCCTTAATTTGTGGTTGCAAATATTAATAATTTAAAATTTCTCATAAAAATTAAAATTTATCTTCCTTTGCTCAAAGAAAAGTCAACTTCTGTCTTAAATAAGAAAACGTGGCTGTATTAAGTCCAGTGCAGTGAACATATTTTTGAAATTACGTGAAATTGTAAATAAAATGTGTGTTATTCATCTAGATACTACTGCTGTTGGCTGGCTTGTATTAGGTAAAGAAGCTGTTCACGCGATGAAGCTGTGTTTACAGCATGTGTTCAAAATATCCAGCACAGGCCCCAAGATATTTCTGAGACTTGTCTCTTAATATTTTCGATAACCTTCTGGATCTATATATCTATCTTTCGTTCGCCTGAAGTATTGTCTATATCTGCAATGTCGTTTCCTGTATAAATGTTACCGTCTTTTGTTATTCTTGCAGTGGTCCATATATTTTTGTCTGTAGTGTTGTATCTATGGGATATGTGGGATTTTCCTCAGTCTACTATATTGAGTAGCGGCACGGGCTTAATACGGACAACATTACCCCAAAAATCATGTGCTGAAGGTCTGTAAAATTTATGGTCACTAATACCATATTCCCTATACGTCACTTTAAGTGACGGAGGCACTTCACCTTTTTTTTCACTATATTCAGTGCAATCTTGAAATATGTGTTCCGCTGTCTGGGGCGCCTGTCCACATGTACATGTAGTTGAGGTGCCGATCTTGAATTGTGTAGACTCGTGACTGTGAAGTCAAATGTGTCCTGTTCTAATGCGTATAATGATAACTTGTTCCCATCTATTCATATAATGAAAGGCATCCTTATTTGGAGCATTTGATATTCTGATTGATTTGATTATCTGTATCTTATGATGGTATGTAACCGGCGCATCTGGTTGTGTGCCTTTTGCACCTTCTTTTGAAAGCTGATCTGCTCTCAAGTTTCCTGGTATTCCATAGTGAGATGGGATCCACTGCGAGGCAATCCTGTGGTGTTTGTAGAGTTCAGTCAATAAAGTTTGCAGATGTAGTAACTTTCTGGATTGCAGTGCCTGGAGCACTGATCTTGCATCTGTCAAAACCTCTACAGGCTGTACGCTAAGATTACTGTTCAGCAGTTTTTCTATTGCCAACTTTATTGCTTGCATTTCTGCATCGTAATTGTGATATTTCCCTATTGCTATCTTTACAATATCCCTAGTGTTATTTTTTGGGTTCTCTATTTAGACCCCTGCTCCCCCTTTCTTTTCTATATGTTGATTTAGTCACCGCACAGAGACATTATAAACACCCTATATAACACTTGTTGCTACAAGTTTGATAAACTATTCAGAACTTGATTCTCAATTAAAAAATAAAAAAGAATGACTGTCTCTCTATTTTTATGCTTGAGATGTAATTGTCTATTGCTATTTTCATAACAGGATTTTCAGCTGCTTTCATTTTCCTATTAGCATTATTAACTGTTTCTTTCTTAATAGTAGGATTTTAAAATGTATTTATTTTCATACTAGGATTTTAAACATCTGTTTTCTTCATGCTAGTATTTTAAATTGTTTCTCTGGTCATTCTAGGATTTTCAAAAGGTTAACTTTTGAAGCTAGAAATATAAAATCAATCAACTCTCTTAACTCATACATTTTAATCTCTGTCTATTACTACTAGAAATTTTAACAGCCTCTCTCTCATTCTCTTTCTTCTATCTATATCTTAATGTTTATTATATATAACTGCATCTCTCTTTTTCGCTCTCTCTCTCTCTCTCTCTCTCTCTCTCTCTATCTATCTATCTATCTATCTTAATGTTAGACTTTTAAACTGCCACTACCCCTCTCCAGTGACATGAATTATGTGCAATTGTCTATCTCCAACGCTTCTCTCTTTTTCTACTACAATTTAGAAATTTCAACTGCATAGTATTTTCCTAGTTTTTTGTATACCTCTCTCTCTAACATTCTCTCTTCTAGACTCTACAGTGAAATGATGAGACGATATCTGCTAATTTTTGTAAATTAACTTCGTTTTGCACCTGAGTTCTATAAAAATGTTTAGAAACTTTAAACAGTTACTATCAGCTAAGAAATATAATAATCTTTAAAGAATATATATTTAAATGTTGCATAATATTTAAAGGCATGGTTCGTTCTAAGATATCAAACATAATTGCAAATAAGTGTTCTACCGTTGAATTGTTGATGAAAATGTTAATATATACTTATCTGCTTAAGAAACTAAAAGTTATCTTGTTTTATTAAAGGGAAGCAACTCGTGTTAAATTAATACTAATACTTCTTTATAAGTCGATATATTGTAATTGTAAATTGTCAAAAGTTTTATTCATTTGCATATTGTTTTTAAGAAAATAATTTTCACATAAAATGTGCAAGGTCTTTAAAAATTTCTAAAAGAAATTGCTAATTCTACAGTATCAAATTAAAAGAAATGTACCTTTCCATTAAAATAAATATAGCTTTAGTTGATTTGTGGTTGCAAATATTAATTATTTATAATTTCTCATAAAAATTAAAATTTATTTTCCTTTGCTCACAGAAAAGTCAACTTGTGTCTTAAATAAGAAAACGTGGCTGTATTAAGTTCAGTGCAGTGAACATATTTTTGAAATTACGTGAAATTGTAAATAAAATTTGTGTTATTCATCTAGATACTACTGCTGTTGGCTGGCTTGTATTAGGTAAAGAAGCTGTTCACGCGATGAAGCTGTGTTTACATCATGTGTTCAAAATATCCAGCACAGGCCTCAAGATATTTCCGAGACTTGTCTCTTACTATTTTCGATAACCTTCTGTATCTGTATATCTATCTTCCGTTAGCCTGAAGTATTGTCTATATCTGCAATGTCGTTTCCTGTATAAATGTTACCGTCTTTTGTTATTCTTGCAGTGGTCCATATATTTTTGTCTGTAGTGTTGTATCTATGGGATATGTGGGATTTTCCTCAGTCTACTATATTGAGTAGCGGCACGGGCTTAATACGGACAACATTACCCCAAAAATCATGTGCTGAAGGTCTGTAAAATTTATGGTCACTAATACCATATTCCCTATACGTCACTTTAAGTGACGGGGGCACTTCACCTTTTTTAACTATATTCAGTGCAATCTTGAAATATGTGTTCCGCTGTCTGGGTAGCCTGTCCACATGTACATGTAGTTGGGGTGCCGATCTTGAATTGTGTATACACGTGACTGTGAAGTCGATTGTGTCCTGTTCTAATGCGTATAATGATAAATTGTTCCCATCTATTCATATTATGAAAAACATCCCGATTTGAGGCAATTTGTTTCCTGATTGAATTGATTATCTGTATCTTATGATGGTATGTAACTGATACATCTGGTTGTGTGCCTGTTTCACCTTCATTTGCCATCTGATCTGCTCTCTCGTTTCCTGGTATTCTACAGTGAGGTGGGACCACTGCCGGGCAATCCTGTGATGTTTGCAGAGTTCAGTCAATAAGTTTTGCAGATGTGGCAGTTTTCTAGATTTCAGTGCTTGGAGTACTGATCTCGTATCTGTCAAAAACACTATAGGCTGTGAGCTAAGATTACTGTTCAGCAGTTTTTTTTTTTATTGCCAACTCTATTGCTTGGATTTCTGCATCGTAATTGTGACGATATTTCCCTGTTGCTATTTTATCCTTATCACTAGTGTTATTTGGGTATTCTATGTATGCACCTGCTCACCCATTCTTTACTGCATTCTGTATTGACCTATCTGTGTACACACGAATCCATAGGTCTTGTGGGTATTCTTCATCCAAGAAACTGAAAGTGGTTGTGTTACGCTGCAGGTTATTCTGTTCATCCTTGTCAAGTATTCCTTTCATTTCTGTCCGAGTTTGTTTTGACAATACGGATTCCTCTGTTAAGGCAGTCTGTTCTGGTATGGGCAGTAGGCGTTTAACAACTCTTAGTATGCCTGGTGTTTGTCTACAAAAACCTTCTGGATAATGACTGGTGATATTTGTTGTCTCTGGGTGACGATTTGTGCCTTCAGGTCATTATCTGTCTTCAGAAAATCCGATACACATTTCTTTTCAGCTCACCCCCACAGATAATAATTAGGCGGAATTAGGTATGGTAATAATTAGACGGGGTTAGGTATGGTAATAATTAGACAGAGTTAGGTATGGCAATAATTAGGCAGGGTTAGGTATGGTAATAATTACGCGGAGTTAGGTATGGCAATAATTAGGCGGAGTTAGGTATGGCAATAATTAGGCGGAGTTAGGTATGGCAATAATTAGGCGGGGTTAGGTATGGTAATAATTAGGCGGGGTTAGGTATGGTAATAATTAGACGGGGTTAGGTATGGTAATAATTAGACAGAGTTAGGTATGGCAATAATTAGGCAGGGTTAGGTATGGTAATAATTACGCGGAGTTAGGTATGGCAATAATTAGGCGGAGTTTGGTATGGCAATAATTAGGCGGAGTTAGGTATGGCAATAATTAGGCGGGGTTAGGTATGGTAATAATTAGGCGGGGTTAGGTATGGTAATAATTAGGCGGAGTTAGGTATGGCAATAATTAGGCAGGGTTAGGTATGGTAATAATTAGGCGGGGTTAGGTATGGCAATAATTAGGCAGGGTTAGGTATGGTAATAATTAGGCAGGGTTAGGTATGGCAATAATTAGGCAGGGTTAGGTATGGTAATAATTAGGCAGGGTTAGGTATGGTGATAATTAGGCGGAGTTAGGTATGGCAATAATTAGGCAGGGTTAGGTATGGTAATAATTAGGCAGGGTTAGGTATGGTAATAATTAGGCAGGGTTAGGTATGGTAATAATTAGGCAGGGTTAGGTATGGCAATAATTAGGCAGGGTTAGGTATGGCAATAATTAGGCAGGGTTAGGTATGGTAATAATTAGGCAGGGTTAGGTATGGCAATAATTAGGCAGGGTTAGGTATGGTAATAATTAGGCAGGGTTAGGTATGGTAATAATTAGGCGGAGTTAGGTATGGTAATAATTATGCAGGGTTAGGTATGGTAATAATTAGGCGGAGTTAGGTATGGCAATAATTAGGCGGTGTGAGATATGGTAATAATTATATGGTAAAAATAATTTTTTTTTTTTTAAAGGGTTATAGTAGATGAACAAGACCTAAGAGGAATGCACACAGAAATAAAGAGAATGACTAATAAAAATAAAAAAAGCCACAGAAGGTGGATGCATTGCAGACAAAAAAGGAAAAATGCTAACAGACAATAAGGATATCATAGATAGATGGCAGGAATATATAACAGAACTATTTCATGATCAAAGGGACAAGAAACCAGTTATAAAATGTACATCAGGCTATAAAATCTTAAAATCTGAGGTGGAAAAAGCTATAAAAACAATGAAAAGGGGAAAAGCAGCAGGACCTGAAAGCATACAGATAGAGATGATACAGGCACTTGAAGATTTTGGCATTGAAGTGATTACAGACATATGCAACGACATATACCACACAGGATACATACCAAATGAACTAAAAACATCAACTTTCATTGCATTGCCTAAAAAGAATGGTGCAGTTGAATGCAGTGACTTTAGAACAATAAGCCTAATGAGCCATGCTACAAAAATCTTGCTAAAAGTTATACAAGGAAGGATTCAGAATAAAATCAGTACTGAATTAGATGAGCAGCAATTTGGATTTAGGAAAAATAGCGGGACAAAAGAAGCCATATTCTGCATGAGAACATTAATTGAAAAATACACAGAAGTAAACAAACCAATATATGCCTGCTTCATAGACTACACCAAAGCTTTTGATAGAGTACACCACAAACAACTTATAGAATGCCTAAAAGAGATACATCTAGATGACATGGATATACGACTAATATGCAATCTATACTGGGAGCAAACAGCAATAATAAAATATAACAAAGAGTTCTCTACACCCATTGATATAAAAAGAGGAGTAAGACAAGGATGCATCCTATCACCAAGCTGTAAATCTTTAAAAACATCATAGAGATGCCAGGCCTACAAATTAATGGAAAGATAATGAATAACCTAAGATATGCTGACGATACTGTACTACTAGCAGAAAATCCTAAAGACCTACAACAATTACTTAATGAAATAAACACGACAAGCAAAAAATATGGACTAGATATGAATATCAAAAAGACTAAAACTATGATCATAAACAAAGAAAATACTCAAAACCCACAAGTGGATATCAAATTGAAGGAATAGACCTTGAGACAGTTCAGAACTATAACTACCTTGGACATACTATAACCAGTGATGGAAATGTACAACTGAAATAAACAATAGAATAGGAATGGCAAAAAGTAATTTTAATGTCATGAAGGACATACTAACATCAAAACAAATAACACCAGAGCTAAAACTAAGAATAGCAAAATGTTACATCTTCTCAATATTCCTATATGGTGCTGAAACATGGACATTAGACAAGAAAACAGAACAGAGAATTGAAGCCTTTGAAATGTGGATATATAGAAGAATAAGTAGAATTGGATGGAAGGAAAAGAAAACAAACGACGAAGTCTTAAAACAACTAAAAATGAAAAGAGAACTTCTGAACACAATTAGAACAAGACAAATGCGATTCTTAGGCCATGTTAAAAGACACAACAGCCTACTGAAAGTGATCCTGGAGGGGAAAATACAAGGTAAAAGAGGCAGAGGCAGACCAAGATTAACATGGACGAGTAACATCAAAAGATGGACAAATCAACCGATGACAACCTGCACCATCAAAGCAAGAGACAGAGCAAAATGGCGCTCCATGGTAGCCAACCTTCGTTGCGGAGACGGCACTCAATGATGATGATAGTAGATGAAAGTTAAGGTTTACTAAATGGTTAAAAAATGATTGAGATTGTGAAGAGATATAAATTTTTTGTAACTTGAAACCAAATCTCTAATAAAAGCGGAAAATTTAAAAAGTGCCGAGATCAGCACTCACGCACACACAGGCCTCTACTTGTGTTTCTCACAAGACGTCTGCAATGAGGCGCTGCAAGGTAAAGGTAAATGTAAAGTTCGAGACTTGAACCGGCGTCTTAGCACGCGAGTTTCCACCCATATGTGCTTGGTTACCTATCCAGAAATGTTCGGAGATTTCTGGATAGTGTCGCTTCAAACATCGAAACTCACGATGCAAGGCGACATTCCTCACATTCCCCCGGTAATACCCTGGTACTCATTTCTGCCAATGGCTGGGTCGACCGTGGGGGTATTTTTTTTTTCCAACCACGAGTACAATTCACACTGCTCCCAGCGGGAATCGAACACGGGTTGTCCGAACGTCGGGAGTCCAGTCGGGTGGTTTTCCCATCTAGGCCACCGAGGCCCCCGTGCGCTGAAAGGTTCACTCGAGCACGTGGCGAGAGATCAGTTGTTGAAAACCGGTCCTCCAGCCCTTGAACTTCTTCTGTGAATACTTGATGACATTGTTTATGGTGGCGCATACGTTCATTTTAGCCCCTCGATCGATCTTTAGGTCCCACTTATCAGGTATCGTCTCGGTAGCGCCTACGTGTATTATAAAAACAACCAATCAAGTCATCCGCTGACCACCACAGCGTGTATTACCGCATGATTGTACGCAGGGAGGATCCCCTGGAAATCAGGAGGATAACCGAGGGTACCGTCAACTCGTGTTAAAGAGCTGCTCCGGTAAGCGAAGGCGGATAGGCCGTCAGTTGCTCATCATCTCCAACTGCTCAGACGCAAAACGTCAGAGAAAACAACTTGATTCTTGTAAAAATGGCGCGGACATCCAAGAAAATGACTCATCTTGTGAAAAGAACGCGGAAGTCAAAAAAATCAACGCGTGCGTCCAGGAAATCACAGCGAGCAATGTTCCGTTTCTCTCTCTCTTTCTCTTTCACTCTCTCTCTCTCTCTCTCTCTCTCTCTCTCTCTGCGATCAGGACTCAATCAGAGTAAGATTCCAGACTCTCACATGAAGTCAGCTGTCAGGTTAAGTGTGTTGATTGCTCCCACAGACCGAACATCACAATTAGAGTCTGCCAGTTCCACTCTGATTGAACACCCGTTAAAACGTTGCACTGTGTTCTGCGCCAGTGGCCCAGTGCATCCGATTTCAGCCAGTATTTTATTCCGGTTTGCATTCCTTAACCTTTGATTATCCCCAATCTTCCTGCAAGGCAGCAGATGATCTTTTCTGTAGGGGGATTCTGCCCTTAGATGGTCTGCCCTCCCAGGTTTACGAGCACCATCTGCCGGAGTCACTAGAGGTGACTAACACAGACATGCACACACAAAGATATGAGATGTGGCTAACACAGACATACACACAGCGATACGAGACATGACTAACACCGACACACATCAAGATATATGACACATGAATAACATAGACATGCACATAAAGATATGAGATATGACTGACATAGACATGCACACACAAAGATATAACACATGCCTAACATAGACATGCACACAAAGATATGAGATGTGACCAACATAGACATGCACACACAAAAATATGAGATGTGACTAATAAAGCCATGCACACACAGGGATATGAGATGTGGCATACACAGACATGCACACACAAAGATATGAGATATGACTAACAAAAACATGCACACAAAGATATGAGATATGACTAACAAAAACATGCACACAAAGATATGAGATATGACTAACAAAAACATGCACACAAAGATATGAGATATGACTAACAAAAACATGCACACAAAGATATGAGATATCACTAACCCAAACATGCACACACAAAGATATGACACATGAATAACACAGATACACACTAAGATCCGTTTGAATTGAAGTTTAGAAATGTTAAACTGCACAAGATATTGGCAATTCGGTAGAATGTGGAAATATATATATATATATACGGTTATTAAAATTTTATAATTTAATCATAATTATAATAATTTTAATTTTTCATAATTTAATAATAATTAATTATATATTACTTATTACTGATAATTTGCGACATACGGATGACACAGTCTTAATACAGGACAGCTAAAAAGACCAATGAGGCCTAATTATCAAAGAGACCAACACAAAATGGGAGCTTCTAAAAAACATCAGAAAAACACAATCAACATTTTTCGGGCACATCATGAGAAGAGGATAGTTGAAATACTTGGTTACAACTGGCAAAATAAAAGGAAAGAGAGGTCGCCGACGGCAAGGAGAGAAAATACTGGATAGCTTGGTGTCATGACATGGAAAACAGTCAACTACAGAGTTTATACGATGCTCTGTAGATAGAAGATTGCGGAAGGACATGATCGTCTACGCCAACCGGTGTGGCACATGATGATGAAGTTTGATCCAGATGATTCCACTGGCACGAGCGGTGGAGCCCTTATCTTGTACAGTTTAACATTACTTCAATTCAAACGGAACATCGCTCGCTGTGATTTCCTAGACGCCCGCGTTGATTTGTTTGACTTCCGCGTTCTTTTCACAAGATGAGTCATTTTCTTGGATGTCCGCGCCATTTTTACAAGAATCGAGTTGTTTTCTCTGACGTTTTGCGTCTGAGCAGTTGGAGATGATGAGCAACTGACGGCCTATCCGCCTTCGCTTACCGGAGCAGCTCTTTAACACGAGTTGACGGTACCCTCGGTTATCCTCCTGATTTCCAGGGGATCCTCTCTGCGTACAATCATGCGGTAATATACGCTGTGGTGGTCAGCGGATGATTTGATTGGTTGTATTTATAATACACGTTGGCGCTACCGAGACGATATAGCAGGGGAAATAGTATAACCGTGGGAAATAGTATGGCCGAGAATTGCACACTAAGAGATGAAGGATGGGGAAGAAAAGATTAAGCACAGAAGTGTACTGAAGAAGAAATGACGAAATAGGAATCTATGACGGATTCTGTATGACGTCGAGATAGAAACGGTTGGGAAGGGACCACGATGATAAATCACTTGGAGATGGGCAGACAGAGAGAGAGGACGTGCTGTAGGAAGACCGGAGAACATTAGAAGACCTGGAGATGGGCAGACGGAGAGAGAGGACGTGCTGTAGGAAGACCGGAGAACATTAGAAGACTTGGAGATGGGCAGACGGAGAGAGAGGAGGTGCTGTAGGAAGACCGGAGAACATTAGAAAACCTGGAGATGGGCAGACGGAGAGAGAGGAGGTGCTGTAGGAAGACCGGAGAACATTAGAAGACTTGGAGATGGGCAGACGGAGAGAGAGGACGTGCTGTAGGAAGACCGGAGAACATTAGAAGACCTGGAGATGGGCAGACGGAGACAGAGGACGTGCTGTAGGAAGACCGGAGAACATTAGAAGACTTGGAGATGGGCAGACGGAGAGAGGACGTGCTGTAGGAAGACCGGAGAACATTAGAAGACTTGGAGATGGGCAGACGGAGAGAGAGGACGTGCTGTAGGAAGACCGGAGAACATTAGAAGACTTGGAGATGGGCAGACGGAGACAGAGGACGTGCTGTAGGAAGACTGGAGAACATTAGAAGACTTGGAGATGGGCAGACGGAGACAGAGGACGTGCTGTAGGAAGACCGGAGAACATTAGAAGACTTGGAGATGGGCAGACGGAGCCAGAGGACGTGCTGTAGGAAGACCGGAGAACATTAGAAGACTTGGAGATGGGCAGACGGAGACAGAGGACGTGCTGTAGGAAGACCGGAGAACATTAGAAGACCTGGAGATGGGCAGACGGAGAGAGGGGACGTGCTGTTGGAAGACCGGAGAACTTTAGAAGACTTGGAGATGGGCAGACGGAGACAGAGGACGTGCTGTAGGAAGACCGGAGAACTTTAGAAGACTTGGAGATGGGCAGACGGAGAGAGAGGACGTGCTGTAGGAAGACCGGAGAACATTAGAAGACTTGGAGATGGACAGACGGAGAGAGAGGACGTGCTGTAGGAAGACCGGAGAACATTAGAAGACTTGGAGATGGGCAGACGGAGAGAGAGGACGTGCTGTAGGAAGACCGGAGAACATTAGAAGACCTGGAGATGGGCAGACGGAGACAGAGGACGTGCTGTAGGAAGACCGGAGAACATTAGAAGACCTGGAGATGGACAGACGGAGAGAGAGGACGTGCTGTAGGAAGACCGGAGAACATTAGAAGACCTGGAGATGGGCAGACGGAGAGAGAGGACGTGCTGTAGGAAGACCGGAGAACATTAGAAGACCTGGAGATGGGCAGACGGAGAGAGAGGACGTGCTGTAGGAAGACCGGAGAACATTAGAAGACCTGGAGATGGGCAGACGGAGAGAGAGGACGTGCTGTAGGAAGACTGGAGAACATTAGAAGACTTGGAGATGGGCAGACGGAGACAGAGGACGTGCTGTAGGAAGACCGGAGAACATTAGAAGACCTGGAGATGGGCAGACGGAGAGAGAGGACGTGCTGTAGGAAGACCGGAGAACATTAGAAAACCTGGAGATGGGCAGACGGAGAGAGAGGACGTGCTGTAGGAAGACCGGAGAACATTAGAAGACTTGGAGATGGGCAGACGGAGAGAGGACGTGCTGTAGGAAGACCGGAGAACATTAGAAGACCTGGAGATGGGCAGACGGAGAGAGGGGACGTGCTGTAGGAAGACTGGAGAACATTAGAAGACTTGGAGATGGGCAGACGGAGAGAGAGGACGTGCTGTAGGAAGACCGGAGAACATTAGAAGACTTGGAGATGGGCAGACGGAGAGAGGACGTGCTGTAGGAAGACTGGAGAACATTAGAAGACTTGGAGATGGGCAGACGGAGACAGAGGACGTGCTGTAGGAAGACCAGAGAACTTTAGAAGACCTGGAGATGGGCAGACGGAGAGAGGGGACGTGCTGTAGGAAGACCGGAGAACATTAGAAGACTTGGAGATGGGCAGACGGAGAGAGAGGACGTGCTGTTGGAAGACCGGAGAACATTAGAAGACTTGGAGATGGGCAGACGGAGAGAGAGGACGTGCTGTAGGAAGACCGGAGAACATTAGAAGACTTGGAGATGGGCAGACGGAGAGAGAGGACGTGCTGTAGGAAGACCGGAGAACATTAGAAGACTTGGAGATGGGCAGACGGAGAGAGAGGACGTGCTGTTGGAAGACCGGAGAACATTAGAAGACTTGGAGATGGGCAGACGGAGAGAGAGGACGTGCTGTAGGAAGACCGGAGAACATTAGAAGACCTGGAGATGGGCAGACGAAGAGAGATTGGTAGGACTGCGTAATGAGATAGACTTGAAGATTGGAGATTATCGGCAAAGTGGAGCAACGGATTATCGGCAAAGTGGAACCAGAGCATTAAGGAGAATAGAGAGATGCAGCTGTCTGAATTATAACAAGTAGTTAGAGATGATAGTAGGCGGTATGGAACGTGATGAATTAACAGATACATAATAGATTAGTAACAAGTAAAGCCGAAATTTAGGAGTAGATAGGTAGTTTCGGACGTTCAATGGGGAACGGACCAATATAGAATAGCGGCGACATTAAAATTAGAATAGCGGCGACATTAAAATTAGAATAGCTTAGCTCCATTGGTGAAGGTTTAGTTAGAGAATGATGAATGAGTGAGATGGAAGGTAATTAACGGTAACTGTAACATCAAGAAGGGAAAGAAGTAATAAAGACTGCCCATGAAACAAATAAAGAGGAAATTTGCCGATGTCGTGACTTGATGAGTTTATGACAGTTTGGTATTTGTTTGAAGTATTTTTGTTACATGAGTTTCACCAGAGTTGTGAGATGAATATTCGAATTAACGGTTAAATGGGTCAACGGAAGTTGTCGCGGCACAATGACGAAGGGAGAAGAACTTAACGGTCAATCAAGGCTCATCCAGGCAATAAAATAACACGCCATCAGGCTGTTGGAGGTCGACAAGATTAAGACGATAAGGAATAAACAAACGGCATGTCAGGTGCAGTGAAATAAGAACGCACACCAGGGCATCAGCGCGAAACGGCGCGTTTTAAACGCACACTCTTACTCTATCACACCAGGATAGAGAGATAGTAGAGAAGGACACGTCAAAGAAATATCTCTGAGAATACTGCCATCGTAAAATATAGAGAAGACTTAACACTATATAATATATATAGAAGATATAACAGTTAACGGCACTGCAACGAATAGAATGTAAAACGGTTGAACAATAACAACGAATAAAAGAAAAACAAAAGAAAACCTCCTTCAACGATACCTGATAAGTGGGACATAAAGATCGATCGATGGGCTAAAATGAACGTATACGCCACCATAAACAATGTCACGAAGTATTCGCAGAAGAAGTGCAAGGGGCTGGAGTACCGGTTTTCAACAACTGATCTCTCGCCACGTGCTCGAGTGAACCTTGCAACGCCTCATTGCAGACGTCTTGTGAGAAGCACAAGTAGAAGCCTGTGAATGCTGATCTCGGCACTTTTTTTTAACTTTCCACTTTCCTTAGAAATTTGGTTTCAATTTACAAATTATTTTTCATCTCTTCACAATGTCAATCAATTTTTTTTAACCATTTAGTAAACCAGTTATAACATCAGGTCCTTGAACCCTTCTGCCTCTCAAGCATCCTAAACCCTAGGTATCTCCAACTTCTTATAGTATGATTATTTATAATCTTCTGTAAGGTGTTCCATCACCGTGTTATTCTAACTCCGCACCTCCTTGTCTGTATGTCCCAGATGATGGCGTAACCCTATATTGGTACTTCGCGCTGGTTTTCTAACGCCGGTTTATGCAGGTCTCCACACTTGCAGACTGTTCCGCAGCAACCCTCTATTCGTTCGTCCATCCCAGTCGTGAACACACAACACTGAGTCAATTTCTGACCAAGACTGTTCGTTCATAAAAGACAACTGACTTTATTCAATTGAAAACATTCCGCTCTGCTGCTATGGCGGAACCAACGGACTATCTTTTTGCAGACACACACGTACATGAAAATATTCAATTCTACAAATTCACATTCAACAGCAGCAAGCACCTTGCTCGCTAATAATGCTCAGTAAGTCTTCACCGTCCAATCATAATTACAGTACTCTATTGACATCTTGCTCACTAATGAGTAATATGAATAAAATGTTCAATTCAACGGCAAGCGCTTTGCTCAGCGGCTGAAACCGTACATAACCGTAGACTGGATCAGACTCCACACAGTTAAATCTGCTCATTGCAGAGCAACATGCCAGGGCTGATATATGTAGATTGATAATGAGAAAATAGCTGGCCACGCCCTCCCTTGCAGCAAGAGTTCCACGGCACAAGGCCCCGTCCTAAATGGGACGAAACAAACCAGGTGAGATGAAGCAGACTGTCCGGCTCGATCTCCTGCATTGATGCTCTTCCACTGCCCAACTCAAAACGAACTCCCTAACAACCCACGTCATCACATGCAACGTCACTTTTCTCTCCTTTCGCACTATCTATCTATCTATTGTGCTTTCGAGCCGAAGACGGCACATAGGGCAGAACCACAATCTCAAAAACAGAATACTTGCGTGCCAAAATGGCACATATTGCAGAGATCACTGCTTCTAAAATGTATGGTTCTGTTTCCATAACAATACTTTTTACAATGACAGCTTGTCAAGCCATCGATCCTTTCGCACTGCTCTGCGCCAATTCCGTCTCTACCTATTTTGGCGTACAAATACCTTTTTACACTTAATCCATACTCTCTGTCCAACATCCTAATCCCTACTGCATCTCAAACATTCTAATCCCTAGGTCTCTCCAATTTCTTAATCCCTACTCTCTTTCCAACATCCTAATCATTACTGCATCTAAAATATACTAATCCCTAGGTCTCACCAATATCATAATCCCTACTGTCTCTCCAACGTTATAATCCTTACTCTCTGTCAACATCCTAAACCCAACTGCCTCTCAAATATCATAAATCCCTACTGTTTCTCCAATTTTATAATCCTTACTCTCTGTCCAACATCCTAAACCCTACTACCTCTCAAATGTTCTAATCCCTAGGTCTCACCAATATCATAATCCCTACTGTCTCTCCAACATCTTGACCCCTACTATTTCTCTAATATCCCAAATCTACTGTCAATCTATTATCCTTAACTCTAGTGGCCCTCTAATATCTGTAAATCCCACCGACGTCCCTAACATACTCCATATCGCCGACCCTACTCTCTCTACATCTGCGAATCATTTCATAGGAAGAGCTACATTTGCAACACAAAATGAAATAACATTTACTGGAAAATAATCACAAATAATCAACAGAAAAAAATAAAGAACAATAGACAGCTCGGCAGAATCGAACCCGCACTCCTTGACAGGAGAAACATACGTTAGAGCGCACGGCCAACTAAGCAGCCTTAAAAAGTAGCTATCATTGGCGATGTCTATCAGGCATGTGTACTCATGGCTAAAGCATAAGGCTACTAACACAACTTGGAAATAAATTGTGTATCTGTATTTTCCTATTAAGACAAGTATCTCCCGGATAGGGCTGAATACTTGCTTTGCAGACAAACAGTTATAGGACGAAAACAGACACTCTTTTTTTTATTTTATATCTTATATCGCTCTTATCATCTCTACTATTATTGTTATTATGTATTTTTTTTTACAGACATGACTTTACGCAAGCAGGTCACCAAGAAGGTATGGGGAGCCCTTACACGCGATATCCGGATGTTTTGCTGTAGGTGCATAGAGGATCAACCAAACCAACTTGCACATCGCTGTTTAACCGACACCTTTGAGGACCATGTGGATTACCTGATAGCCGATGTGATAAGACAGACCATATCATACGACGACTTGTTGAACCTGACAATTCACAGAATACAACGGCGGGTTCTGCGCTATGATAAACAACGGCATATAAAAAAACGCATTACAGAACCCATGTCTATCTCACCTTCCTCAGAGGACACCATACACCCACTCGATATGTCCGTTAGTGTGGTACCTACCCCCATTGATTGCTCATCCCCTACATCTGATTGTATTAACTTGTCACTGAGGACACTGGCTGATTCCTAACACATCCCAGTTTACGTTCTAAGTAGACACATCATATCGCATTTGACACAACTCGTCTAATATCCCATACACATGCATATAAACATACATACATATATATATATATATATATATATATATATATATATATATATATATATATATTGTTGTTATGGTTATGGAAGGCCTCAGTATCACTGCAAACGAATTAAAATCCATAATTGCTCAACCGTCTGTGTCAGTGGAATCATCCGAATTACTAACTCATCTCCAAAACAAAGAAGGGTAGCTATAGTCCCCATCATAGCAGTCTCAGCACACGCCAAAAGACAAAAGCCGAAACCGCACAGAAAGTGAACACAGCCAACTGTTCCCTGTCATACGATATCATCATTCATCGTAAACAATTGGAATATCGAAACATGATCAACACGGATGATACACACAGCTCACGGTGTGCACAGAGCACTTAACTCAGTAGCTCCTGCAACAAGCCGGACTTGGAATATGAGGAAACTGCAACAAGGAACACTTTTCAGACACAGCAATTAAAAGTTCCTGCCGCCTAGCCGTCATATTGACCGGTATTCCAATGATGACGTATATTGCAATCAACACAGAACACACTATCACGCACACTGTAGAGGATTTCAGATTGTTGTACAAGTATTTTATTACAGATATACCATAGTCTTATGTTTTCTTTTTTTTTTTATATTTACTCGTTGTAACGTTTTGATGTACTAATTGTTCATATAATATTTTTTACTACTGTCTTTATCACACTAACACACCACCTCTAATACCATCGAATGTCTCCCATCATAACCTCTACACATACAACTATCGATCCAGAAATGTCAGTTCAGACCCTAATCTCCACCTTCATTAACCACACATACACACACACACCAACTCCATAAACTTTCCACCTACCATTTGGCAACCTCTTCTCATATACACTACCTACATCATCCATTGCTATTGTCAGCTGTGGGTGGAGCACACAGTGGAGTAATTCCTATATAACATCTGTATACTGACTCAAAACCGGACAGTGTGCAACATTTTCTTACTACTTTCAGATCCCCTTCTCAGCAAGTCTCTCTGTGTCCAGCGACGACTCCAATTCTGTGTTGGTTGATTAGTCTTCTTACACGCCCACTAAGTTTCTCGTTTGTGTTTCTCTTTTTTTTTTCTGGTTGTGCCCAAACTCCCATCTCTTTCATCCGAAGGAGTGACATGACTCATGGTTGTCAAAATCCTGTGTCTTTCCCACTACTCAGAGAGCATTGATGATGTCCGCCCGATCCATTGTCGGAATGCAATGATTTGTCCGTGTTCACAGAAGAATTTCACCTTTTTGACTTGTTTCACTAACGTTTTCTTTTTTTAAAAGTCCAAATTTCATGACCATAACTTGTTTCAACAAAAGGATGTGATCAGGTTGGGCTATGCTGATTTTCCCCTTGGTTCTTTGTCTTATTTATTCCACTGTTCGCTGCTTATCCAACAAGGGGCTCTCCACCTCGTTGGTCCAACCCAGAGGCTGCTCCCGACTCTTCATTCTGCAGTTGCTAATGCTGCGCCTTGTCTTGCTGACAATATATGGACTTGCGATGTCACAAATAAAGGATTGTATTCATGGCCTGTATTTCTGGATCTACCCTTTTCCACATTACGGTGTCAGAAACTAGACTGTACCCCTAACTATATCAAGCGGAAACTAAGTGTGTTCCTAACAACATCAAACGAAAACTATGTGTGTCACGAAAGCTAAGTGTGCTCCTAATTTCATCCGACAAAACTAAACGTGCCCATAATTACATCCGACAAAACTAAACGTGCCCATAATTACATCCGACAATAACTAAATGTGCCCATAACTACAGCCGACAATAACTAAATGTGCCCATAACTACAGCCGACAATAACAAAATGTGCCCATAACTACAGCCGTCAATAACTAAATGTGCCCATAACTACAGCTGACAATAACTAAATGTGCCCATAACTACAGTCGTCAATAACTAAATGTGCCCATAACTACAGCCGACAATAACTAAATGTGCCCATAACTACAGCCGTCAATAACTAAATGTGCCCATAACTACAGCCGACAATAACTAAATGTGCCCATAACTACAGCCGTCAATAACTAAATGTGCCCATAACTACAGCCGACAATAACTAAATGTGCCCATAACTACAGCCGTCAATAACTAAATGTGCCCATAACTACAGCCGACAATAACTAAATGTGCCCATAACTACAGCCGTCAATAACTAAATGTGCCCATAACTACAGCCGACAATAACTAAATGTGCCCATAACTACAGCCGACAATAACTAAATGTGCCCATAACTACAGCCGTCAATAACTAGGAGTGTCCATAACTACAACCGACAATAACTAGGAGTGTCCATAACTACATCCGACAATAACTAAATGTGCCCATAACTACAGCCGTCAATAACTAGGAGTGTCCATAACTACAACCGACAATAACTAGGAGTGTCCATAACTACAGCCGTCAATAACTAGGAGTGTCCATAACTACATCCGACAATAACTAAATGTGCCCATGATTACAGCCGTCAATAACTAAATGTGCCCATAATTGCATGCGACAATAACTAAATGTGCCCATAACTACAGCCGACAATAACTAGGAGTGCCCATAACTACAGCCAACAATAACTACGTGTGTCTGTCACTCTCAGTGCCTGCCACTACAGGCAACAAAGTGATGGTACCACGACTTATCGCCTGCCACTACAGGCAGCAAAGTGATGGTACCACGACTTATCGCCTGCCACTACGGGCAACAAAGTGGTGGCACTACGACTCATTGCCTTTCACTACGGGCAACAAAGTGGTGGCACTACGACTCATTGCCTTTCACTACGGGCAACAAAGTGATGGCACTACGACTCATTGCCTGCCACTATAAACAACACAGTGATGGGCATCACAACTTATCGCCTGCCATTATAGGCAACAAAAATGCATCCTCTTCATAACGCAGCAGATGGTTCAAACTCCTCCCAAAGTGTTCTTCCATATGGTGATCAGTCAGTACCCATGCGATCCATTGTGAACACACCTTCCGATAACTCGCTTTCTTCTTAATCACCGCTTGGACTGTCACAAGCACCACAGCGAATGTCTATGCTAAAAAGCGTAAGTTCCGACGACGGTACTGCTATATCAATCTCGCCAATGACTTCTTTTGTCGCGACAATGTGCACTTGTTCTGACTGAGACCTTTAATTAACTAGCGTCCTTCTCGACCCCAGTCCTTCACACTAGTCTTAGACTTACTTTTGTCACCGTGCACTGTCTGCTTTCGGTGGTGAATGTCGACATTCTTCAGCTGTTAGGAACTGAATCACCCCTCGATGATTGACCTTGGACAGATTATGCATCGCAGGGCCATTTTTTTTTCTAACGGTCTCCAGAGAATAAACACCTACATAAATAGTACGTGAATGTGTCAGATGTGACATCATCATAATCATATGTATAAGTAACTGTCGAGATCGAAAGTTGTGGAGAGACATGATCACCTACGCCAGCAGGTCAGGTACTTAATGATGATCTATGATCAATAATGCAGCTGCGGCGGGTTTCCTTGGAAAAAGTCTCGTATAAAGTAAACAGCCCCCGTCACGCCAAGTGGCGTAAGGGAATATGGTGTTAGTGACCATGATTTTCGTGGTAATGTGGTCGGCATTACGCCCGGCCGCTTTACTTTCCCAGAAAAAATCCGGTACCCATTTAAGGCTGGGTGAACCCAGAAGCCGTCGGTCAGGATTGAACCCGATCTCTTGTCCTTTGTACTCCAGTTCACTAACCACTGAGCTATCGCGGGCTCCAAGTCTCTTATATCTGACATAAATCTAAGATTGCCCTACATCTTACACAAACTAAAACTTGAAATAGCTGGGATCTGACCAATTTTTGAAACGATGGAGAAAACCATTACATATTGTTAATTTGTACATCTGGCCCCATGTTCCTAATGATACAATTATACATGGTCCAAAAGCTGATAGGTGCAAATATAAATATTGTGCGCTCACGTGAGAAAAACTGGATATAAACTTGGGGGAAAGAAAACAACGTACAATTTTATTGGTCAATTAAACTGAAAAGGAAACAGAACATTTCGGTTACAGGCTATCATCAGAAATAGAACAAAATAAAACATTTTGGCTACAGGCCTTCAACAGAAACTGAACACAATTTCTGCTACAGGCCTTCAACAGAAACTGAACACAATTTCTGCTACAGGCCTTCAACAGAAACTGAACACAATTTCTGCTACAGGCCTTCATCAGAAACTGAACACAATTTCTGCTACAGGCCTTCATCAGAAACTGAACACAATTTATGCTACAGGCCTTCATCAGAAACAGAACATAATATATCATATCTGCTACAGGCCTTCATCAGAAACAGAACAAAATATAGCATTTCTGCTACAGGCCTTCATCAGAAACAGAACAAAATATAGCATTTCTGCTACAGGCCTTCATCAGAAACAGAACAAAATATAGCATTTCTGCTACAGGCCTTCATCAGAAACAGAACAAAATATAGCATTTCTGCTACAGGCCTTCATCAGAAACAGAACAAAATATAGCATTTCTGCTACAGGCCTTCATCAGAAACTGAACAAAATTTCTGCTACAGGCCTTCATCAGAAACAGAACAAAATAGAACATTTCTGCTACAGGCATTCATCAGAAACTGAACACAATTTCTGCTACATGCCTTCATCAGAAACTGAACACAATTTCTGCTACAGGCCTTCATCAGAAACTGAACACAATTTATGCTACAGGCCTTCATCAGAAACTGAACAAAATATAGCATTTCTGCTACAGGCCTTCATCAGAAACAGAACAAAATATAGCATTTCTGCTACAGGCCTTCATCAGAAACAGAACAAAATATAGCATTTCTGCTACAGGCCTTCATCAGAAACTGAACAAAATATAGCATTTCTGCTACAGGCCTTCATCAGAAACATAACAAAATTTCTGCTACAGGCCTTCATCAGAAACTGAACACAATTTCTGCTACAGGCCTTCATCAGAAACTGAACACAATTTCTGCTACAGGCCTTCATCAGAAACTGAACACAATTTCTGCTACAGGCCTTCATCAGAAACAGAACAAAATATAGCATTTCTGCTACAGGCCTTCATCAGAAACTGAACACAATTTCTGCTACAGGCCTTCATCAGAAACTGAACACAATTTATGCTACAGGCCTTCATCAGAAACTGAACACAATTTCTGCTACAGGCCTTCATCAGAAACAGAACATAATATAGCATATCTGCTACAGGCCTTCATCAGAAACAGAGCAAAATATAGCATTTCTGCTACAGGCCTTCATCAGAAACTGAACACAATTTCTGCTACAGGCCTTCATCAGAAACAGAACATAATATAGCATATCTGCTACAGGCCTTCATCAGAAACAGAACAAAATAGAACATTTCTGCTACAGGCCTTCATCAGAAACTGAACACAATTTATGCTACAGGCCTTCATCAGAAACTGAACACAATTTCTGCTACAGGCCTTCATCAGAAACTGAACATAATATAGCATATCTGCTACAGGCCTTCATCAGAAACAGAGCAAAATATAGCATTTCTGCTACAGGCCTTCATCAGAAACAGAACAAAATATAGCATTTCTGCTACAGGCCTTCATCAGAAACATAACAAAATTTCTGCTACAGGCCTTCATCAGAAACAGAACAAAATATAGCATTTCTGCTACAGGCCTTCATCAGAAACAGAACAAAATATAGCATTTCTGCTACAGGCCTTCATCAGAAACAGAACAAAATATAGCATTTCTGCTACAGGCCTTCATCAGAAACTGAACAAAATTTCTGCTACAGGCCTTCATCAGAAACAGAACGAAATAGAACATTTCTGCTACAGGCCTTCATCAGAAACTGAACACAATTTCTGCTACATGCCTTCATCAGAAACTGAACACAATTTCTGCTACAGGCCTTCATCAGAAACTGAACACAATTTATGCTACAGGCCTTCATCAGAAACTGAACAAAATATAGCATTTCTGCTACAGGCCTTCATCAGAAACTGAACAAAATATAGCATTTCTGCTACAGGCCTTCATCAGAAACTGAACAAAATATAGCATTTCTGCTACAGGCCTTCATCAGAAACAGAACAAAATATAGCATTTCTGCTACAGGCCTTCATCAGAAACAGAACAAAATATAGCATTTCTGCTACAGGCCTTCATCAGAAACTGAACAAAATTTCTGCTACAGGCCTTCATCAGAAACAGAACAAAATAGAACATTTCTGCTACAGGCCTTCATCAGAAACAGAACACAATTTCTGCTACAGGCCTTCATCAGAAACTGAACACAATTTCTACTACAGGCCTTCATCAGAAACTGAACACAATTTATGCTACAGGCCTTCATCAGAAACTGAACACAATTTCTGCTACAGGCCTTCATCAGAAACTGAACATAATATAGCATATCTGCTACAGGCCTTCATCAGAAACAGAACAAAATATAGCATTTCTGCTACAGGCCTTCATCAGAAACAGAACAAAATATAGCATTTCTGCTACAGGCCTTCATCAGAAACTGAACAAAATTTCTGCTACAGGCCTTCATCAGAAACAGAACAAAATTTCTGCTACAGGCCTTCATCAGAAACTGAACAAAATTTCTGCTACAGGCCTTCATCAGAAACTGAACAAAATTTCTGCTACAGGCCTTCATCAGAAACAGAACAAAATATAGCATTTCTGCTACAGGCCTTCATCAGAAACAGAACAAAATATAGCATTTCTGCTACAGGCCTTCATCAGAAACTGAACAAAATTTCTGCTACAGGCCTTCATCAGAAACAGAACAAAATAGAACATTTCTGCTACAGGCCTTCATCAGAAACTGAACACAATTTCTGCTACATGCCTTCATCAGAAACTGAACACAATTTATGCTACAGGCCTTCATCAGAAACTGAACAAAATATAGCATTTCTGCTACAGGCCTTCATCAGAAACAGAACAAAATAGAACATTTCAGCAACAGGCCATCATCAGAAACAGAATAACAAATAAGCATGAATGGTTAGCAAAATCTCTAATTATGGAAAAAAGTGGTGAGTTACTTTTACAATATTTTGGACTGAACATTATTGAATTATTTTTATAATAATATATTTATTCTACTACATTTATACCTTCAAATGATCAATTTACTGCTATTGTCATTTTCTGTATCTATTTTCCTTTCCAGCGATATATAACATATACCATATATTAGAGCGTGAAAAGGTAAAATGAATTCCTGTTCAGAAATGTGATAGCATTTTTTTGGAAATTGAAAACTGTAATGGCTCAAACCTAAAAAAAAAAAATCAAGTCAGGAAAGATGTTACAATCACTAAAATTACTTTGCCTATTATAACATTTAATGAAACAAACAAGGATTATAAAAAAACTCAATTATTTTTATTTGTTCTTCAATGTTAGCTTTTCTTTATACTTTTAAAATATAAAATAGGAATTACAAGTCTTTGGAATTCGGCATTACAAACGTGAATTTTCACTCGATAAATTTTGTATTTTTGTTATAGATAACATGGTTGTTCCATTTAGGAATAATTAGGAAAGAAGGGACGTAGAAACATGATGAATTTGTGAACGAAACTCCACCAGTTATCTCCCACTCAAGCTCTTTAATATTCATTAATCTTCTGTGAAGGTTCATAAGACTGTCATTAGTACCGTTCTTTGACGAGTCGTATAATTATGTCATTTGCGTTGGGTCGACTGCTGCTTTCTTTCAGCTGCTTATTCACGTTGACGTAGAAAAGTGTACAAAGAAAAATCAATTATGTTTAGTGAGAAGGTTGCATCAATCCCAAAAATGGCAAATTATAAGAATGAATGTAGTCTAGTTGTAATATGAAGTGATTGAGAGAACGACTGTGAGTTCGACTAACAAGAAGTATGCATCACCTGTTGATAGAGAAAAACACAATACAGGATGATAAATATAAAAATTGTCTACTGTCAAAGCTGTGTCAAAGAGTACAAGTTACAGTTCTGTTTTATATTGATTTTTTCAAGTGCTGTAAAAATACTTGCACTTCAATGAAACCTATGGGTTTGCCCTGAGTGCAGTAAAACTAATGAGTCTAGTTTTAGCTAAAACTAGATAATGAAAAATATTAGTCATCATATAATGAAAAATATTAGTCATCATATATATTCACAAACTTAGACTATTCAAATCAAACGTTCTATCAACCCTTTCGTATGCATGTGAGAGCTGGAAAACAACAAACGACATAGAAACAAAGTTGAACACATTTGAAAATAAATGTCTAAGGAAAATACTTGGTATAGCATGGGACGAATTCAGAATAAACAAGGAAATTAGAGAAATCACCAATCAACCACTAATATCATCAGTAATCAAGAAAAGACGATGGACATATGTTGGACATGTGATGAGAAGAGATAATAACCGAATAGCAAAGCAAGCCCTTATGTTGGAAGCAACAGGTAGGAGGAAATGAGGCTGAACCAGAGAAAGATTGAGAAGAACATTGGTCAGAGGGACAAAGGTAGCAGGAATCTGTTCCCTCAATGAGATCGAGATGCTTGCACAAAATAGAGACAAATGGCGAGATCTGGTAAATAATTTTTGTGAAGATTGAGACTGCTAGAAAGAAAATTTAGAAAAAGAGAAAGAGTATCTGAGTCTATGCCCTATGGGCCGACCACAGCTCAAGATAGATAGATAGATAGGTAGGTAGGTAGGTAGATAGATAGATAGATAGATAGATAGATAGATAGATAGATAGATAGATAGATAGATAGATAGATAGATAGATAGATAGATAGATAGATAGATATTCATGACATGTATATTTATACTGACACTTGATAGCGAAGATTATCAGAATCTTAAAAATTTGCCCTATGGGTCATTTTCAGCTTGAAAGGGCAATAGATAAGATATTCATATACTAATAACAATCTAACAAAGAGATGCCGAGGTCAAGTGCAACCAGGTATATGTACTAAGGGATCAAGGCAAAGAAATGCTTCTTCTTTCTTCTTCTTCCTTTCCATTTCCTGTGGGGCATAGGTGTCAAACAAACACTTTCCAAGTCGTTCTGTTTCTTGCCATTCTTTTAAGATCATTCCATGTCTTCCCCATCATCTTCATTTCTGCTTCCATTTGTCTTCTCTAAGAATATTTTGGCCTTCCTCTTTGTCTTCTTTCTTGGGAATTCCAAAAAAGGGCCTTTTGTTATACTCTCAGTTGGCTTCCGCAGTGTGTGTCCTATCTAGCGCTCATCATCTTCATTAAACTCTTTGTCCATTGGGGTGTTTATCGACACAATACTGTGTCGGGATCAAAAAGGGGAGTAAGAGAAGAAAAGCATAAAAATGTGAAGCAGCAGTAAAGCGGATTGTAAAGGAGAAATTTAAAAATAGAAAAGAATTGTATGGTTAAAGCTTTATGTAATCAATAGACAACACAAATTTGAACAACATTTCGGCTTAATAGGCCTTCAGCAAGAACAATAAACAATACACACTCACAGCTATTTAAGTAAATAAATCTAGCCCTACATAGCTACCTAATAATGAAGTATCTAAAACAAATTAATCTCAAACTAGAATTGTATCATTCATATGTACTTCAGTTGCAGTATTCACAAGAGTTAGGCCAGGAAGTCCACACTAGTAAAACAAAAAACATGGAATAAAACCCAGTCTTATAAAACCATATAGGAAGAGCATGACAGCTCTGGTGGACAATCCATCTAAGATAGGAGCAACTTGATACAATACCAAAGTAGGAATCACCCACTAATCTTAGTAGTTTGTTGTCTAAGAAAGACATCACTGAATACACAAAATAAGGTACGAATGATTCTCTAGTCTTGTCAGTCTGTTGTCTAGAGAAACATCACTGAATACACAAAACAGGGTAGGAATGATTCTCTAGTCTTGTCAGTCTGTTGTCTAGAGAAACATCACTGAATACACAAAACAGGGTAGAAATGATTCTCTATTCTTGTCAGTCTGTTGTCTAGAGAAACATCACTGAATACACAAAACAGGGTAGAAATGATTCTCTATTCTTGTCAGTCTGTTGTCTAAGAGAAACATCACTGAATACACAAAACAGGGTAGGAAAGATTCTCTAATCTTGTCAGTCTGTTGCCTAAGAGAAATATCACTAAATTAAAAAAAAAACAAATTAAAAAATTGCTGCCTTGCAGAAAAGTTAAAAAAAAAAACCAAAAAAAAACTAGGAAAATATTTCAGAATAAATATGTACTGAAAATGAAATATCTAGATCACAAGATGTAAACAAAGTGCAATGAAAACTAATGTATGAATAAGTAAAAATAGAAACTATAACAATATATTTTGTTCCATTGTCTACAAACACTGATGCTGTATTTATATAACTAGTCATAGATGCATAACCATTTCTTTTATTTTACATGTACATTTATTAATAATAGGAAACTCTTAATACTGAGCATCGCAAAAGGAGGCAATCAGATCATCAAAAGTGGCCCCCGTTGAGCAAGACCATCGACATCAAGCAAGATTTATAATTATATGACAACAATATTTTGTCATAATTATGTGACATTTAACCCTTCGCGATTGAAGTTAGTGGTACATGCTAATGACATGGTTTTTATAACCCTGTTTCACATTACAAATTTTCACATGTGACAAGTTTAATGATTTATCTGCTGTTTCTCATTGTCTGATCAAGTCTTGTATATTAAAATGTTGAAGAATGACTGCATTTTTTGCGCACAATGGTGTAGGATTGGTCTGTTTCTTATAAACCAGCTGTGGTGGGATCTTCCTTTCCAGAGGCGCCCCCCCCCCCCCCCCCCAATCCATATACATCATACTAGTGATTATGGTCAGAAAAATTTGACAAAACTTTTCATCATCATCATGTGCCACATAGGTTGGCGTAAGTGATCATGTCCTTCCACAATCTTCTATCCACAGTACATCATTGCAATTCTGTTGTTGACTGTTTTCCATGCCATGACACCAAGCTGATCAGTATCTTCTCTCTTTGTCATCCATGATCTTTCTTTCCCAGATTTTGTCAGTTATAGCCAAATATTCCAACTTTCTTCTTCTCATGAAAAATGTTGATTGTTTCTTTCCGGTTTTTTATTTTAGAGGCTCCCTTTTTGTCTTGGCCCCTTTAGGACAGAATTGGCTCTACGCAGCACCAATTAACCTTCTTTCTCATTTCTATTGACACAGATTTTGACCAAAACTTCTACTTTTCAATAAACTAATAATATTAAAACCATTCTACAATTATTTTTAAGTACTTAGATAGTTGCAATACTGTCACCACTAAAACTTCACATATAGTGGCAAAGCATCTACTAAAGGCTAAGTGACAACCTTCTGTTTTTGAGACTAGTGGCATTTCTCAGAAAAACAAATAAAATATACACGTATTTAAACAACCTGATCATGAATCACAAAAATTCAAAGATTTCAGGCAAGAAAGTCAGTAATAATTGAAACAAATACAGCTTGAAGTAGTAAGGCAATACAAAAGAAGCTAAATACCACCATCTATTGACCTTTTGAGCCGTAATCAGCCCATAGAGCTTGGACTTGATACTCTTTTCCTGTTTTGAAATGTTCTCTCTAGCAGTCTCAATCCTTGCAAAGATCTTTTATCAAATCTCGCTATTTGTCTCTGTGCAAGCATCTCAATCTCATTGAGGGAGCCAGTTCCTGCTGCTTTTGGCTCCCTTGATCAATGCTCTTCTCACTGTTTCTCTGGGTTGGCCTCTTTTCCTCCTACTTGTTGTTTCCCACATGAGGGCTTGCTTTGCTATTCGGTTATTATCTCTCCTCATCACATGTCCAACATCTTTTCTTGATTATTGGTGATATTAGAGGTTGATTGGCGATTTCTCTAATTTCCTCGTTTGTTTTCAACTCACTCCACGCCGCACCAAGTATTTTCCTTAGACATTTATTTCCAAATGCGTTCAATTTTGTTTCAATGTCTTTTGTTGTTTTCTAGCTCTCGCATTCATACATAAGGGTAATATCACCAACTATCTATTGTCCTTTCAAGCCGACGGCACATAGGGCAGAACCACAATCTCAAAAACAGAAACATTGCGTGCCAAAATGGCACATAATGCAGAGATCACTGCTCTAAAATCTATGGCGCTGTTTCCATAACAATACTTTTCACAATGACAGCTTGTCAAGCCATCGATCAGCCTCCTTAGTCACCTCTTATGACATGCATGGAAGGTCACAGTGTCACTATTCTTTACCTCCCTCATAATGAGGCCCCGGTAACACATCACCATACAACAATAAAAACAATGGTTTGTCACACATCAAGCATTAAAACAAATTACACAAACAATTGCAGAGCAGCAGTTTATTACACATTACCATTCCAATAGAACTGTTTCAGCTCATTAAAAAAGTTATTACTATTATCAGGAATCTCTTCTCTCTGTCTGCACTGTCATAAATGTCAGCAAGTAGCCACCTGTTCCACTCATATTCATCATTGGATGGGTCCTCTGCGGCAGAACCTATGAGAATCAATAAATGAATAAATTTACTCAAGATATTAAAAGTTTTTAAACTTCTCAATATTTCCCTGTAGCTGTTCTGTGTCCCGTTTACATGTGTGTGTGTGTGAAACTAATGTATTTATTTTATAAATATGTGTAACTTTACAGTCTGCTTAAGTGTTGTTTATTTTATTAAAAACTGTGATGCAAAGAAATACAATTTCCGAGTTTAATGACTTACACATGATTTGTAATAGACAAGTGTTCTTTCTATTGCCATGTTAAATATGAATTATCTTAATTTGCTGCTTTAAAAAAAGGTCTTAATCTATTTTTTCCCCCTCTCTCTACCATAATATTATCCCAGAGCTTGGATCTACTAAGGGATATACAGAGCAGCTGCAATTAATGTACAACCTTCACATACATAGTGTTAGTGTATTTTTATAATATTATTTTATTTAAAATTTTAATTTATATCTATCTATCTATCGACCTATTGACTTTTTGAGCTGTGGCCGTTTCATAGGGCAAAGACCCAGATACTCTTTCTCTTTTTCTAATGTTCTTTCTAGCAGTCTCAATCCTTAAAAAAACATTTATCAAATTAAGTTATATACTAAATTATAAATTTACACTACTGACCTGATACTCTCTGAACCATGTCTCTGACAGTCTTAACTGAAGCCCACTTCCATTTCTTTTGATCTGTGTGTAGCACTCAACTAGTGGCTACAAGTGAGAAAGTACATAAAGAAACATTTAAAGTTCAACTATTTACAATTAGTCAATGATAAAATTAATGTATACAACATAAAGTTGTAAAGAGTTGTTTAAAAAAATATTGAATATATTTATCCAAATTTTGTTAATAATTCTTCCACTTTTTCTATTCTTCCTTCATTGCCGTTGGCGTCGAGGGGAGATACAATCTGCGATTCTTTGCTCTTCTGGTGTTATCCCTCCTAGTGACTCTAGTATTCCCTTTATCCATCTCTTTCTCGGTCTTCCTCTTAATCTGGCATTTTCGTACCGTTTGTCTATGGCTCTTTGAGTCATTGTTAGTTCTTTTTGTCTTGTTATGTGGCCGAACCAATTTATCTGTTATTTCTTTATGTATTCGATGGCTGGTTCAATTTCAAGTTTCTTCATCAGGTCGGTGTTTCTTACTTTGTCCCTTAAGCTGTTTCCTGTCATTCTTCTGACACATTTCATTTTGATGGTCGCTATCTTTCTTATTGTTCTAGAGTCAAGCGTCCAATTCTGGCACTGGTTAATAAATACAATGTTTATTTTAAAGTGCATTAACATTACAAATTTCATCTCAATGAAACTCATCAATCAAGTTGGTTAGTCTGTTTCAAGGCTCAACACGAGGTGGACTGGGATCTTAGTCAATTTTAATTTACCAATCTTGATGGAAACAGTCATTCATGAGTTGTTGACAGTTTTCAGTCCACGTGCTGTAAGGCATCTCTTGTCAGATGCCAAACAAATTCTACAATTATAATTATAGATCACAGTAACGAGGATGAGAGAGAGTGAGAGAGAGTAAAAAAAATTATTTTATTCTGTGTTGTTTATAATATTACACAGTGAGATACACCACTCCCATGAATCTCATTATTAGGAGGAGGTTTTCGTGGGTTTCCTCATAGTTTCTTGTTTTCTATACTTTTTTTTCTCTGGAGTTTGGGGACTAACTTAGCATATGCACTGTTGGATTTTGGTAGCTTGTATTTTACAGAGGTGTGCATTCAATCGGCACTGTCCATTCTTAGTCCGAATACTATCTATCTATTGACCTTTCGAGCCGTAGCCGGCTCATAGGGCGTAGACCAAGATACTCCTTTTCTTATCTAAATTTTTATTCTAGCAGTTTTCAATTCTTTTAAAGATATTTTATCAAATCTCGTCATTTGTCTCTGTTCTGTGCAAGCAGCTCTATCTCATTGAGGGAGCCGATTCCTGCTGCTCTTGCCTCTCTCATCAATGTTCTTCTCAGTGTCTCTCTGGGTCTTCCTCTTTTCCTCTTACCTATTGTTTCCCACATGAGGGCTTGCTTTGCTATTCGGTTATTATCTTCTCATTAAATGTGAGTCTGAATACTGTAACCTGTTATATTTTGTTGTTCCTGTAATTGTGCCCTGAGGATGTATGCTGTTTCCTCATATATATATATATATATATATATATATATATATATATATATATATATATATATATACACACACATATGTATATATATAGTGGTATTTTTTAAAAACTAGATAAAACAGACAGAATATTGGCTAACCTCCAAAAACTGGCAGAACACAACAACAGGACGAGATGGAGACATGAACTCCAACATCTTCATCAAGATAGGAGTTGGGTTATACTTGCAGGCCAAAATCAGACTGAAAGAGTTAACAGATTATAAATTTAACTACGTGATTCAACAAGACTATTTAAATGGAAAGACAAATATCTAATATTATGTGCCCTTTATTATTGTCATTTAATCTCTTATGTTTTTTATATGTATCAAAAAAAGTAAAGTGCCCCCGTCACGCCAAGTGGCATATAGGGAATATGGTGTTAGTGATCATAAATTTTACAGACCTTCTGCACATTATTTTTGGGGTAATGTGGTTGGTATTACGCCAGTGCTGTTTTACTTTCCCAGAAAAAAATCCGGTACCCATTAAAGGCTGGGTGAACCCAGAAGCCGTCGGTTGGGATCGAACCCTACCTCTTGTCCTTTGTTTTTATATGTATAATTTTAGTTTATTTTAAAAGTGCTTTTTTGCTTTCCAGATTCACAAAGAAACATCATTCAGATGAAATTACTTACATACTGAAAACTTGCACAGCTAATATCTACTTCCTCAAAATATTTCCCAGTTCAATCTAATTTTAACATATTTATCCATTACATATTCCATCCACGAGCTGCAAATCATGGCTTTTGTGGCTGGTGCACGGAGCCCAAAAGCACAGATTTGCAACTTCCAATTCATAAAAATTTTTGCTCTTATTTCCACTACCACTTTGTAATTCTCTTATTACCTTGCTCTTTTGACTTTATGAATAAATTGTTCCAAGAGAATGCTTATTTTAGATCAAATTTAATTAATTTTATCGCTGTTATTTCAAATGATGACATTAGCAAGACATTTTTGTGGATAATTGTACAAAATTAAACCATACCTGTCAAGTCTCTTATTTTTTATGATGTTACCAGCTTCTTTTTGTTTCTGAAACTTCAACTGTCTCTGCGAATCTCGCTTTGGGTCTATCTGAAAAAGATTTTTTTTTAAATCTGTACTAAATAAAGCAGGACTATTAATCTCAAGATTAGAATGAACAATTTAAATAAAACACTGATCAATAAATTTCACCAGAATTCCAGTTGTCAGGAAACTTGAAACAAAATCTATACATCATTTCATCAAACATGATTTCACATACATATCCAAGGTGTCAGATATACAAGATTTCATTTCATCAGTTTTACCCACTAATGAAAAAAACAACTACATACACAATTTTTCAGCCTATCATGAAACACACACTGCAAATTTGAAGATAAAAAACCACACACTTCCTATTGACCAAAACCCAACATATCGTGGCATCACCATAGATCGCAGAATGACATGGATAAATCAGATAAACAAAACAAACAAAAGAGTCAGAAAACAAACAGATATGAAGAAATTAGTAGGAAGGGACTGAGGAGGAGACAGCAATATCTTGAAACAACTAACCACTGTAAGAGTAAGACCAGTACTAGAGTATGGAGTCACAGCCTGGGCTACAGCTGCCAAATCACAGCTTAGCAAAATTAACAGAACACAAAACCAGGCAGCCTATATTATCACTGGTGCTATAAATCTACACCTATCGTGAGTCTAGAAACAGTAACATGTCTAGAACCTTTGGAAGATGGACGGAAAACTAAAGTAATGCAACATGTGCAGAAATACAAAAGGCTCCATAACTGTCCTATGCACCAAAGAATAACCAGCTTCAGAAAAAGTAGACCAAAGAAGAGCAACTTCACAGCAATCTCCAAAGAAATGACAACTAGTGATCTAGTACTGTCCTAAACCATGTCAAAACCCATACGCCTATCATGTACGACTCCCTACAGGAAATATAAAATACAAGAACTTAATGAAGACATAACAGGATTCATGAAAGAGCCGATTCCTGCTGCTTTTGCCTCTCTCAGCAATGTTCTTCTCAGTCTTCCTCTTTTTCTCTTACCTATTGTTTTCCACATGAGGGCTTGCTGTGCTATTCAGTTATTATCTCTTCTCCTCACATGTCCAACACATGACCATCGTCTTTTCTTTATTACTGAAGATATTAGTGGTTGATTGGCGATTTCTCTAATTTCCTTGTTTGTTTTGAATTTGTTCCACGCTATACCAAGTATTTTCCTTAGACATTTATTTTCGAATGCGTTCAACCTTGTTTCTATATCTCTTGTTGTTTTCCAGCTTTCATACGCATACGTAAGGGTTGATAGTACATTTGATTTGAATAGTCTAAGTTTTGTGTTTGTGCTGATGAGTTTTGATTTCCAAAACTTTTCAAGGCTTCTGAAAAACAAATCAATAGCTACTGGGAAATTCTCAAACAACTACAAAGTGAAAACTGAAGCCCTCGAAGATGCTACAAAATTGGCTATTCAACACAAAAATAACGGCACAAGAAATTGGTGATACTGACCGACACACTGTCAGTCCTAACAGCTCTAAAACCCACAGGAACAGGGAGCTAGATGACATGAGAGCAACCCTAGACAAATTGTGCAATAACTTCCAGAGAGTGATTATCCAGTAAATACCATTACACTGTAATATACAAGGAAATGAATGCGCAGAGAGAACCACAAGAGAACCATCTGGTCAGCTACAGTCAAATACATCGTCAAAGGCCAGTATAATGAAAAATGGAAACAAAAACACCCAAAGTATAACGAGAGATACGGATACCTCCAACTAAACTTTGACTATGCACAGGCCACAACAGATGAAGAAACCATGTGTTCAAAATAGCAACTACCAGTCAATGCTACTGTACCCTGGATAACATGACAACAAAACATGCTCTACGGGATTGTTTCCATTAAACAGGCCTGAGGAGGGCAATGTGGCCCACACATACCTACCTGGAAGAGAAACTCTAAAGGGCAACCAAAACAGACAGCTGCCTAAATAAGAGAATCCTGAATTCTAGTCTGAATGAGCCATGATCGCAGAAGAAGAATTCCACCAGTTTGTAATGAATTATAAAAAGTATGGAATAAAACAAAAAATTTGTGTACATTATTCTTTAATTATGTCTTTCAGAAGCCATGAAAAGTTGTGGAAATCAAAACTCATTAGCACAAACACAAAACTTAGACTATTCAAATCAGATGTACTATCAACCCTTACGTATGCGTGTGAAAGCTGGAAAACAACAACACTTGTTGTTGAACGCATTAAAAAATAAATGTCTAAGGAAAATACTTGGTATAGCGTGGAAAGAATTCAAAACAAACGAGGAAATTAGAGATTGCCGATCAACCACTAATATCCTCAGTAATAAAGAAAAGATGATGGTCATATGTTGGACATGTGAGGAGAAGAGATAATAACCGAATAGCAAAGCAAGCCCTCATGTGGGAAACAACAGGTAAGAGGAAAAGAGGAAGACCCAGAGAGACACTGAGAAGAACAATTGATGAGAGAGGCAATAGCAGCAGGAATCGGCTCCCTCAATGAGATAGAGCTGCTTGCACAGAACAGAGACAAATGGCGAGACTTGATAAAATATCTTTGAAAGAATTGAAAACTGCTAGAACAACAAATTTAGATAAGAGAAGGAGTATCTTGGTCTACACCCTATGGGCCAGCTACGGCTCAAAAGGTCAATAGATAGATAGATTCTTTAATTTTAATTCTGCTGCATAAGAATGAATCATGGATACACAAAATTTCTTGTAGTTCAGTAAAAGAAAGTTAGTATACAATGGAAAGGTTAATCTGCCAATAAGAATTTGCAAAGCATACATAACTATAAAGGTCAATCTGTGGGAAACCAGATAAGTTGACTTAAAATCGCATGCACAGCCGGTATTATTTTGTGTTCAGTAGGTGTGGAGGCAGTGACCTCAAGTTATCAATAGATGGCATTGGTACACCTGCAACATGCATAGGAACCTGGGAAACAGTTGGACAAGATGAGACAGATCACTTGCAACAGTTCACCAAACAAGAGCAGCAAAGTATTGTAAGATTGTTGTTTAGTGAAGGCATAAAACCTATAGAGATTCATCATCGGATAAGAATTCAATTTTTGGTGACAGGTGTTTGAGTCATACACAAGTTGATGAATGGAAAAAAGAAGCTCAAAAATGGTGTCACTAGCATGTAGGATTCTCATTACCTGGGTCCAGCATTCACAAGGAACAACATTGCAGCTATGGAGAACATGATACTGGATAACCAGTGTTTTACAGTCAAGATGGCAGCATTAGTAGTAGACATTAGTGTTGGACATTAGTGTTGAACACTAGTATTGGACATTAGTATTGGACATTAGTATTGGACACTAGTATTGGACATTAGTATTGGACATTAGTGTTGGACACTAGTATTGAACATTAGTGTTGGACACTAGTATTGGACATTAGTATTGGACACTAGTGTTGGACATTAGTGTTGGACATTAGTATTGGACATTAGTGTTGGACATTAGTATTGGACACTAGTATTGGACATTAGTATTGGACATTAGTATTGGACATTAGTGTTGGACATTAGTATTGGACATTAGTGTTGGATGAGCCCATTACATTATTTAAGATGAGCTGATTTTTCTTAAAAGTGTGCAAGATGGGTATCAAAGCGGCGGTGCATCTATGCCAACCAGTATATCTTAAATCAATTATTTATATTGATATTTATGACTGAAGAACTTGTAAATTATGCAATGACTTTCATATCCAATCATACTTTCAATTTTTAATTACTCACTGGTCTCTTGTGTCCAGCCACAGCATCGCCAGTAGAACTGTCTGTGGCAACAGCGTCCTTGCTGTTTACATCATCATCTGCATCAACATAATCTGTTTTATAAGACTGGTCTTCTTTTACGGCTTCAACATTTGAGAACGTCTCAGATACAGCACTGTTTTTGCTGCCATTGTCCTTGGACACAACAACTTCAGAGCTTTCTGAGTTATCTTTTGTGTTAGTATCAGCAGAATCATTACATACTGTAGGACTGCTTTCTGTTTTCTGAAGATCTACTTTACAGCTTTCTTCTGAAGCCAAATTTGTTGATGTACTTGCATTTTCCAAAGTGGTCTCACTCAAGGTTGACAGTTTGTCAAGTGGGAAAATGTACATGTTATCAAGGTGCTCTTTTGGGAAACTGAAGTAATCCATCACTTGCCTAGTGTATTAGAAGCAAAAGTAAACAATTTGTTACAGTAACATTGATATAATATATGAACATAGACAAGTATTTCATAGAAAATAATTAAGTATCTATTGTGCTATAGAACATTCTCATTTCTATGGGAAGGTCTAATTAAGGACTTTGTTAAAATGTACTTAATGTGTGAATAGAAAAAAAATGTAGGCAAAAAGAGAGAGGGAGGGAGAGAGTTTGAAAAGTATGAAACAGCTTTAAACCATCACTTATCCAATCTTTATACACTTTGATCTTCTTCTTTCCTTCCTCATTTGCATTTCAGTGTCAAGGGGAGACATAATTTGCGGTCTTTAGCTCTTCTGTTCGCCTCTGCTGCTGTTATATTTCCTAGAGCTTCTAATATTCCATCGAACCATCTTTTTTGTGGTCGACCCTTTGGTCTAGTATTCTCGCAACATTTAATGAAGGCCTGCTGTGTTGTGTTGTGATTACTCTGCCTTGTTACGTAGCCAAACCATTCTATCTGTTGCTTCTTTATATATTCTATGGCGGGGGCTATTCCTAGCTTTTTCCTCAGTTCTTCATTTCTGATCTTATCTCTCAGACTGTTTCCTGTCATTCATCTGACACATTTCATCTCAGTAGAGGTTATTTTCTTATTGTTCTTGCATCTAGGGTCCAGGTCTGGCATTGGAAGCACAACATTGGGATGAAGATTGCATTGTACAGTGCACGTTTTGCCACTATAGTTATTACCTTGTTGGACAATAGTGGTGATAGCTGTCCAAAGATTTGACAAGCTTTAATGCATCTTGAGTCTATTTCTGCTGTTTGTGAATTGTCATTTGTCATTAGACTTCCTAGGTATTTGAATTCCTCTACTCGTTTTAGTTGTCTGTCGTCTATAGTTATGTTGATGTTCTGTTTATTTTTGCCGACATTCATGACTTCTGTTTTGTTGATGATTTTCATGTTGTATTTTGTGCCTTTTCTGTTGAGTTTGTTTAAGTGTTCTTGTAGGTCTTCAATTATTTCATGTATTAGTGCCTGATCATCTGCAAATAAAAGCTTGTTGATGCTTTTAAGAAAAAATAATTTCATAGATTAATCACAATAATTGGAGAGGCACATGAAACATTCAACCATTCCGAACCAGAAATATTAAATAGAACTGCAAAAGCAACGGTAACCCTGACAAGAGTAAACTGTATGTGGAAAAGCAAAACCATCTCCATAAGAACAAAGATAAGATTATTAAGAAAAATAGTGACTTCTGTATTTCTATATGATGCCAGTGAAACATGAAAACTCATTGTTGATCTTGATAGAAGAACACAGGGTCTGTAAATGTGATGGTGTAGAAAGCTCTTACCATATCTTAGGTAACATCATCAATAAGGAAGTGCACAACAAAATAAAATGATCCACAGGACCAATTAAAGACTTACTGCCAATGGTAAAAAAACAAAAATAAATTAGTATGGATATATCACAAGATCTACAAGCCTTGTTAAGACTACTCTACAGGACACAGTAACAGCCAAAAGAAGACAAGGCAGATAAAAAGTGTTGGGAAGACAAAATGATAGAGTTTGGTCAGGATTAACTTTCACTACACTTTAAAAAACAGCTTTTTATCATAAAGGCTGCCATGTGTTCAACCTTTGTGTCAGAATGTAACCCTTAATTATGACACCTTCATAAAAATTATAAAGGCAAAATAAACATTCTTGAAATGTAAGAGTTTACTGCTGGCAAACATTTTCCTCCTCCCTACACCTTCCGTATTATTAGCTCTAGTGATCCCTTTATGTTGAATTTGTTTGCTTTGATGTTGGAATTTTTAATTTTTTTAAACACCAACATGTGCTTCGTAAAAAGTATGAAGCTATCATACAAAAATGGCTGCTTTTTTTAAAAAAAATTATAAATCTGGCCAATTTTAAAGAAATTCTTTTATTCTTCTTAAGACTCGGGAAATCTCTTTGGCTGTTGGTGAGACATCAAACAAATCTTTGTAACATGAAATAGGCAGCGAATGAGGCTAAAAGGAAGCAAAACATACAACTGGACTGATGGCCGATGTGTCAATAGACAAAGTAACACCTCTGGGAGCCCATGGAATTATGCATTTTGAATTTCAGGCCTTAAATCTAACCTAAGTCAGGAAATGATTACCACATATCGACTCCTGTGTCTCTTCTTGGGTAAATACAAAGCTGCACAGCAAAAGTTCAAAGGAAATCTTATTTTCCAATCTCCACATGCAACAATTAGTGTTCGTAATTTTTACGAACATGTCGTACAGACTCAGGATACATGCCATAATTAAGGGTTACAACAACAACAAACTAAAATGTTATTATCAGGGACAAAGAGCTGACCCAAATATTTCAATGCAAAATGTTTTACAAAATTATATACTTTAAAAAATAAGCAATCACAACCACTAACAATTATACACGTAATGGAGTACTTATAAATTCATAACAAATATAGTTCTCACTGTAGTTTATTAGCCTTCTGAATCAAGGAAACACAACTAGAAACATAAAATTATGACATGTAATATATAACCCAATAAAAAGTGTCATGTCTGATTTATAAATGCTGCTCAAAATAGTTAAGAGTGAGCAGCAGATTATTTTCTTCAACAGTTATGATACCAAGAACAAACATTAACAAATCTTTAGTAAATGCTACAAATATCTATTATTACAGAAAATCATATCTGTTTGAAAAAGAGTATTTCCTGTAAGAACTCATAAAAGATGATACTTACCTACATGCTGTGTTGTGTTCATTTGGAACTAGATGAATCAGCTTTCCCTGGCCTAATTATATAATAGAATTTCATGAAAAAGGTCAGAATATAATATTTTAGATTTTCTTAAGAACAGCATTTAAGAACATGGGTACTTAAACTGTCCTGCTCCTAAATGAATGGTCATAACTTACTGCTGTTTATAATATATAAAACTATTGCACTTTCAACATTGAAATCTTTTATTTAAATAACACCTTTTTAACTTTTGTCTTGCAAAATGTCCATTTTGTAAACATCCACAGGAAACAATAAAACATCCCTGTTTGACTGTCCATAACTCACTAATATCAGAGTCATTCTACTTCCTCAAAGACATGATTGATAAATGGAATACCTTGTGCAAAACTACAAGGAAATTCAGAAATACCTGCAGATATCATTATATGGCATTGGGCCAAAGGGTGTCAGCCAAAAGGTCTAGCCAACAACAACGACAGCATTATTAGCCTTGAAGATACTAAATACTGCCATTATATACAAATTATGAAATTATGGTCTAAGGTATAAAATTAATAATTTTCTTTAAATCTTCAAAAGAGAAATTCATGTTCTAACAGTTTAGAAAGTAAAAACAAATGCTAATGAACGATATCAATGAAATCTAAAGAAAATATTTAAAACTCAATTTTAAATGCAAAATATTGTAAAAAGTTAGAATTTACCCCCCATTCTTTGTAAAACGCAGGCAAGAATTAGACCCTGACATGTTTCTACCACTGCAACATGGCTGCCGAACATAACATTACTGTAATTCAGTAGTTGTGAAAGAGTGTCAGGCCGTAAGTTGCTAAAGAAAAGGAATAAAACAGAATTAACATATTAAAATAAATGTTTTTCTAGAATTATATTACATCATAACTTTCACTTTACCTGTAAAACTTAACAGATTGGGAATAACAAAAAATATATGTCATATTTGATCTTAAATTGTATTCTTATCCATAGATGCATTATCAAGATATTGTTTTCTATCATAGAGCAAGTGTATTACATTGACAGTAACATGTTCATATCAATAGAATTTATAAGATGTCCATTCATCTGATTCTAAGTTTTTCCTCACACTGTGATGCCAAGTTGTGACAACTGTAGATTGTAATAGCACCTACTACTGGGTTCTACTCTCATGAAATGACCAAAACACTGTGTTTCTCAATGTATGAATTTAAATGAGAAAATAACACACACTCAAACTAGTCAAATAAGGATACATTTTCATGGAACTGCAACAGTAGCCATTCCAAATGAAGATCACAGTGGTGAAAATTAGTGTGAGTGGTTTGGTGATTACATATATGTGCATCTTACTAAAGTAATTACATCCGAAAATAGGGTCCTGAAGTAGAGCAATGAAAAGAGATGAAAACATTTCATATTGGCTCTAAACTAACAACAAAGAGTAATTAGTAGCATTAAAAAGAAACCAGTGAAATAGAATAAAATGTAAAAACACAAACAGAAAAATTATGCAGTAATCCCAGATACTGTCCTCTTCCAAATGATAGCGTTAATGGTTCACAACACATGTCAACAGTAGGTTTGTCTGATGGTATTGCCTTCTACTGCACAGCAGTTTAAGTGGTATAACAAGCTTCACATCAACAAGCAAGGTAAGTTTCAACATTTCTTTCTGGTATCATTATTCATTTCTTATATAAACCCAAATATCTCAATCAACATTTAGTGATATTTCTTTCTGACCCCATGATATGAACCATGATCAGCTTTGATAACAAAAGGGTGTACGTTAAGTAATTTTAATACATAATAATCTTTTGTTGTAAAGAATTTCACCTGAAAAAAAAAGATTAAGAAAAATTAAAATCATGGCACAATTATTGTGAAATTATCACATAATACACACAAAAAGTATATAAAATTTTATCAAAGCACTGGAAGTAATGAAGATCATTATTACCTAAGTTAATTTGTATAGAATTTGAGTTAAACTTAAAAAAACTAGAAGATTGTCATTAACATTTTTATATTTGAGAAATCATTTTTATATGTACTCTAAAGTATAGTTTTACTATTAATATCAATGATTAACAGCACAGTCTAACCATATTTTAGTTGCTTCTTTAGCAAATGTCTCCATGACAAGCCTAGGTGTAGGCTGCAAGACTGTAAATATCAGTATGTGCCTGTGAACAAGTAAAAGCAGTTAACAAAAGAGTAAAGAAAATGTTAACAGGTCATGCAGAGTACACACACACATATATATATATAAAATCACCATCATCAAGTACCATGCCTGCTGGCATAGGTGATCATGTCTCTCCACAACTTTCAATCTTGACAATTATCATTTCTGTTGTTGACCTTATGCCAAGCCATTCTCTTAAGCTGTCTGGTATCTTTTTCTTTTGCATCCCTCTAACTCTTCATCCCTCAATTTTTCACAGTTGTCACAATATTATCCAGCTGTTCTCTTCTCACTGAATGGCCAAAAAATTATGATTGTTTCTCCCTAATTTTGGAAATAAGCTCTTTTTGCTTTGGCTTCTTTCAGAACGTTTTCATTACTCTTCTAAGCTGTCCATGGCATTCTCAACATTCTTCTGTAAAACCACATATTTGTACAGCCTCCAGTGATTTTTTGTCTGTTGTTCTATTGTCCATGATTCACATCCATATGTTAAGACTGGCTCTACATAACATTTAAGAACTGTTTTGCTTGTTTCTATTTTCCAAAATGGATTGCACAGTATCCTCCTCATTATTTTGGAAAGCTACTTTTTGCCTGAGCCATTCTGCATCTCACCTCTGTTGTACATCTACTATCTGGGCGTAACATTGCTCCCAGATATTTAAATGCATTTACCTGTTTTAATATTGTTCCACTTTTCATTATTGTACATTGTGGTGATTTCTTTGTATTAAGCAAAAATAAAGGACTCAGCCTTAATAGCAAAAAAGACAGAAGTATCTATATCTCTCTCTCTATATATATATATATATATATACACACATACATATTCTGCCAACTCTCAAGGAACCTCTTTTCTCCTGATAAACTCTATAATACTGGGTAGGTTATTTAGCAAAGAAAGAAGAAAAAAAGAGACATGTTACACGAAGTGGTGGCATTTAAGGAATATCATGTTAGTGCCCAATTTTATATAGACCTTCAGAACATTATTTTTTGGACAATGTAGACATTTTTACGTCAGTGCTGTATTTCTTTCCCAGAAAAATCAGGTACCTATTTAAGACTGGGAAAAATTGGATGCTGTCAATTATGATTGAACCTGACCTATATCCTTAATAGTTCAGTTCACTAACTACTTCGCTATCACTGCTCCATTATTTAACTTACTTTACAAAAAATATAGCAATAAGCTATTTAACAAAGGTGGTAACAGAACTGAAAAAGAGAACTTTGACAAAACTAATTTTTCTAGCAAGCACAATTATCTAATCACAACAAGAGGGCTGCTTGCAGATTACATGTTGATAAAATGCTCCTGAGGCATGAAAAAAAGAAAAAACAAACAAAAAGAGAAAAGTGTAAAATAAAAAAATTACTTTTTCTTTTTCTTCTTGAGATACTTGGCTTGTGAAAACTCAGTCTTATTTTTGAACGTTTCACTGTTTTCTATCAGCTCCTCAATTATTTTCTGAAAGACAGAAATGATAGGCACAAATAAACATTGATATCACCAACACCTCCATTGTGTAGTGTCAATTGTGATGTAATAAAAATGTGTTAAACAGCTAAGATTCCATTCAGATCAACTTTCACTTTAAGGCGGGAACAGGCAAGTAAGTCCAAGTTTTATTAACCATATATATATTACATTCAGTCATAAAAATTAGCACCTCAAAAAAATACCAATTCTTAAAATTTGACAGTTTGCTGCGGGCAAACATTACCCTGCTACCTTCATAATTACTATTTCTGATGAACCCTGAGAGTTGGACTTGTTTCCTTTGATGTTTGATTTTTTTTCAAGTGTGTCGTAAAAAGTATAATGGTATCGTAGAAAGTGGGCTGTTTATTTTAAAAATAAATTTCTGCAATTTTAAAGAAATTTGTTTTATTGTTCTTTTCTAATGGTGGGGGAAAATCTTGATCGTCAGCCAGACATCAAACAAACCTTTGTAACATAGGATAGAAAGTGAACAATGCTTTGGTGGAGCCAAAAATACAGCTGGATTGATGGACTTAGAGCGGCTGTGTGAATAGAACATAACACCTCTGCTAGCTAGGGTCAATGCATTCGAATTTCAGGCCATAAATCTAATGTAACCCAGGAAATGATTACATCTAATTCCCGGATGTCTGCTCGGGTAAACACACAGCTGTGTACCAAAAGTTCAAAGAAAATACTATTTTTGGAACCCAAATGTAACATTTAAGTCATAATCATTTTTACAACGGTGTTGTGAAAATGCCACTCCCACATTGATATCATAATCTAGGGTTAAAAAAAAAGTAAGTAAACATTACCTCGCCAGTGATTCCATCATCTTTCATCTTCATAATATCCTCTTTCGACATTTTTGGTTGCTCTCAGCATCAAGAAGATTTCGATTGTCAGCTCCTGGCAATGATGCTGAAAATTTTTTTACAATGCTGATCATTACATCATTTTTAATAAAACGAGCAATATGTTATCCAACAAGTCTCATTAACATTGAAAGTTAGAAAGAAAGTTTTAGTGCTACATCAAACCAGTACTGCTTAAAAAAAAAACTATCTTTACGACACATAGTACCATTGCTGGTGTATGTGGGGGGGGGGGGGGGGGGGGCGGCACATGATAGAACCAAAGGGATAAAGGCCGCTTGGTAAAAGCAGTTGCCATGACGTGTGAGACTCAGGATTTTTATTTCACCCCCGACAGAAAAAAATCCCTTCTGTTTACAGCGGATTTCAAACACTGTATGCCGGCTTTTCAGCTAGCGAAACAGTGGTTTTTGCCACACTGCCACGTGCACCTCACCAGTACTGCTTTAAGGTTACAAATTATAGACTGTAAATAAAGAAATTAAATGCTGAAAAGAATCAGCTGAGATGTGGGGCTTTTTTTTTAGAAGGATGCTAATGGTACAAAAAATGATCCAATGAGGAGGCACTACAAGAACCAAATGAAGATTATAATACATTAGAAAAGATGCTAAATGGTTTGATGGTGTTGCACAGGAAAAAATCCAAGGTAGAATTGTTGAACAGCACACAAGATTCAGGGTTATGGTGGGACATAATATCAAACACCTTGCAGCACGGATGATGATCAATAACTTCTATATTACTACTTACAAAAAATCTAAATATTAAATGTTTTATACTCAAAATGTGTTATCTCTTCGCAAAATACTCACATTGGTGAGTTATAGAAAAATCTTTAGAAGCAATTAGAGAAGCAGAAACAAGTGGTACATAGAGAGTTCAAATCATATTTTTCATATCCAATGACCAAAAAAAGTAAAAAAGTAAAGTACCCCCGTCACGCCAAGTGGCGGCATATAGGGAATATGGTGTTAGTGACCATAAATTTTACAGACCTTCGGCACATGCTTTTTGGGTAATGTGGTCAGTATTACGCCCGTGCCGCTTCACTTTCACAGAAAAAAAATCAGGTACCCATTTAAGGCTGGGTGAACCCGGAGGCCGTCGGTTGGGATCGAACCCTACCCCTTGTCCTTTGTAGTCCAGTTCACTAACCACTGAGCTATCGCGGCTCCCTCTAATGACCAGATCATGCTATTTTATTTTGTTCTATATCAACATTCTAGCTTAATGAGAATAGAATGAACTACTCACCAAATGTTGAATAGTATTTTATTGAAACCATATCTAGGAAGCAGAATCTTGAAAAGAATAAGCAAGAGAGGAAACTGTAAAAAATGAATGCAGGAGTAGCATGTTAGTCCTGGCCGACTTTCCCCCCTAGGAGAAGCTTCATACAAATCTGTGTAGTAAATACTCATTAGTCTGGAAGACAGCTTTCTTGGAAAAGATAAATATTTGCAACAAACAACTGTTGCACTGCAGGAAGCTCAAGGAAAATCAAAGACTAATAAGCACAACCAAACAAATTTGTGCTAAAGAAATATGCATCTGACCACAAGCTGCAAAACAGCGCCATACAATCCACTCATAATTGTACAAATAAGAAAAATAAAAGTGGGCTTTATCTACAAAACAACTGTTTTCTACTAAAGTTATAAAAATGCTTACAGATTGATTCTTTCAGTTGAACTATCTTGTCAGAATCAAATTTAACTAATCTGCCCTTGTCAATCTCAAAAGTTGATCCATATGGTTGTCCTATAAGTTCATCAATGCTGAACTTGGTCTTCTCAAAGTACACCTGCCTGCAATAAATGGAATGAACATTAATATTATATAGATAAAGACAATGAATAAAAAGATATACACTCAATAATTAAATATGGTGATATGAACTGTGGTGTTGGGAAGTAACTAAGTCTGATTTTGTCATGAGAATATGCAGGAATGTTTGTCAAAAATGAAGTTAATACCCAATGAAAATGCATTATAGTACCATCTTTTTTTAAAATAAAAATGCACAAAAAGTATCTTTAGGTTTTAACTAGCACTTTATAATTTCAAATGAGCAAAAATATGCATTTCTCAGAGAGGCAATGAACGTTCCCAAATGCTGCAAGGATAAGTAAAGCAATTTTTTTGTGAGTGGTAATAATTATTATAGTTACCAAGTGTGAGCAATGATAACAATAGCTTCATTATCAGAAAGTTACAATTGATAACAGCCAGCTTGATTTTAAAGCATTTTCCCTGAAGATACCACAGTTACTGATAGTAGAACTATGAATATTTCAAGTGATAGATCAGGAAAAACCCTACCTATCAAAAGGTGGAAAAAATGTTTAGAATGTATGGAGTAGAGTACTTTTCAAGATAACCATATTTAAATATAATAGCATATAATTTTTAAAATATATTTTAACAATTAATCTTTTATTGGTTACTCTAAAATAAAAATTGGATTTTGAATTTAGCATCCATTTAAACATAACTGAGCTGAATTTTAAAAAAATCTGCCAAAGACATTGCAGCCAAATAAATACAAACAGTTTATCACAAGAGACTTATCTCTGCTTATGAAATCATGGAGAGAGGATACATGCAGTCAAATTGCTTGCATCTGTCAATAGCTCTGCATTTGTCAAGATTTTAAAATTAATTTACGGGATGTTTTAAAAAGGAGTTTTAATTTTAGCACTAATTTAAACATAACATAACAATGAAATTACACAATGTTGTGTCCAATCGAAACTTCAAAGAAACTATTATTTAGTATTATTATATTAACACTTTAAGCTAAAAGATAATGTGTACAACTTTGTCTCTTAAAATATATGGAAGGTACTAACCGGCTCTTACGAATCTGATGAATTCTAGTGAAACCATCTCGCCTGAATGCAACATGATCTCCCTCTTGGATTGTAGGTACAGCCATTGGTTTGTATGCCCAACCTCAAAACCTTCTACTGATCCTAATATGGGAAAAAAACATAGAATTATCACAGACAGCGTCAGAAAATACATGTACATTTTTAGTCTGAAATCAATATTCATTACCAATGTCAGTAATCAGAGAAAGCAATATAAAACTTTTTTTTATTGTATAACATGGTAATATATGAGATACAGAATAGAGAATAGATTAAACAAAAGCCACATTTAAAAAAAAAATATTATGCAATCCATCTTTGTCAATAAGAAAAAGATGACTCTTCTGGTTATGTTAAGCCATCTTTCAAATATGGACATGAGCTCTGGGTAACAGGAGAATAGGCCAAAAAAAATGTTGGGAGTACACAGGAATGTGATTTTACTTAGAAAACAACTCACAGTTAAAATGAGCAACCAGGAGGGACATTCTAAAAGGTCAAAGTAAAAACAATAAATTAATAGAATATGTGTTGCCAGCATCAAAAGGGAACATCATTTGTTGGATATGTAAAGAGTTGAGGGAGGTATAATTACAGAAAAATGCCATATACATCATTAGCAGAAAGAACCACAGAAGTGAAAACAGGTCTGTACTTATATTTTATTAACAAAGTAAAGTATAAAGAAATAACAAGATTTGAAGAGTACTCATATCAATGACAGCAAAGATCTAGAAATAGATAAAAATTATTTGACCATGAGATAAAACAAAAAGATCAAAACATGACATGAGTTTTCAACAAACATAGTGAGAACGCCAAAATTAGACATTGACAACAAAATTATAAGATATTAGAAACTCTAGAAAACATAACAGCAGGAGAAGCCAATAAAAGAGCAAAAGTCTCCGCAGTGGGAGAGCATCCATTGCAAAGCTACTTGTGTGGATTGTAACAGCTCATTTAATTCTGAGATAGCATTTTTAGTGGGGGATTATGGATATGTGAATGTTTCCAGGGACACCAGAGATGACTTGCAGTCTGTGAAGACTTTTTTTTTGAGGGAGTTCTTTGTTTTCTTTTTTGAGTGTTTTGATGGCTTCAAGTAGTGCTACTGACTCAGCTCTGCCTTTTGCAAAAGCCTTTTTAGTCCTTGCAAGATCATCATTAAGTAAAATGCCTGCTGGCGTAAGTGATCATGTCTCTCCACAACTTTCAATCTTGACAATTATCATTTCTGTTGTTGACCTGCTAAGCTATTCTCTTGAGCTGTCTGGTATCTTTTCCCTTTGCTTCCCTCTATCTCTTCGTCCCTCAATTTTCCAAGTTGTCACAATATATTCCAGCTGTTCCCTTCTCATAGTCATTGCATGGTCAAAAAATTATTGTTTCTCCCTAATATAAGAAATTAACTCTCTTTTTTGCTTTGAGCTCTTTCAGAGCTTTTTATCACTTGCTTGAGCTTTTAATCTTTTTATTACTCTTCTTAGCTGTCCATGGTATTCTCAACATTCTTTTATGAAACCACATTTCTACAGCTTCCAATGATTTTCTTGTCTGGTCTCCTACTGTCCATGATTCACATCCATATGTTAAGACTGGCTCTACATAACTTTTAAGAGCTCTTTTTCTTGTTTCTGTTATCAAAAATGGATTGTAGTATCTAGTACAGTATCTGCCTCATTTTTTCGAAAGCTGTTTTTGCCTGAGCTATTCTGCATATCACCTGTCGTACATCTACCATCTCAGCCATCTGATATTAACATTATTCCAAGATATTTAAATTCATTTACTTGTTTTACCTTCCAACTGTGTATTTTATTTTTACTTGGCCAGATAATATTATAATGATATATTGTGATAATTTGAAAACTGAGGAAAGAAGAGAGAAAGGCTACAAGACAGTTAAAGAGAATCCCTGAATGCAGGTTTGATAGGAAGTCAGCAACAGAATTTAATAACAACTCACAACTGCACACTAGTACAGTAACAGTACTGGAAGTTGTAGTGACCTGAAGAGACTAGACATAATCACCTACACAAGCTGGCGTTGTGCTGTTGCTTTATCATTTTACAATGATGAATAATGAATGAGTAGAACAGCTGAAACTTATTATGATAAGTCACAAGTGGAGAAAAAAATGAAGGAAGAATAGAAGGGGAAACAGTCGTTTATAGTTTAGTTTCAGTCTGAGTTTGAGATTCATATAAAATTATGATATATTATTATATAGAGATAAGTATAATAGGTTGAAAAAGTTACTAGAAAGTTAACTATGACTTACCTACCTTACTTAGAATTAGAAGAAGTTAACAGCACAATTTAAATTCATTGTAAATTTAAATTAAAATTAAATCACAATTTATTTCATAATAAATTAAATAAAAATAAATAATTCATTTTCGTACAATAGATACTATAGATAATTTAAATAATTATTTATTATTATTAAATTTAATAAGTTAAGATCTATTAAGAAAGGAGTAACACTTGCAAACACACTCACTTCTCACCCCCACGCCCCCACTACTACTACTACACTGCTACGGTCTGAGTCTACCTACAGACAAGTCCTGTGACTACACTACTAAAGTCTACTGTATGTACTGTCGTTACTGTGTACACTTCACTGTTAGTGAGTACTTGAATTTAATAATAATAATAATATCATGTATAAACTATATATACATTCAATATTATAAATATGTTAATGATTATATAAACCTGACTCACTGTACTATACAATATATTATATTATTTAACTGTAAGCAGCTATTGCAGCATGTCCAGTTATATTTTGTAGTAGGGAAATAACCAGCGCCTACTAGGTAAAACTAACAACCTAAATATAATAATAATATATTGTATATATATTACAAACTTATTAGATGTAATATTTTCACTGGAATATAAATTATGATGTTTTAGTTATGTTTTTAATATCTTCGTCGATTCTTATTTTATATTCAACATAAGTCTGATATTTAATGTAAACAACTTCATTTTTTAGTTTTAAAAAATATATATTGAAAATGTTTCGGGTTGGAATTTTGAAATATTTTTATGAGGAAAGATATTTTAAAATGTCTTATTTACATTTAACGGATTAAAACCACATTTCTTGCATAACTTACAAAATATGTGTTCCTGTAAAGATTTAAATTTATTTATATATATATATATATATATATATAATTTAAATATTTGTACGCAACATTTTATAAATCAATGGTTTTAAGAATGTAATATAATATCTAATTTATTATAATAATTGCGTTTTACTAAAAGGTGATTTTTTTTTTTATTAAACAGATGAATGGTGGAGTAACTCTCTGCGACTGTTGTGCATTCTCAGCTTGTTATTGAAATCCTTCAATCTTTCCACTTCAACTTTATCGTGACTCATTCACGATCACCATTAATGTACATTTATATGTACTGTAATGACTTTAAGTGGTAAGAGAATATATTATTTTCATCATCATGTACCCTGCCGGTTGGCGTAGGTGATCATGTCCCTCCACAATCTTCTATCTACAGTAACAGTGCATCATCGTATCAGTTCTGTTGACTGTTTTCCATGCCATGACACGCTATCCAGTATTTTCTCTCTTTGTCGTCCGCGATCTCTCTTTCCTTTTATTTTGCCAGTTGTAACCAAGTATTCCAATTTTCCTCTTCTCATGATGTGCCCGAAAAATGTTGATTGCTTCTTTCTGATGTTTTTTAAGAGCTCCCTTTTTGTGTTGGCCTCTTTGAGAACTTCCTCATTGGTCTTTTTAATTTTATCTGTCCTGGGAACTTTCAACATTCTTCTGAGAAATCCCATCTCTGTGGCCTCTAATCGTCTTTTCATTTGTTTATCTACTGTCCATGATTCGCTTCCATAGGTCAGAATTGGTTCTATATAGCACCGGTGAACTCTCTTTCTCATTTTTATTGACATAGGTTTGTTGCATAAGATATTTTTCATTTTCTGAAAAGCTATTTTTTGGCCTGAGCTATTCTGCTTTTTATTTCTGTGGTGCATCTCCCATCTGATGTAATTATTGTGCCCAAGTATTTGAAACGTTGCACTTGTTTTAGATTTGTCTCGTTTATTTTTATGCTGCATGGTGGTGATGATTGTTTTTTCGATATAACCATTACTTCTGTTTTCTTACTATTCAGACTGAGACCTTTTTTGTTGCTTTCTTCTACTATTATGTCTATCATTTCTTGTAGTTCATTCTCTGTCTCTGCTATTAAGACTGTGTCATCTGCATATCGCAAATTATTTATGTTGTGACCGTTGACTTCAATTCCTTTTTTGTCTACTATTGATCTCATAATGTATTCACTGTAAAGTGAAAACAAGTCCGGTGACAGAACACAGCCTTGTCTGACTCCTTGTTTTATATATTGGAATTGTCCTGTTTGGTTGTTAATTTGTATAGCTGCTGTTTGTTGCCAGTACATATGTTTTATGATTTGCAGATCCTTGCCATCAATGTTTAATTTCTCCAGCATATTGATTATTTCCACATGCTTTACTTTGTCAAATGCTTTCGTGTAGTCTATAAAGCACATATATAGATCTTTCTTTACCTCTGTAGATCTTTCTATCAATGTCATTAAGATGTATATTGCGTTATTGGTGTATTATATATTATTTTAACGATCACCAAAACATTGCTATTGCTTTATGGAAGATGCACCACAGAAATAAAAAGCCGAGTAAATAAAAAAAAACGTCATGTAGAATGTAACAAATCTATGTCAATTTAAGGCAGTCGTTCAATGGTGCTGGCTATATAGTTAATATAGAGCCAACTCTGACCATGGTATCGAATCATGGACAGTAAACAAACACATGAAAAGATGATTAGAGACCTCAGAGATGGGATTTCTCAGAAGAATATTGATAGTTCCATGGACAACTAAAAACTTAAAAGACAAACAAGGAAACTCTCAAAGAGGCCAACATAAAAGCGAGCTCCTAAAATACATCAGAAAGAAACAATCAACATTTTTCGGGCACATCATGAGAAGAAGAAATTTGAAATTCTTGGTTACAACTGACAAAATACAGGGAAAGAGAAATCGTGGACGATACAGAGAGAAAATGCTGTAGTTCGTTCAGAAATTCGTGCCCACAGAGTTTATTAGTTATCTCTGAAAATATTTGATGAATTTCTGTAATTCTTTTTCGTTAAATCTTAATTTTTTCACCGACCTTCAGTCTGATTTTTTGCCCTACTGTCATGCATTTAGGAAAGATTTTTGCTTATTTGAGGTATATAAAAATATGATTTTCTTGCATGTCCTAAATTTTATGATTTTACAATACACACAATTCTTGTAATGAACTCACCATTTAAAAGGCAAATTTCATATGCTTTCCACACAATCTTGAACCGTTTTGCACTAGTAACTTGTAAGATGCGTGCCACTCTTTTTTTTCGAGTTTTTTTTTTTTTTTTTGTCATTTCATTTCCAGTTTCTTGTTAAGTTAGGCATATTTCGACAAAATATTTACTATTAATGTATATTCCTTTATATGTAATAATTTGTAAGCTGTTGTGAAGTGACTACTTGATTTTTCAAACTATGAAGAGTTTAGTGTAAATTCATCACTATGCAAAAGGTCTTATTGTACAGGCACTTTTGCAAGGAATCTAAAAGGGGTCAGTTATATTACGATATCAAAAAACCAGAAAACAGAACACAAGCAGCTCTAAATATAGATAGAAAGTCTTTCAATCGATGGATAGGACAGAACTTTGACTTTGCAGAGGTGACGGTCAAGCAAGGAAGAAAAATGAAAGTTGATGATTTTGACAAAGATATTATTAGACATGAAATTTTGAAAATGTTTGAATCGAATCAACTTGTTACACTGCACAAACTTAAAGTTCGACTACAATTAGAATGTGATATTGAAATCTCAAAAATGACTCTTTGGAAGATCGTAAGAGGCGTTGGTTTTACTTTTAGAAAAATGTGGTAGAAATATTGTTTGTGAAAAACCCCACCTGATAGCTGCCCGATGCAAATACCTGAGGCAGATCTGTGAGCGACAAATGGAAGGCTATGATATAGTATATTTGGATGAAACGTGAGTCAATGCTCATCATACATACGACAAAGAATGGCAAAATAAAATAAGCATTCCCAGCAACAAAGGACAACGCATTATATTGGTACATGCTGGCAGTAGAGAGAATGGTCTTGTTAATGACACACAACTTATTTTTCAATCAAAGTCTACAGACAATAAGGACTACCACACTGAAATGAATGGACGAATTTTCAGAGACTGGATAGAGAACACTCTACTCCCCATTCTGGATAGACCTTCATGTCTTGTAATGAACAATGCATCCTATCATAATGCGGTAGCACTTGAGGACAAAGTTCCTAATTCGTCAAGCACAAAAGATCAAATCATCACATGGCTTAGAAAAGAAAGTGTTTCCTTTCAAAACATACAGTTGAAACCAGAGTTGTTGCAACTTGTTAGACAAACTAAGATGACAAAGTTATATCAAATTGATAAAATAATTGCAAAGTATGGCCACACATCTCTTCAACTCCCACCTTATCATTCGCACCTCAACCCAATAGAACTTGTGTGGGCTAAAGTCAGAGGGTAAGTTGCTGCGCAGAACACAACGTAAAAAATTTGTGATGTTAAAGAATTGACGTGTAATGCCCTCTCAGCGATAGACATTAAATACTGGAGAAAATGTGACGACCACGTGCTCAGAGAAGAGGAACAATACTGGCAACGAGATGGATTGCAGTTTGTCCAACCGATAACAGTTGTTAACCTTTTAGAGACTTCTGATTCGGAATGACATGTGCACAATTTTTGTTGATGACACTCTTATTATTTGCTGACTATGTGTGTTTGATGTTCTGGTTGTTCCATATATTTTGTTGATGACACGCCTGCTATTTGGCGAATATGTGTGTTTGATATATTGGTCAAAGTTTACCTATCTTTATGACGAAGATATAAAATCAAATGAAAAATTGTGCCCTCTTCAATGTGATACAAATATGCCTTTGGCTTGCATTGTTAGAAAATTAACATAAATTACAGTAAAATTGAATGTTTAGGGCACACAGTTTGATATTTTCCTAAAATTATACAACAAAAAATGATTTGTGCAAAATTCAGACTACCTTTGTACTTAAATGTTAGTCATATCTCATATCTTGGTGTGTCCGTGTTAATCATGTCTCATATCTTTATGTGTGTATGTGTTTTGTCATATCTCATATTTTAGTGTGTATTTATGTTAGTCATATCTCATATCTTTGTGTGCATGTCTATGTTAGGCATGTGTGCATGTCTATGTCAGTCATATCTCATATCTTTATGTGCATGTTTATGTTAGTCATGTGTCATATATCTTGATGTGTGTCAGTGTTAGTCATGCCTCGTATCACTGTGTGTATGTTTATGTTGGTCACATCTCATATCTTTGTGTGTGCATGTCTGTGTTAGTCACCTCTAGTGACTTGGGCAGATGGTGCTCATAAACCTGGAAGGGCCGACCATCTAAGGGCAGAATCCCCCTACAGAAAAGATCATTTGCTGCCTTGCAGGAAGATTGGGGACAATCAAAGGAATGCAAACCTGAATAAAATGCTGGCTGAAATCGGATGCACTGGGCCACTGGCGCAGAACACAGTGCAATGTTTTAACGGGTGTTCAATCAGAGTGGATCTGGCAGACTCTAATTGTGATGTTCTGTCTGTGGGGGCGATCAACACACTTAACCTGACAGCTGACTTCATGTGAGAGTCTGGAATCCTACTTTGATTGAGTCCTGATCGCAGAGAGAGAGAGAGAGAGAGAGAGAAATGTTATCAAATCTGAAGGTCTGTGAAAAAATAAGATTTCATGAAAAAGAATTACAGAAATCCATCAAACAGTTTCCGAAATAATTAATAAACTCAGTGGGCACGAATTTGTGAATGAACTATAGATAGCTGGGTGTCATGGTATGGAAAACAGTCAACAACAGAATTGATACGATGCACTGTCTGTGGATAGAAGATTGTGGAAGGGCATGATCGCCTACCCCACCCAGTATGACACATGATGATGATGATGAAAACTTTGTTATAAATATGATGAATATGAAAGTGCTAAGTCACGGCAGGTTGACTGAGGATTGAGGTGTGGTCTCTTTCTTAACTCTCTACTCTACTTGACTAACTAGTAAGTAAAATTAAAATAATTTACTGTAGTATAAATTAAATATAAATTATTAATTTATTTTTTAAACTGTTAAGTATAAGTTAATAAATAAATAAGTAGTCTCCTTCTTATTCTACCTTTCAGCTACCTTTGGAGCATAGGTCATCAACAAACACTTTCCAAGTCATTCTGTTTCTTGCCATTCTTTTAAGATCAATCCATGTCTTCCCCATCATCTTCATCTCTGCTTCTATCTGTCTTTTCCAAGAATTCTTTGGTCTTCCTTTTTGTCTTTTCCCTTGGGGATTCCAAAAAAGGGCATGTTATGTAATACTCTCAGTTGGTTTCTGCAGTGTGTGTCCTATCCAGCGCCATCGTCTTCGCTGTATCTCTTTATTCACTGCTATTTGACTGGTACATTTCCATAATTCTATGTTAGTGAATTTGTCCTGCCATTTCCATCCTTTTATTCTGCGTAAACATCCATTAATGAGAGTCTGTATCTTCATGATTGTCATTTTTGTTGTTCTCCATGTGTCACAGCCATATATATATTAGGACTGACTTAACATTGGAGTTGAACATTTTTATTTTTGTATTTAACCTAATTTCTTTGGACTTCCATATGTTTCCCAGTGCAACAGAAGCTCCTCTTGCTTTTGATTTCCTTATTTTGGTATCATTTTCTGTTCCTCCCTCTTGATCTGTATTACTACCTAGATATATGTAAGATTGTATGTCCAGTAGAGGTATTTCTCATCATCATCATCGAGTGCCGTCTCTGCAACAAAGGTTGACTACCATGGAGCGCCATTCTGCTCTGTCTCCTGCTTTGATGGTGCAAGTTGTCATAGGCTGATTTGTCAATCTTTTGATGTTACTCGTCCATGTTAGTCTTGGTCTGCCTCTGCCTCTTTTACCTTGTATTTTTCCCTCCAGGATTACTTTTAGTAGGCTGTTGTATCTTTTAACATGGCTCAAAAATCACATTTGTCTTGTTTGAATTGTGCTTAGTACATGTAGTTCCTTTTTGTTTTTAGTTCTTTTAAGACTTCATCATTTGTTTTTTTTTTCCTTCCATCCAATTCTACCTATTCTTCTATTCTATATATCCACATTTCAAAGGCTTCAATTAATATTTTTATTAATTATATAATTAAATAATATTTCTCTTAATTTTATTAAATAAGTTGAGTGGAAATGCATATTGAATTGCCGTATTACTAGTAATGGTGTCTGTGTGTTAAGTGTAAAACTCATACTTCACAAGACTGAGCAACTGAGAACTCATAAACTATTATAAACTTACTTTTAACTGCTGTCACTTCACTAAACTTCACTAGTTCATTAAACTTACTTTAAATAACTAATTTAGACTACTACAGTGGACCACACTGTCAGTTGAGTATATGTGTTGAATTGAATATAGTGTTTATTTTTTTTTAAAGTATCAGTATTTAGTCAGTGAATTTTTAGTGTGCCCTGACCTTCTGGCATTTCCATGCCATAGCCAGCTATTCTAAGTTGGGAGGAAAGCTAAGGACATTGGACTTGGTCCTCTGGAAGATTCACCCAGACTAGACAGATCCGTGAGGGCAGAGTAAATATAACACAAGGCTGGGACTGTTATTCATTAGTAGAATTACCAGACTTCCGGATTTCATAAGACAAGACAGTTTTTTAGGTGTTTGTTCGGCATCCAACAAGGCATTGTACAAAATTGCCTTGTCTTTGTAATGCTCTTGAATATGGATTTTTTTAAACACAATCAATATGCATTATTTTTGTTATATTTCTATTTTCCTACACCATTGTAAGTTCATGCACCTGAAGCTACAATATGATTTAAAAAAACATATCTAACTACATTGGTTCACCAGCCGCTGAAGTTTAGAATCAATCGAGAATATTATTGTTTCAATCGTGAAGCATCTTTTGAATATCCACCAGTCTATTTCCTGTTTCTTGTGTTAATGAAAGTGAACTAAGTGTATTATCAGTGATTTTTTTTTTTTTTTAATTTGGGTGTTGGCGACTTGCAAAGACTTATTGATACAAATTTATATCTTCTTCTTCTTCTTTCCTTCCTCATCTGCCTTTCAGCGTCGAGGGGAGATATAATTTGCGATCTTTTGCTCTTCTGTTCGCCTCTGCTGCTGTTATGTTTCCTAGTGCTTCTAATATTCCATCGACCCATCTTTTTCGTGGTCGACCCTTAGGTCTGGTGTTCTCACAACGTTTATTGAAGGTTCGTTGTGTTGTGTTTTGTTCTTTCTACCTTGTCACGTGGCCAAACCATTTTATCTGTTGTTTCCTTAAATATTCTATGGCGGGGCTATTCCTAGCTTTTTTCTCAGTTCTTCATTTCTGATCTTATCTCTCAGTTTCCTGTCATTCGTCTAACACATTTCATCTTTGTAGAGGTTATTTTTCTTATTGTTCTTGCATCTAGGGTCCAGGTCTGGCATTGGTAGCACAACGTTGGAATGAAGATTGTATTGTATAGTGCTCGTTTTGCCTGCAGAGTTATTTCCTTGTTGGACAATAGTGGTGACAACTGTCCGATGATTTGACAAGCTTTGTTGCATCTTGATTCTATCTCTGCTGTTTGAGAATTATCCGTTGTCATTAGACTTTCTAGGTATTTGAATTCCTCTACTTGTTTTAGTTGTCTGCCTTCTATAGTTATGTTAATGTTCTGTTTATTTTTGGCGACATTCATAACTTCTGTTTTGTTGATGTTGATTTTCATGTTGTATTTTGTGCCTGAGATGTACATATTTATATAATGACAACAAAATATGGAAATAATTTTGAAATAAGATGAATTTTATTTAACACTAAAATGAGATGGTTAACTCTCTTCCCTGCAATTGAAAAGCTTCAAAAATGTATTCATATGGAAGCCAGGAAAATGGTGTCTTTTCTAATTCATTAATAATATTACCTATTTTAATTTATTACACACTACAAACAACAAAAATATTACCATAACAGTGCTACAACTTCACTAACTAAAGCAATACAAATACATTAAAAAAAATTATACCCATTCTGAAAGGTTAGTCTATTTCTAGGGTCACTATGAAGAGGTGACATAGGTTTTGGTTAGTTCTGGTTCACTATTCCTTGTGCGAGCCATCAGCTTTAAATCATTGACAAGCTTTCAGCATTTTTGTTGACATGTACCTTTGCCCTTATTTTGAGTTTGAAAATGAGAGCTTCATACTTAATTGTCCAGATTAATTTCATCCAAAGTATTTACACAAGAGAGTTTGTTACAAAAACTAATTTACTTTGTTTTATGGTCAGCACAGATGCCACAAATGAAAACATGGAAGTACTACCTTTACACAAGCATAAAGAGCTCACTGATGCCTGTGCAGACATTTTGAATACTTACTGGCCAAGGTCAAAAGCTGCAAGGTGTTTTGTAATTTATAGCTGTTATTTCTGTTTTACAATACTAAGGAACATGCAAATAATTGCAGTAAAGGTAAAGGTAAAGTACGAGACTTGAACCGGCGTCTTAGCACGCGAGTTTACACCCATATGTGCTCGGCCGCCTATCCAGAAATGTTCGGATATTTCTGTATAGTGTAGCCTCAAGCATCGAAACTCAGATGCGAAGCGACATTCCTCACCTTCCCAGGATAATATCCTGGTACCCATTTCTGCCAACGGCTGGGTCGACCGTAGGGGTATTTTTTTTCCAACCACGAGTACAATTCACACTGCTCCCAGCGGGAATCGAACACGGGTTGTTCGAACGTCGGTAGTCCAGTCGGGTTGCAGTAAAACTACAGGGTGTTTATAAAGTCTCACTACACTTGGTATCTAGGTCAATTTGAAAAAAAAATGTTTATGACATCATCACAATATGTGCTCCCACTGTCAATGAAATTTGTTGAATAAGTTTATTGCTACTGGAAATGTGGAAGATGCTCCACGATCTGGTAGGCCTGCTGTGAATGATGAAATATGTTTAGATATCCAAGACAGAATCCTTAAAAGTCCAGACAAGTCATTAAGAAAACTGTCGCAACAAGTGAACTTACCATTGAGCACATATTGTGATGACGTCATAAACATTTTTTTCAAATTGACCTAGATACCAAGTGTAGTGAGACTTTATAAACACCCTATAGTAGTAAATGGTGGGGTGTAACATACCCTACCACATCAAATGGTGACAGCTTTACAAAATAGGACAATACAAAATATATACCCTCATCATCATCATTGAGTGCCGTCTCCACATTGAAGGTTGGCTACCATGGAGCGCCATTCCACTCTGTCTCTTGCTTTGATGGTGCAGATTGTCATAGGTTGACTTGTCCATCTTTTGATGTTACTTGTCCATGTTAGTCTTGGTCTGCCTCTGCTTCTTTTACCTTGTATTTTCCCTTCCAGTATTACTTTTATTAGGCTGTTGTGTCTTTTAACATGCCCCAAAAATTTCATTTGTCTTGTTCTAATTGTGTTTAGTAGTTCTCTTTTCATTTTTAGTTGTTTTAAAACTTCATCGTTTGTTTTCTTTTCTTTCAATTCTACCTATTCTTCTATAAATCCTCATTTCATATACCCTACTTAGACTGAAATGTCATATATTTTGTAATGTCCTTTTTTTTTTTTTTGTAAAGCTGTCACCATCCTTTGTAGAAGTTTATGTTACACCCCACCACTTTATTTTTGCAGTATTATTACTGTCTTTTATGTATTTTGCAATATTATAACTATCTTTTATAGCATGTGTTTTAATATTTAAAAAAATTGAAGTAGTTTGTAAAATCATTTGAAAGTTTTTTTTTGCTGATAATTTTGAGCAGATAATAGGATAAATAGAGGAAGCATGGAAGCAGTTTAAAGAAGGTCTAATAAAGTCAACACAAGAGAAATGCGATCTGAAAAATATAGGAAAGAGCAGAAAAAAACTTACAAGATGGTGGAATGAAGCAGTAAAATCAGCAGTGAAACACAAGAAAGAAAAGTATAAAACGTGGCAGAAGACAAAAACAACAGAAGACTACAATCACTATAGACAAGCCAGAAATTATAGCAAAAAGATCCTAGAACAAACAAAAGCAGACTCTTGGAAAGCATTTGGTGAAGAATTAGCAAAAACATGTAGAGAAGAACCCAGAGAATTTTTTCAAAAGTGTAAAAGCAATGAGAGTAAGAAATAATGATTATAACCCAACCACTATAATAAACGGGGAGCCGCGATAGCTCAGTGGTTAGTGAAGTAGACTACAAAGGACAAGGGGTAGGGTTTGATCCCAACCGACGGCCTCCGGTTTCACCCAGCCTTTAATGGGTCCCGGATTTTTTTCTGGGAAAATGAAGTGGCACAGGCGTAATACTGACCACATTACCCCAAAAATCATGTGCCGAAGGTCTGTAAAATTTATGGTCACTAACACCATATTCCCTATACGCCACTTGGCGTGAGGGGGGTACTTTACTTTTTTTTTTTACTATAATAAACGACAAGAGCGGTAGACCAATTAGCAGCAGGAAAAACATAATAATCAGATGGAGAGAATACTTTAAGGAACTATTAAATCAGGGAAATACAGAGTTTAAACATATGCAGTATGATGAACAGAAACCGAATATTCTTAAAGTAGAAGTAGAATGGGCATTGAAACAGAATAAAAAGAACAAAGCAGCTGGTATAGATGGAATAACAACAGAAATGCTACTAGCCTGTAAGGAAACAGCTATAGATTGGCTTAATATAATATTCAATATGGCGTGGGAAGAAAGAGAAGTCCCAGACAATTGGCAAAAAGCTATCATTGTCCCATTTTGGAAGAATAAAGGAAGCAAAAGGGAGTGTGAAATGTACAGAGGAATATCCCTATTGAGTCAAGTTGGTAAAATGTTTGCTAAAATATTGGAGAGGAGAGTAAGATACATAATAGAACCTCAATTAAGTAATAATCAATTCGGATTCAGAAAAGGCAAAAGCTGTACTGATGCTATATTTACATTGAGACAACTATTTGAAAAAACAATAGAATATGACAGAAACCTAAATATAGTGTTTATAGATCAGGAAAAAGCGTTTGATTGTGTGGACATGAACAAACTTTGGCAAACTCTTGAAACCTACGGTGTAGCAGGACAACAACTAGATAATATCTATCTATTGACCTTTCGAGCCGTAACCGGCCCATAGGGCGTAGACCAAGATACACCTTCTCCTATATGAATTTTTGTTCTAGCAGTTTTCTTTTAAAGATATTTTATCAAATCTCGCCATCTGTCTCTGTTCTGTGCAAGCAGTTCTATCTCATTGAGGGAGCCGATTCCTGCTGCTCTTGCCTCTCTCATCAATGTTCTTCTCAGTGTCTCCCTGGGTCTTCCTCTTTTTCTTTTACCTGTTGTTTCCCATATGAGGGCTTGCTTTGCTATTCGATTATTATCTCTTCTCATCACATGTCCAACGTATGACCATCGTCTTTTCTTTATTACTGAAGATATTAGTGGTTGATTGGCGATTTCTCTAATTTCCTCGTTTGTTTTGAATTCGTTCCATTCTATACCAAGTATTTTCCTTAGACATTTATTTTCGAATGCGTTCAACTTTGTTTCTATATCTCTTGTTGTTTTCCAGCTTTCACACGCATACGTAAGGGTTGATAGTACATTTGATTTGAATAGCCTAAGTTTTGTGTTTGTGCTAATGAGTTTTGATTTCCACAACTTTTCAAGGCTTCTGAAAGACATTGCTGCTTTAGCCAGTCTGATTCTAATTTCTTTGCTCGTATCCCCTTCTCGATCAATGTGACTTCCAAGATAGATGAAGTGATCGATCTCTTCTACTGGTTTGTTTTCCATGTATATTTTGTCACTTGTTGGAATTAAACTTTTCATGACTTTAGTCTTTTCATGATTGACCTCAAGCCCAATTTTGCTGGCTATTGATGATAGTTCATTTGTGTTTTCCTGCATCGTTTTTATCTGATTGCTGATGAGAACTATGTCATCAGCAAAGTCCAGGTCCTCCAAATGGTCTCCTTGTATCCATTCGATGCCTTTATTACCAGTGCAGCATTTCTTCATTATGAAGTCCATAACAATTCCAAATAACAAGGGCGATAAAATACATCCTTGTTTAACCCCAGTTATATAATGGCATTATATAAAAACAGTCAAAGTGCTGTTAGAACATCGGAAGGTCTGTCGGAATAGTTTCAGGTTACAACAGGTGTAAGACAAGGATGCATCCTCTCACCACTCTCTTCATCATATATATGGACAAAATAAATCAGGAAACAACCAACAATAAGGAAAAATCAAATAATAACATAGAGGTAGAAAACTCCATCAACGAGCTACTCTTCACAGATGACCAATGCCTAATATATGAGGATGAAAACCTGCTACAACAGCATTTAACATCTCTAGATAAAAGCTGCACAAACTACAGTATGAAAATTAACAGAGCAAAAACAGAGGCTATAAGAATAAGCAAATTAAGACACCCATTAAACATTAAGATCAAAGATAAAGAAATAAAACAAGTAGAGGAATTCAAGTATTTAAGCACAATGTTCACAGAAGATGGAAAACTAGTCAGAGAAATTGACTGATTGAGAGATTGAGAATACAAAAAGCAAATGCTGTCACATACCAGCTTTCACCATTGCTAAGACATTCAAACATTTTTATGCCAGCTAAACAACAAATAATAAATAGCATTTTCATACCAACTTTGTGCTATGAAAGTCAAACATGGCCACCTGGTCAGAATGAATCCTCACCAATCACCATCAAGGGCGTTCTTCTCGAGAATGCATGGAAAAAGACCAAGAGGAAGACCCAGAAGAAGATGGATAGATGCAGTGACAGAGACATGTAACAACAAAGGAAAATCACTAATTCAGACAATTCGAGCAGCTCAAGAACAACAAATTATATAAACCGTGACACCTTTTAGGTATCAGTGAAAAGAAGAAAAAAGAATAGAATAAATAAGTTATTTAATGTACACTCCATATGCTGAAAAGATGTGATAGTTTGGGGAAGGAGAAATATTTGTTTTACACTCTCATTTTTAACCTTATCAGTATAAAGCTTTTTATCAATGCAACGGAAATTTCAGAGAAATTTTTAATGGTTTTAACAATAAATCTATGTATTGATATTTATCTAACATAAGAAATTATATATGAATTTTTAGATAATTAAACAAGGAATTAGATTTCACCAATACCAAGGTGATACAAGACATGTAAAAAGAAAATGGTTTGATGATGGTTCACACTAATCAAATTGCTAGTGTCGCACTATGCTGCGAAATGTTTGCAGCCGAAAGTGGCATGGTGCACAGTGCAGCGAAACACACAGAAAGAGTTAATCAAAACCATTAAATAAAAAACAGGAATTATTCCATATAGGAATCGCATTTGCATAGCACGTTTGTAAAAGCAATCCATGAAACTCTCAAATTAAATTCCATCAGCAGATTTTCTTGTTTGGTGAGCACCAAATGTTGAAAGAAAACAGTCACATCTGATTGTTTTTTTACGCTGCAGTTTTGAACAATAAATTGAATTGTGAACACAATTGTTTACTTTAAGTGTCAACTGCTTAATTTCTAGAACACCATCATGAAATATCTGATCAAGTCTATTTATCTGAATGACAGAGAAATGTCTAAATGTTATGGAATTATAGAAAAAGAAAAAGTAAAATTCACTGTAAACTATGCTGATGCCTGAGGTGTTAATACTGAGATGTAATTGAGACAGGATGAATTGGACCTGATGTTTTCCATTCCATTCAGGTGGATGCTGATTTGATTTCATTCTGGTAGGGAAAATATCTGGTATATCGGGGGGGGGTTACAAGTCGACATCAAATGGCAGCCTGAGGGAACATGCAGATGCTGTTTTTCTTTGGTGTTTTATAGGTTACATTGTAAAAAATAATTTATAATATTAGAGTTTGTTTATTTCTTTCAGAGTTCACAGTCTCAGCAAATCATGTGATCCAATGCCTGTTTGTCTAGCATTTGTGATACAAGATGGCAGCAAAACAGAAGTGCTTGGGTTTAGTAAAGTCTCAGCTGTACAGGGAATTCAAAATGCTTGCCTTGTGGAATCAGGTATTACTCTGAACTGTAATTTTACTTGATATTTTTAAAGCCAGAGTATATACCATATCTTAGTTGAGAAACCAAACACAATGCTTCTATATGCTGTGTTGTTTATTATGCCCACAACATTTTGTACACCAGTTAATTATATTTTATTGAACAAGTTGTCATCTTGACAGATGAAAGATCAATGAAAAGAAATAGTCTTATATTATACATGTAATAAACTTTTATTTTAACAAGGAACAAAGTCTTACATTATATAATAGAGAGTTTTACATAGTTAGTCATTGGATTATCCTCTTTGCACTTCAAACGATAGCCATAAGTGCTCAGATCACCTTCCCAGAAAGACCCCCAATTTGAGTTTGTGAAATTATAAACTAATTTATAATTGTACCCATGATCTCATTGTAACTCGCTTGAATTTAGACAACAGTAATCCTGACTAACATGAAACTTCAGAAGACACACTAGGGCTCAAAGTCACACAAAAAGACTCCATCATCTTGCCCTTCTTTACAAGCATACATATGACGCAAAATCCCAAATGTGAAACCTTCAGTTAACTTGTCAGAGCAGTCCATATTAAGGAGCTGTAACTTGTAGGTAATTAGCACTTAATGTGGTGATGTAAACCAAATATCGGCTCCAAGACTGGGGAAGGTCTCACTCACAGCACCTCACTTGTCATAGCGGACCACTCCCATGTGCTGGATTCAGTAGCACCGGTGCGAATCCATTAAGTAGAACATCTGGTTGACTTTAACATAGAAATCTTTGTTGGAGAAGCTGAAATTAAAATGCAAATCCTTCAACAGTCTGCGGAACATTAACTGTATTCCACCATTTTGAAACCGGAAGCCCAGTTTAACATTATACAAGTAAAGAAAGAAACAAATTACTTATTGAATGTTGTTGACAGCTGTCTTCTGATAGAAAACAAATGGGGGAGGGAAAGATAGTTTAAGATTGTAGGACGTATCAAATCAGTGAAGGAAAGTACTACAAGTTATACAGAAAACAGTATTGCCATTTTAATGAAGAAAAAACTGTCTGTTTAAAAACAATGAAAGCAATTTGCTAGATATTTAGCACGACAAGCAGAAAGAGTAGCACAGAGAAAGGAACAAAGTAATGTAATAAAGGGAGCTGGGTGATCTAGATCTACAAAGGAAGGTGCCTTGGGGTAGCCTAGTTGGGTGGACTACTGACATTCGGACAACCCATGTTCAATTCCTGCTGGGAGCAGTGTGAATTGTACTCGTGGTTGGAAAAAAAAATACCCCCACCGTCGACCCAGCCATTGACAGAAATGGGTACCAGGGTATTACCCTGGGAAGGTGAGGAATGTCGCCTCGCATCTGAGTTTTGATGCTTGAGGCGATACTACACAGAAATCTCCAAACATTTCTTGATAAGCGGCCGAGCACATATGGGTGTAAACTCGTGTGCTAAGATGCCGGTTCAAGTCTCGTACTTTACTTTACTTTAGGAAGGTTTAAAAAAAAGTAAAGTACCCCCGTCACGCCAAGCGGCGTATAGGGAATATGGCGTTAGTGACCATATATTTTACAGACCTTCGGCACATGATTTTTGGGGTAATGTGGTCGGTATTATGCCCGTGCCGCTTCACTTTCCCTGAAAAAAATCAGGTACCCATTAAAGGCTGGGTGAACCCGGAAGTCATAGGTTGGGATCGAACCCTACCTCTTGTCCTTTGTAGTCCAGTTCACTAACCACTGAGCTATCACGGCTCCACTTTAGGAAGGTGCCTGAATCAAATCCCACCACAAACAGTGGGAATTTTTAACTTTGAATACATGGTTTCCTTAAGGCTTTTTCCTCCTGGTTTCACTCTCAGGAAAATGAGGTCTGATGTCTAGCCCTCTCAAATAATGACAAAAAAAAAAAAAAGAAGAAATTATCTATCTATCTATTGACCTTTCGAGCCAAAGCTGGCCCACAGGGCATATACGCAGATATACTTTCTCTTATCTACATTTTTATTCTAGCAGTTTTCAATATCTTGTGAAAAGATCTTTTATCAAATCTCTCTGATTGTCTCTGTTCTGTGCAAGCAACTCTATCTCATTGAGGGAGCCAATTCCTGCTGCTCTTGCCTCTCTGATCAATGTTCTTCTCAATGTCTCACTGGGTCTGCCTCTTTTCCTCTTATTTGTTGTTTCCCACATGAGGGCTTGCTTTGTTATTCGGTTGTTATCTGTCCTCATCACATGTCTAACATATGACCATCATCTTTTCTTGAGTACTGAAAATATTAGTTGTTGATTGGCGATTTTTCTAATTTCCTCATTTGTTTTGAATTTGTTCCACGCTATACCAAGTATTTTCCTTAAACATTTATTTTCGAATGCGTTCAACTTTGTTTCTATGTCTCTTGTTGTTTTCCAGCTCTCACATGCATACATAAGGGTTGATTTGTACATTTGCTTTGAATAGTCTAAGTTTTGTGTTTGTGCTGATGAGTTTTGATTTCCACAACTTTTCAAGGCTTCTGAAAGACATTCTACGCCCTATGGGCTGGTTACGGCTCGAAAGGTCAATAGATAGATAGATAGAAAGACATTGCTGCTTTAGCAATTCTGATTCTAATTTCTTTACTCGTATCCCCTTCCCGATTAATGTGACTTCCAAGATAGATGAAGTGGTCGATCTCTTCCACTGGTTTGTTTTCCATGTATATTCTGTCATCTGTTGGAATTAAGCTTTTCATGAGTTTAGTCTTTTCATGATTGATCTCAAGCCCAATTTTAGATGATGTATACAATTGAAAAAACCCTTGGCTTAAAAAATAAAAAAGTAGGCCAATAATGGTAAAAGTAAGAAACTCTACAAAACTCAGAATAGAGAGCCAAGAGCTTCTCATCCTCATTTGCCTTTCAGTATCGAGGGGAGATATAATTTACTGTCTTTTGCAATTCTGTTGGTTTTTCCTGCTTTTATGTTTCCTAGTGTTTCTAATATTTCATCATTCCATGTGGGTGTGGGTGTGTGGTGAATTTGAAGGTGTTTAAATGATTTCTGTGTCCAGGCTTAGTTTAGCTGATGGGGTATTGCACTTTGAATAGTCCATAATTGTTCAGATCACTTCCTAAGTATATCCATCAATGTGTAGTGACTAATTACACTGATATTACATTGGTTGACAAGTCTTTTGTGGCTTCCTTTGCAATGTTCCCATCTAGCATCTCCCACCTTGACACAGTGTTCATGCAGTATTCATGGTTGGGGAATCAGAGTCATTTTTTGAGTTACTTTGATCAATGAATTTTCTTCATTGCCTACTGTTCTCTGTGTGTAAGTTTCTTGTAAGATTGTTTTGTTCAACATTTAGCTGTTATGGCATGGCCATACAATTTCTTTTTCTTTATTGAAGATAAAGGCTCTTTATGTGGACCAATGTATACTAGGCTTATCTCACATTTAATAAGTTACAAATATATTTTGATTTTTACTGTATTAAACTTACAAGTGAAATTTGCCCGCTTTTCAGTTATTGTAAGAGACGAAGACAGGGGCAAGGGTTTTGGCAGAGTGCTAATGAATCTTACAGAAGGTTATGCAAAACGGTAAGTCATAACATTGTTTTAATGTTCTCACTGTTCATATATTATGTTTTGCTTTCCATTCACCAGACCTGGATTGGAATATCACACGAATTGTTGGGAAACAACTTGGAGGCAGCGACCACCGACCAGTCTTTTTAGTGGTACAAAATAAGGCCATCAGGGAGAGCAGCACTCTCTCCAGATGGAATTACAAAAAGGCAGACTGGAAAATGTATCAACACTACACCAGTGTACTGACTAAAGATATAAATACAGATAGAGACATCAACAAAATAGTTGATGAATTCAGTAGACTAATAATACAAGCTGCCAGTGAAACAATACCTAGAGGGGCACGGAAACACTACAAACCATACTGGAGTAGTGAGCTAGAGCAACTGCACAATGGCATGGAAACATCTCGAAAGCAAGCAGAAAATAACCCTTGCCAAGAACACCACAACAACTACCAGCATGCTAAAGCCAAATTTCAACGGGCTAAACTACAAGCCAGACGGAGAAGCTGGAAAGAGAAAACAGAGTCCTTGAATCTTGAACGAGACACAAGAAAAGTGTGGAAGCTTGTAAAACAGCTGAATGATGAGGGTACAGAAAGGAACACCAAATTTACACTGAAGAAGGATGGAAACATTCTAACAGGTAAACATGCAGCAAATTACTTTGCAGACTCCTTTGCAAATGACAATAATATTGAAATTAGCCTAGAAAAACGACAAGAGACCCGTTTAAAACAACAAAATGCAAGACAAGAAGAGACCACACATGAAGTAATGGAAACACCCATTACACAAAGAGAGCTAGAGCTGGCAATATCCAAATTAAAAATGAAAAAGTCACCAGGCAATGATGGACTGTCCAATGAAATGATTAAGAACTTGGGAACTGCAGCTAAAGCAAAACTACTGCAGATCTACAACATTTGCTGGATCACAGGTAGAGTGCCACAGGCATGGAGAGAAGCAATTATGATACCATTACTAAAGCCAGGAAAAGATGGTTCAATGACATCCAGCTATAGACCAATCAGCCTTACAAGCTGTTTGTGTAAAACAATGGAACGTATAATCAATCTCAGACTGCAGTGGTACCTGGAAAGTGAAAATCTCCTTGTCCCACAACAAGCAGGCTTTAGACAGTGTTACTCTACCGAAGATCAATCAACCTATCTTTCCCAGGAAATTGAAGATGCGTTTCAGGAAAAGAAACTGGTACTAGCAGCATGGATAGACCTAAAGAAAGCATTTGATAAGGTATGGAAGGAAGGGCTTTTGAGGAAACTGAGAAATTATGGAGTAAATGGCAGGATGTACAAATGGGTCAAAGCATACGTGCATAACAGGAGAGCCAGAGTGCAACTGGATGGTCTTAAGAGTAAGAAGGTCTTATTGCGCCAGGGCATTCCACAAGGAGGGGTACTATCTCCAACACTTTTTCTGATCTACATCAATGACCTAGTTACTGAACTACCACATGGCATCAAAGTGGCAATGTATGCAGATGACTTGGTAATGTGGTGCACAGAGGAGTATGCAACAGTGGCCTCCAAATTGCTACAAAGAGCTATGAATGCACTGAATTCATGGACAAATAGATGGTGTATCAGCATCAATACAGACAAATGCAGTACTACACTTTTCACACTCTCCCCAAAACAAAAAGCAGGAGCCATCTACATAAACAATGAGCCTGTGAAAGAAGACATACAAGCTACATATCTCGGAGTTACATTTGATAACAAACTATCTTGGAAACAGCAGATAAATAAGGCAACCCAAAAAGCAAGGAGGAAATTGGCTATTCTAAGAAAGTTGTGTGGAACCACATGGGGTGCGAGTGGGAAAATACTCAGTAAAGTTTACCAACAGAGTATACGCCCACATTTAGAATATGGATCATCCGCATGGTGCTCAGCATCAAACACCACATTGCAAGAACTGGATAAAGTACAAAACCAGGCACTTAGGGTCATCACAGGAGCAATGAAATCAACACCAATATTGGAGATGGAGAAATTGTGGAGGATACCAGCACTGAGAGAACGGAGAGACACAAAGGTGCTGATACAGGCAGAAAAATTTGTATGCATGCCGAGACATCCAATGAAGGACAGGTTCCAAAATCTTGCATTGGGACGACTTAAGAGAAGCAGCTTTATCCACCAAGCCAAGCGTATTAGTAGACAAACACCAGACATGCCAAGAGTTGTTAAACCCCTTCTGCCCATACCAGAACAGACTCCCTGGACAGATGAATCAGGATTATCAGTTCAAATACGGACAGAAGTGAAAGGAATAGTTGACAAAGAGGAACAAAATAGTCTACAGCGAAAAACAATAACTCTCAGTTTCCTGGATGAAGAATACCCACAAGACCTATGGATCCGTGTGTACACAGATGGATCAGCACAGAATGGGGGAGCAGGTGCATATATAGAGTACCCAAATAACACTAGGGATATGAATAAAATAGCAACAGGGAAATATTGTCACAATTATGATGCAGAAATACAAGCAATAAAGTTGGCAATAGAAAAACTGCTGAACAGTAATCTTAGCCCACAGCCTGTAGTGTTTTTGGCAGATGCAAGATCAGTACTCCAGGCACTACAATCCAGAAAATTACCACATCTGCAGACCTTATTGACTGAACTCTGCAAGCACCACAGGGTTGCCCTGCAGTGGATCCCGTCTCACTGTGGAATACCAGGAAATGAGAAAGCAGATCAGTTGGCAAAGGAAGGTTCAACAGGCACACAACTAGATACACCAGTTACATACCATCATAAGAAACAGATAATCAAATCAATCAGAGGACCACAAGCCCCAAATCAGGATGCCTTTCATAATATGAATAGATATGAACAAGTTATCATTATACGCCTAAGAACAGGACACAATCGACTCCATAGTCACATGTATACAAAATTCAAGATCGGCACATCAACTACTTGTACATGTGGACAGGCGCCCCAGACTGCTGAACACATACTTCAAGACTGCACTGAATATAGTAGACTGAGGAAAAACCATTGGCCCATAGATACAACACTACAGACAAAACTATATGGGCCACTGCAAGAATTACAAAAGACAGTAAAATTTATACAGGAAACGACATTGCAGATATAGACAATACTTCAGGCGAACGAAAGATAGATAGATATATTATGTTCTTTCATGGCCAGTTGTACATTGCACAGAAAACAATGCATTCTGCGCGGTTTCGCCTCATATCTTTTGGCGTATGCTGAGACTGCTACAATGGGGACTACAGTTACCTTTCTTTGTTTGGGAGATGAGATATTAATTTGGATGATTACGCTGGCACGGGCGGTTGAGCAATTATGAATTTTAATTCGTTTGCAGTGATACCGGGCCTTCCATTACCAAATAACCTTCATAGTGTTTGTGAGTTGCTTTGTTCCATTTATTAGGCCCCAGAGGAGAAAGCATATTACAAATACCATCAGTACCGAACAATAAAATCACATATACAAATATAAATTTTCATGTGTGTCTACACCACTGATATATGGGATTATGGTATTAGTGGTCATATACTACTATAATTATCTGTACAGTTATGTGGTCATCACCACATGAAGCATAATGTGTTTAATGTATGTTAGAAGTATGTAGACCTGTATGAATTCCCTGTGAACTCTGCAGCTCTTTTAGAATTCTGCAAACTAAATTAGTTTGAGAACCACAAAAGCGGACAATACTCAGTCATAGACCAGACTGCCAACAAGGAATTTTTCATTTTATTACAGGAATTTTTCATTTTATTACAAGGAATTTTTCATTTTATTATTCACAAGTTTTCCTCCCTCAGGTTAGGCATGAAGACCATGTACCTTTCTACCAGAGACCAAGAAGGATTCTATGATAGAATTGGATATATTAAATGCAGCCCAGTTATAAGCCTTGGTGAAAATGCTGATAGGGTGCCTGAAACTATGGTAGGCAAACACTTTCTGTTTTTTATAATTATTACCCTATGCACAAAATCAAATGCTCTATTTGAAGACTGTACTTTTCACTTAATTGTAGCTAGATTGTTTGTTTTCTTCTTTGCCAAAGTAGGTGTCATAACTTTTGGCACAATATAACAGCTTGAACACCTTAACAGCAACAGGTTTGCATGGATTATGTAAGAAAAAAGCCCAGTGGTTTTTCCAGGCTGGCTGTTGCAACTTAGGATCAACAATCTGTTTTAGAAAAAAAAGCCAATTTCCAGATAGTGAAGTAAGTAAAGTAAATCTCCCCTACACACCTTGCTAGGCTTATGGGGAATATGGTGTTGGTGGCCATATTTTTCTCATAACCATGTTATATTTTTGAGTGATGTGGTCAGTATCACTCCAGGCTGCCTTTACTTCCAAGAAAAACCTCTGGTACCCATTAGAGGCTGGGTGAACCTTGAAGCCTTGTCAGTTACCCATTATTAGAGGCTGGGTGAACCTTGAAGCCTTGTCAGTTACCCATTATTAGAGGCTGGGTGAACCTGAAAGCCTTGTCAGTTACCCATTATTAGAGGCTGGGTGAACCTTGAAGCCTTGTCAGTTACCCATTATTAGAGGCTGGGTGAACCTGAAAGCCTTGTCAGTCCAAAAATAATTTGCCACTACTGGGAATTGAACCTGGATTTTTCTGATCACAAAGCAAGTGTACTTGTCACCTAGCAAGCGTACAAGTCACGAACCACCAGTGTTCTAATTTCTGGATACAGAAACAATATTTTTTTTAAATTCAAAGTTTACAGAAAAGTGGATATTCTAGTTTGAAGCTCAATTAACAAACTGGTAGAAGTCATCACTAAGCAGATGTGCAAAACATTGTATCCAATTTAGGTTTCTGAAATGTTAACAATTAAGGATGAGGTGATAAAACTGAAATAGATAACAAAATAAATAAGAAACAATAAGGTCAGCAACTAGAAATAAGTGTCACAAGATGGACTAGCACATCCAGCAACTTAAAAAAAAAAATATATATATAAAAAAAAACAGTAATAAACTCAGAAAGAGAAGTTGGGTAGTACAATGAAGGAATATTGACTTCCAGTCAATATGGCAGATAGGCGGCAGGAACCAAGCTTTTCAGAAAATGAAAAACATCTTATGCAACAAGCCTATGTCAATAGAAGTGAGGATAGTTCATCGGTGCTATATAGAGCCAATTCTAACCTATGAAGGTGAATCTTGGACAGTAGACAAACAAATGAAAAGACAATTAGAGGCCACAGAGATGGGATTTCTCAGAAGAATGTTGAAAGTTCCCTGGATAGCTAAAAAGACCATTCTCTAAGATGCCAACACAAAAAGGGAGCTCCTAAAAACATCAGAAAGGAAAAATCAACATTTTTCGGTCACGTCATGAGAAGAGGAAGGTTGGAATATTTGGTTACAACTGGCAAGATACAGGGAAAGAAAGATCATGAACGACAAAGAGAAAAGATAATATAGTTCATTCATAAATTCGTGCCCACAGAGTTGATCAATTATCTAGAAACATGAATTTCTGTAATTTTTTTCATGAAATCTTATTTTTTCACCGACCTTCAGATTTTATAACATTTAAGTACAAAGGTAGTCTGAATTTTGCACAAATCGTTTTTTGTTATATAATTTTAGGAAAATATCAAACCGCGTGCTCTAAGCACTAGATTTTACTGTAAATTATGTTAATTTTCTAACAATGCAAGCCAAAGGTGTATCCGTATTATATTGAATAGGGCAAAATTTTTCATTTCATTTTATATCTTTGTCATAGAGATAGGTAAACCTCCTTGCTTGTCTGTTGCCTCTGCAGAGTCAAAGTTCTGTCCTATCCATCGATTGAAAGACTTTCCTATCTATATTTAGAGCTGCCCATGTTCTGTTTTCTGGGTTTTTTTATATTGTAATATAACAAACCCCTTTTAGATTCCTTGCAAAAGTGCAGGTACAATAACACAGTTACCTTTTGCATAGTGATGAATTTACACTTTAAACTCTTCTTGGTTTTTAAAAATCAAGTAGTCACTTCACAACAGCTTACAAATTATCACACACACAGGAATATTCATTATAGTAAATTTGTTGTCAAAATATGCCTCTGGACCAATTTAACAAGAAACTGGAAATGAAATTACCTAAAGAAACCTCGAAGTAGCGCGTGTCTTACAAGTTAAGAGTGCGAAAAGGTAAGATCGTGTGGTGTGCACGTGAAATTTGCCTTTTTAATTGGTGAGTTGATTACAACAAATGTGGGTATTGTAAAATCCTAAAATTTAGGACAAGCAAGAAAATAATATTTTTATATACCTCAAATAAGCAAAAATCAGACTGAAGGTCGGTGAAAAAATAAGTTTTCACAAAAAAGAATTACAGAAATTCATCAGTTCCTAGATAATTAATAAACTCTGTGGGCATGAATTTGTGAACAAACTATAGATAGCTTGGTGTCATGGCATGGAAAACAATCAACAACAGAATTGATATGATGCACTGTGGATAGAAGATTGTGGAAGGACATGATCATCTATGCCAACCAGTATGGCTCATGATGATGATCATAATGTAGTGTTAACATGACTTTAAAAAATATATATATATTATGAGAATAAATAATTTAATCTGAACATATATTTATTTATGCATTATTTGTTCACAGCTTAAATGGTTTCTGAAAACATCGTTGTCACCTCCTCCCACTAAAGAGCTCAACTCAGATGCCACACAGTGTCAATCAACTTACAGCAAAGTTGAAATTGATAAGGACAAAAATGATCACAATACAACTCAATTATCTATTAACTCTGGCAAACTGAACAGTGAGAATGAAATATTACAATCTGCTGCACCACCACCTCCTCCTCCCCTGCCAAAAAAAAGTTCATCATCAAAACACTGCAGTTCTTATAGTAGAATTATTAACAGATTAGACCCAAATTGTGTGACTTGGATGAAGAAACACCTTTGACACAAGCATGTCACAGGACACTATTGACTCTTATATGTGATTTATGCCAGCAAATTACCTCTGACAAGTTTCATTTTCTTAAACCGCCTTGATTTGATTGCCTGTGTATCAATATTTTATTTAATCACCTCTGCCCTTTCCATTATGATGAGCCCCCAATAATGATAGGCTTAGCCATATTCAAACTAAAATCTGTATATTGCTCTGAATGCTGCTCTAGGTAAGTAAGGATGGAAATAGTTTATTACAATTTTTCATTAAAAAGAAGAAAAAAGGATTTTGTGAAGAAGAATGACATAAGATTGAAACTAACAAACAAAAGTTTGTTTGCATCAAATTACATTGTTGGATTTGAGATATTGTTGGAACAAACAGCAGAAAAGTTAATCAGTATTAGAAGCTGAAGTGAAAATATCATCATATTGAAAGAAAGCCACCAGTATAGTTAAGCCATTGCCCAGAAATGCAATCATGTTTGATATGTCTCTATATACAGGTAATTAATGGTTATAAAATTCTGGCAGTCATGAGAGGAACTTAATTTGTCACAAACTGAGACAATTCCTCTGCAGTTAGATATCTATGTTCAGAATATCATCAACTGGAGATACAAATGTTGTCTGTCATGCTTTTCAAGGTGTCAGATTTCTGTTCAATTCACATTTCAGACATGTTTTGAAGTGAAGGTCTGATATATGCAGTGCAGGATCAGTTTGTGGACATGGGCATATTCGCGTTACAATGTCTTATATATACCCTAAAGATTGTAGAGACAAAAGTTCCTTAGATTTTGTCTCAATCAGGAATAGGATGAAAATAATGACAGCAAATATATCTTTATTATTATGCCCGCAAGGATGATTTTTTTCAGGAAACGAGTGGTAAAATAATAAGAGTATATAATTGCCATTATCCACAATACAACACAGACAAAGAAATAACCTAATCCTTTAAGGTTCTTCTTTAAAAAATTGGTTAGACATTTTTCTTTGCCCAGGTAATCCAAATGTTGTTTGTATTCGCCAGCTTTATATCTCTTAGTGAAGTCCAGAGGGACTGAATTTTGTGTGAATATTACTTTTTCCTTTTTCACACTGGCAGCCATGTGCTCAGGTGGCCTCCACCATAAAGGCATATATTTTATTTTCAGTTTTCATATTTTTATCGTTGAGATTTTTTCCTATTAATTTTTCCGAGACAACAGCTATTTTTTGCCTACTCTGTTTTATTTCCAACTGTCAAGGGTTCTTTTAACATGCGCAGAATGTACACAGGACCTGTTTTTGCTTGCCACGGATTCAATTTTATTTATTTTTTAAAAATGTATTTTTCACTGCCTGTCGTTGGAATCGAACCCGGAACCTTTTTGCCTAGAAGTCGACATCTTATCTCTAAACCACCCAGCCCACCGTAATTCAAATAAATAACTGAGGCTGATGTAGACAATCATGAATAGCTATAAACAATTGCCTAAGGAAGTATATTATTATATAAATACGCTCGCATGAGCCAGCTCTGACATCCTCGAACATGATTGATCAGGTCTGACACCTTGCAATATTATAACTCAATAGATGTTCTACCAAGGTTTTATGCATTGACCCTATATTTACAATACCTTCATAAAAATAACACCTCAAAATACACATTTTATACAATTTGACAGTTTGCTGTGGACCAACATTTCCCCACCCCCAATACCTTTCTAATTACTACTTCTAGTGACCTCTGAGAGTTGGATTTGTTTCCTTTGATGTTGGATTTTTTTTTTCAAGTGTGTCGTAAAAAGTACAATGGTATTATAGAAAGGGGGCTGTCTTTTTTTCCCCCATAAATTTAGACAATTTTCAAGAAATTCTTTTCCTCCTATTGACAGGGAAAATCTCCTCTGCCATCGGCGAGATATCAAGCAAACTTATTTAATATGGGATAGACAGTAAACACCGCTTTCAGGGAGCCGAACATACGATTGGGCTGACAGATTTACAGCGGCCGATTTACAGCGGCCAAGTGAATAGGCATAACACCTCCGTTAGCCATGGCGCCATGCGTTTGAATTTCAGGCCATAAATTAACTTAATCCAGGATATGATTACAGCATCTGATTCCTGTGTGTCTGATTGGGTAAACATACAGCTGTGTGCTAAAAGTTCAAAGAAAATTTTTTCCGAAATCCAAATGTAACAATTAAGTGGTAGTAATTATTACGATGGTATCATGAAAACGTTGCCTACAAACATGTATCATAATCTAGGGTTAAAACAATAGTAGAGGATCTGCATAAAATTGCTCCTCTGATGTGTCTCCATCACAAAGTGGTAGAGGAACCTGTGTTCTCATATTCCCAAGAGCTCTTACAGTGGTAGCAATGCTACCAAGGTATCACCAAAGCTGGATAGATCAAAAGGCTGGGACCAGCAAAAGCAAGACACAAGCATGTTGAAATAGGATGCACTGCATACATGCTTAACTCTAAATTACGATACCTTTATGTCACACCAATTTTTATGATACCAAAGTAAAAATTCATACTACTTAATTGTAACATTAGGAGCGCTAAAAAATAGTATTTTCTTTGAACTTTTGACACACAGCTGTGTGTTTACACTTGGAGAGACACTGGGACGTTCACTTCCTCTCTCAGGTTGATATATGACCTGAAATTTGACAGTATGGACTGGGCGTGTTACAATGTCTATCAATACGGATCACCGTGAGTATGTTCAACTACCTCATAGTGTTATTCACTGTGTTTCCCAAGTCACAAAGGTTGTTTGATGTCAGCCGATGACAGACAAATTTCCCTGGTCATAGCTAACAAGAAAAACATTTTTTTTCGCATTATGCGATCGTATCTCACAAAATGAAAATAACAATAATCCTACACCATTAGAAACAAATCCAACATTCAGGGGTCACCCGGAAGTTGTAATTGGGAAGGTACACTAGGGAGAAGAATGATTGACCGTGGCAAGCTGTCAGATTTTGAAGAATTTGTATTTTGATGTAATTTTTACTATGGCATCGCAATCTATGGTTAACATAACAGCGCAAAGTAAGTTATCACCATGAAGACACAGAGTCTAGAAGAGTGTGATATAGCTCTCATCCTGCGGAGTCATGTCAGGTAGCGAGAGTGCCGGGCCACCTTCCTTGAAAGGGTCCATCAAATGTTACTTGTGGTCACTTCCTCTATACGGGGATACTGTGAAGTTAAGGCACAGAGAGAAGGAGCAAGAGGAATATTCAAAACTAAACATACTCTGATAAACAGAGCAGCTCTTGTGGCCATCACCAAGACAACTTGTAAGGAGATGTCACCAGCCTTGAGCTTAACAAATGCTTTTCATCAAACTCATAAAAATTTATGTCTAAATATGTATGCAGAAGAAAATATAAATAAGTAACTTGTGAGGTAGACAAAAATTAAAATAGAAAATCAAAAGCATGAAATTGAGGCCACACAAGACTATCACAACTTCATCAAATTTATGTACTGAATGAAACTATAGTTACATCTTTTTTTGTTTTTTCAAAGTTATTATCAATTTAGGCATTTGTAATTATATTGTTTTGTTACCCTTAGAAAAATAGCCATTTTGCTGCCTTTGTAAAATTAGTGACTTATATTACCAATAGCTTCTTTGGTGCTATTTGATTTGTATATGTTGAAAACAATAAAACAGCTATCTTGCATCACCAGCCAGTTGCTTTTACTCTTTGATGAAGTCGTATATAGGATCTACAGTTCAATAAATACATTTATGAGCATCCTGGTTATAATTCACATTTTTTATTGACAATGGGAAACAGTATTTCACAAAAACAAGTCAAGATAATGCCAATAATCAATATATCTAAATATACACTATCAATTTTATAGACCATAAGAAATATGGTCTATAAATTAATCCCTTACAATGCTGCGGGACCCTAGAACAGATCAAGATTGCAAAATTGGTTCATATGGTTATAATCTGCATAAATTAACTTTAAAAAAAAAATTCCCAGGACAACATTGCTTCTAATTTATTTACAACCAGAGTGAAACTTTTAATGCTTTGATGTTAAAATATTTTTAGTTTGATGCAAACAGTGATCAAAATGAGCTGAACAGTTTAATATACACTGCACACCCATATAGCATAGAGGAAGCTGTGAATAATGTCCAGAACTACATAATATAAGACAAACTTTATTTTTTTGTTAATTTAGTGTTTTCACAATTTGTGATCCTCTGTATAGGGCCTGATTGAAGTATTTTGTCAACCATCAGCTTCCAGTACAACATGTGAGATTACACAGTATGCCTTGGTACCTAGAAGTTGGGCTCTTTCTAGCTGTCTAACCTTCCCCAACTTGGTGTCTGACAAACATTTACAAATGAATGGATTGGAGCATGTCTGTACAAAGTGTCAACTTAGTAGGACTATACTTATGATTAAAAACGTTTAATTAAAAAAATTTGTCAAAAATATGCAAAAATTCATGACGTTTTGGAAGAATGGAACTGCTACATTTATCATTTTCACTGAAAGCTGTGCTCATCACTGCAGGACAAACCAAAGACCATTATTATATTATACTTTCAGTTCTCAGAAGAATGTTGAAAGTTAGCTGGACATCTAAAAAGACCAATGAGGAAATTCTCAAAGAGGCCAACATAAAAAGGGAGCTCCTAAAAGACATCAGAAAGAAACAATCAACATTTTTCAGGCACATCATGAGAAGAGGAAAGATGGAATACTTGGTTACAACTGGCAAAATACAGGGAAAGAGAGATCATGGATGACAAAGAGACAAAATACTAGATAGCTTGGTATCGTGGCATGGAAAACAGTCAACAACAGAATTGATACAATGCACAGTGGATAGAAGAAGATTGTGGAAGGACATGATCGCCTATGCCAACCAATATGGCACATGATGATGATTACACTTTCAATATAAATACGAATCCACAATGGCCTGTTGGCGTCTCTTGACACTGAAAGGCAAATGAGGAAGGAAAGAAGAAGAATAGCCAGTTTGTTATTTAACCCCTTTGAGTACTGTAAAGTGATTATGTCTTCAACAATTTATTGTCCCTACAGTTGTTTATCAATTCTGGTGTTGATTTCCCAAGGAAATCAATCTATTTATTAAGTTACCCTTTCTCTCTATTTACCTGAACTTTACATTCCTCAATATTTCCAGTTGTCACAATGTATTCTTGTTGTTTCCTCATTGCATGGGGAAAAAAAAAGGTTCCCTCGTGATGTTGATAAAACACATTTATTGTCTTGGCCTCTTTTAGAACATCCCCTACTCTTGTTAGGCCATTCATGGAATTCTCTCAGGTACGTAAATGACAGTATCGATAGTAGAAAACTAACAAGATCTAAAAAAAAATCTATTAGATGAAATTATGAGAGAAAGTGAACAGAAAGGCCTGAGCCTCAACATCATAAAGACAGAAACTATATTAATTTCAAATAAAATGATACACACAAGAATGTAGGATAAAAGAAAAAGAAAAATCTTGAAACAAGTGCATAGATTCAAATACCTGGGATCAATAATATCATGATGATCGTAGATGCACTGCATAAATTAGAAGCAGAAAATGACAAGTAAAGACGGAATTCCACCAAATTAAAAAACATCCACAATCTTCAAAAAATATTGAACAGTTTATCCAAATAGCATAATAAAAGATCACTGACGGAAATTATGACATGCATGAAGGACCGAAAGATTGTCGCCTACGCCGACTGGCATGGCACATGATGATGAAATGACATTTCTGTGGTGTCCAAAGATTTTATAGTGTTCGATTGTCAGGAATTAACTTTCATGTCAGGACTAGCTCGACACTATTATCAACATACTTCAAGACATTTATAGCATAATTAAATACACAATTAGTGATGTATCAACAAACAATAATCACTATCCACAATCGATAACTGCTCTATATCTTTCATATCCACTAACATTATTCACAACATACGTTGTATATATTAACATCTGTAAAAATCCTACACATTAAAAAAATCAACCATTACAACATCTATCATATATGCCAACTCTAGCTGCCACATCTACTGAATTCTCTAGCAACAATCCCTCCGTAATGTTTGTAGACTTCAATGACTACAGTATCCTTGATATTTATCATAGTTAGCCACTCACCAAATGATACTGATCACTGTTATGTTTGTACAAAAATATATTTATAAGTAAATGAAACATAAATAAAGTTATTCTCTATTTCATTTTCATGTCAGAGACCCCATTAGAAAGGAACACTAACAATATACAGGAGGACAGGATAAGGAAAAACTTGTAAATTATCATTCATCAATTACAAAATTGGAAACCTATAAATAAGATAATATTTTGCAACTAGTAAATTTTTCATGATGACAAAAAAAGCACTACAAATCTAGGATGTGGCCAAACTAAAAGGAAACAACAGAAACATGGTGTTAAACTAGTTTAGAGAAGAAAGAATGTATTCTGTCACACTAGGTAGCGTACAAGAAATATGGTATTAAAGTTTTTTTTTTTTTTTTTTTGCCATCTGTACATTTTTTAGAGTAATGTGCAAACTGCAAAAGTTTATTAGAGTAAACTGCAAAAGTTTATTAGAGCAAACTGCAAAACTTTATTAGAGTAAACTGCAAAACTTTATTAGAGCAAATTGCAAAAGTACCGTCTTTCTGTTCAAGAAAAATCTGCTACTTATTTAAGGCTGGATGAACATAGAAGCTGTTGATTGGGATAGGGATAAAAAAAAAAATCCAACCTCTTGTCCTCACTGGACTAGTTCCTTAACCAAAGGTTGACAGCGGCCCCTTTAGAGGTTTAAAAGACTATATATTTGTGCAATACCCTGAAAACTGCTACAATTAACAAGGTTAATGTAGGTGGACAAATCAGCTAATTTGAGAATGAATTAAATAAACTGAGCACATAAGTAACTTTTTTTAAAACTAGTTTTTACAAGTGCCAGCATTGTGCATTTTTATTTAAGAAAAAAGATAATAAACTATCATCAGCGGTTACTAACAGACAAAAATATAGGGAAATAAAAGGAAAATAAAATAATGATAAAGATATCCTAAAATGATAATTAAGTCATACACAGGGGCACCTAAGTGATTGATAACAACAAAGATGCTATGACATACTATAGTTTCAACAGCAGACTTAAAAGTGCTAGATCTACTCCAAATGACTTTTCAACCTAGAGAACAGTCCCATCCTCCTTTTCTTTAACAATTAAAAAAATTATAGATGTTGAAAATAAAAATAACTCTATTCACTCTATTCTTTAGCAACATGTCATCTCATGCAGTTTTGCACTGTATACTTAATGACCAGAATATATATAAAAATGCAGACATGTACAATATTTTTAAAAAAGAGGTAAATGTGAATAAGTGACATAAAGAGAGACCAAAAATAAATAGATATTAAACTAACCAGTCTGAAGAATGCTCACATGAAATAAAACCTTAAGACAATGGATGGACAATATAAGAAAAATAAATCAAAAGAAAATAAAACCATAAAGCCAACACTGTTGAGAAAAAGGTCTTCAACAACAGTTGCAGTACACAATACTCTCTTCTCTCTCTGCGATCAAGTCTCAATCAGAGTAGGATTCCAGACTCTCTCATGAAGTCAGCTGTCTGTTTAAGCAAATCGATTGCCCCATATAGTTTTTCTTCCAGGAAGGTGGGCGTGGAGCACATTGCTCTTCTCAGGTCTGTGTACTGGAGGCAATCCTGTAGAACATGTTTTGTAGTCATATTGTACAGTGGCATAGGCTGCTTGTACCTATTTTGAATTTGGTGAACATGTGATTTCTCATTCTATTGTGGCCAGTGCGTAGGCGAAGTATGATGACTTGATCCCTCCTTGATAGTTGGTGGTATCCGTCACTCTCGTTATGCTTTGGGTGTTCTCGTTTCCATTTTTCATGGTACTGGCCTTTGAGGATGGATTTGGCTTCATCATAACTGAGCGGATGGTTCCCTTGTGGTAATCTCTCTCCCTCTTTAGCTAATTTGTCTGCGCGTTCGTTCCCGTGTATATTACAGTGTGATGGTATCCACTGAATGACTACTCTCTGGAAGTTATTGCATAGGTGGTCCAGAGTTGTTCTCAAGTCATCTAGTTCATTGTTCTTGGGGCTTTTTAGAGCTGATAGTAATGACAATAGAAATATGTTCACAAGAAATATTGGACATTATAGTGAAAGAAAGCAAAAATAAAGAACTCAACCTTAATAGCAAAAAGACAGAGGCAATGGTAACAACAAAGAAAAAGACATCACCTCAGTGCAAAATAAAGACAAGTGGAACAATATTAAAACAGGTAAATGAATTTAAATATTTGGGAACTTTGTTAACCTCAGACGGAAGATGTACAAAAGAGGTGAGATGCAGAATGGCTCAGACAGAAGCAGATTTCCAAAAAATGAGGACGATACTATGCAATCCATTTTTGACAATAGAAACAAGAAAAAGAGTTCTTAAATGTTACGTAGAGCCCGTCTTAATATATGGATGCGAATCATGGACAATAGGACAACAGACAAGAAAATCACTGGAGTTTGTAGAAATGTGGTTTTACAGAAGAATGTTGAGAGTACCATGGACAGCTAAGAAGAGTAATGAAGATGTTCTGAGAGAGGTCAAAGCAAAAAGAGAGCTAATTTCCAATATTATGAAGAAACAATCATCATTTTTTGGCCATGTAATGAGAAGAGATCAACTGGAATGTATTGTAACAACTGGAAAAATTGAGGGACGAAGAGATAGAGGGAAGCAAAGAGAAAAAATGCCAGACAGCTTAAGAGAATGGCTTGGCAGAAGGTCAACAACAGAAATGATAAATAGCTGCCGAGATCGAAAGTTGTGGAGAGACATGATCACCTATGCCAGCAGACCCGGTACTTGATGATCATGAGTACTGACAGTGCATCAGTCAGAATCACCAATTTATTGTGCATGTTATTTTTGTGTTGAGTAGCCAGTGTTGCAGCATCTCTGATGGCCTCACTTTCTGCTTTAAAGTTGTTTGAGAATTTTCCAGTAGCTATTGACTTGGTATCTCGTCCTGATTATTCAGCGTCAAGAACACACCTCCCCCTCCATTTCTGGTGGCATTTGTAGCAGAGCCATCTGTGTATATGTGGGACCAAGAGTCCTGTGGGTAGGTATCATGTATGTGTTTTTCTGCTACATGTTTTCTTTCTGTGTCTGATTGGGTGCCTTTTTTCATGATTCCTGTTATATTTTCCTTAAGTTCTAGTACTTTATGTTTTCCATGAAGAGACATATCAGATGGGCCCAAGGGTTTCAATATTGTTTGGGAAATTACTGGGTCTCCAGTAGTTAGTTCATTGCCAATTGCCTGGATGCCAAGTCTAAAAAGCTTGTTCTTTAAACCCTCTCGCCAAACCCTATCAAAAGCCTTCTCCATGTCGACCCACACTGCCAGTGTGTGTTTCTTTTCTTGTAGAGCATCCTCTATTTCCTGTGCAATGTATGTGACCAGCAAATGTTGAAAGTCTGTAGGTGAATTTAAAAAAAAAAAAAAAAAAAAAAAAAAGCAAATCTTGTTATTCATCACTACCAGAGTTATATCAAACATTTTTCATTTTAAAAAGTGAACTTGTGCTATTAAACGGATTTACCAAGTCAAGCTATCACAACTACAGCTGAAAGCCACATTCACTCTGACATCAACATTTCCAGTGCAAGCCTACTCAAACATTCATTCATCTACAAAGCTTGATATAATCGTAATATTTGTACAGTAATGTTAGTGGTCTACTTTAACAAATGCTTCAGCTGGAATCTTGCCTTGAGACTGCAATGAAAATTGAAAAAAAAAAGTTGTGTTATATTATTACATAAAGTATAGTCTTATAAATGCTTTATCTTTCACAATACCATAAATTATCTTCTGTCTCAGACCTATCTTGTTACCATAATTTCTCAGTTGAAGGATTTTGTAATGCATCCATTGTCTGAAAAGTGTTCCTTGTTGCAGTTTCCTCACATTCCAAATCTGGCTTGCTGCCAGAGCTACTGAGTTTAGTGTTCTGTGCACACAGTCAGCTGTGCTTTTCATCTGGATGGTGTTTCTATATTCAGATTGCTTACGATGAATGATGATATTGTATCACAAAGGACAGTTAGCTGCTTTAACTTTCGGTGCTGATATGCCTTATTATGTCTTTTGACATGTGCTGTGTTTACTATGATGGGGACTGCAGCTACCTTTCTTTGTTTGGATATTAAATTAAATGTGGAGGCGAAGGCGCGCCTCCCAGCACCAGAGGTGGAAGTTGTCAGCGACCCACAGCTGATGGCTTGCGCCAGGATCGGTGAACCAAAACCATCCAGACCCTGCTCCACCTCTCCGTGGTGCCTCCAGTAACAAACTAACCTGTCTAGTCTGGCCAAGCGTGCAGGGAGCGAAGAGGGAAGACAACCCAGTACTCAAAAATGTTGTGCTGAAGTCTGATGTGTTGGGCCGAAAGGCGCAAATATAACAGTTATACTGCAAACAACAACACAACGCAGACACGTCCACTACGTCCTTGTAAGGGTGGATGATGAATAGGAATATTCTAGTCTACCACGATACTCTAGAATACTTTAGTCATCGGGCGAACGCAACCAACCAACCAAATGAAATGTTAATTTGGATGATTCCACTGGTACAGGCAGTTGAGCAATTATGGATTTTCATTCGTTTGCAGTGATACCGGGGCCTTTGAATAACTATAACTATAATCCATGCATTTAAATACTTATATATAAGTTTGAATGGACATGTATTAATTGCACTTTCCTACTATGTGTATACATCCCTCTGCACTAGACATGATGTTTAGTTTGCAAAGGCTAGTTTGAGGTAGGAACAGTACCACTTTGTTTCTTCTTAATATATTAAATTCTGAAAATGCTCTGAGACGTTTTCCCTTTAGTTACTCTACACAGGATTATTGCATTTATGTAGCTTTTGTTGTTATACAGAGTGGCCAAGGCATTTCTTGGTTTCTGGATTGAGCTATATCAAGTTGGAAAAAGGAAAAATTACCTTTTCATCATGAAGTTGTATGAGCAGTTGCAAATTTGAACTTTAAAGGGGTGACTTTAAAGAAGAGAGAAGATGATCAACAATGTGAATCGTTCTTTGGTTTTACAATATTTTATGGCAACTTTAAACGACAAATGGAAAATCACCTTCTGTCTAAAGAACGGACAATGTTACTTTTGGTGAATTAAAGAAAGAGTTTGTGCAAGAGGCTTAGAATATGAAAAGACTGCATGTAAGGGGCTTTCATGAGTTCCTGACAGAGAAGAAAATGTCTGCTGCACTAATGAACACTATCAACAACTACATCCATATTTCTACTGCTAAGTGTAAACGTGGCTTCCCCTAGATGAAAAAGGGAGGAGGGCGCACGATTATGCATATATATAAAATCACTTTTGTGATACTGATATTAATATGGATACTCTGGAACCAAATGAGGTGTACAGTAATCCCTCAATTATCGCGGTTAATAGGGACCAGAACCGGCCGCGATAAGTGAAAAACCGTGAAGTAGTGTCACCCTCTCATTTTTAACATACATACATTTTTGTGTATGTATAATATCAATAAGTGTATATGAAACCATATAAGTGCATATGTCATCATTAGAACATTAAAGAATAGTTTCAAACATGTATATAAAACATTAATAATATAAATAACATACATAAAATAATGTTTTTTTTTATAATAATTCCTCAATTTTGAATTTTTGAACAATCCGCGATGTAGTGAGGCCGCGATAAATGAACCGCGAAGTAGCGAGGGATGACTGTACTGCTCATATGTACAGACTGTGAAAGATAATACGGTCACATGACAACATTAACATCAAACTACATTACTTACATTCAAGTCTGTAAATACCTGTCCTGCTCTCTGGTAGTCCCATGCATTTTCCTGCAGACACCTGAATAAAAATAATAAACATAATTATATTGTAATTTGGTAATGTATGTTCTATGTAATATGAGTTGAACAGATTTATTACTATGTCACTATTCTATTGCTATTTATCACATATTTTTAAGACAAAAACTTGCCTTTCTTTGCCAGTATACTAAGCAAGTAGCACTAGATTAGGAAACTTGGTGGATGAGTGGTTAGTGAGCTTGCTTTCTGATCTGAAGAGTCCAGATTTTGATTTCTAGAAGCGGAAGATTTTTTTTTTGTGACTGACATATATAAGAGATTTTTCTGGGAAGTAAAGGCAACCTGGCATGCTACCAACAATAGCAACCAAAAAATGTGCCATTGGTCACTGACACCATATTCCCCATATGCCTAGCAAGGCATAGAGGATACTTTACATAGGTTCCAAGAAGACAAGATAGGCCAAGAAATCAAAGAGACCATGAACTTGACAACAGAAGTGGGAGATCTGGCTACAGATAGAGATACTTCCAGAAGGGCTGAGTGGCCTGCAAAGGATACAACCTAAGTCATATATACCTGATATGTATGTACAATTTTCTTTCACTAGAGAATGGTGCTACTAACTGATTATCAGCTACAAAAGTAAAAACTATCATGTATAATTAGCTACGGGAACCCTAGTTCAAATGTCTCTTGACTTCGAAAGAGTAATGATACAGATACCCTCATATTGTAATATAGAAGAATATCTGAATCAGGTTTGTTTGAACTGTGCCAACCAATTAAAAGTCTAGGAGTAATAAAAAATATAGAAAAAAACGGTATAGTTAAAGCTTCACGTAACAAGTGGGCAACACAAACCAGAACGCCGTTTCGGCGCAATAGGCTTTAAACTGAAACAAACATACAACACACGTAAAAATATGTGTTTAAAATAAAAAATAATTTAAAAGTACAATAATTTCGAATTACAAGGAGAAATTTAAAGTAAAATAAGAATAAAATCCTCACTGTATGCTCAGATTTGGCAAGAACAGAAGTGTGCGTGGGTACGTATGCAATATCTTGAAACGACTATACACAGGAAGGGAAAGACCAGTCCTAGAGTATGGAGTCACAGCCTGGGCTACAGCATCCAAATCACAGCTTAGCAAAATTAACAGAACACAAAACCAGGCAGCCTATATTATCACTGGTGCTATGAAATTTACACCTATCGTGAGTCTAGAAACAGTAACAGGCCTACAAACTTTGGAAGATGGACAGAAAACTAAAGTAATGCAACAAGCAGTGAAATACAAAAGGCTCCCTAACCATCCTATGCACCAAAGAATAACCAGCTTGGAAAAGGAAGACCAAAGAAGAACAACTTCACGGCAATCTCCAAAGAATTGACAACTAGTTATCCAGTAAACTGCGAAAATCCATACGCCCATTCTGTATGACTCCCCACAGGAAATATAAAATACCATAACTTAAGGAAGACAAAATTGGAAACATGAAAAAAAAGGCACCGCAACAGGCAAAGGGAGAAAGCATATAGCAGAAAAACACATAGATGACAACTACCCACAGGACTCCTGGTCTCACATATACATGGATGGCTTTGCTACAAATGCCACCAGAAATGGAGGAGGAGGTGTGTTCTTGAGGCTGAATAACCAGGAAGAGATTACCAAATCAATAGCTACTGATAAATTCTCAAACAACTATAAAGCAGAAACTGAAGCTCATGAAGATGCTGCAAATGTGGCAGTCCAACAGAAAAATAATGTGCACAAAAAACTGGTGATACTGACCAATGCACTGTTATCCTAACAGTTCTAAAAACCCCAGGAACAGCAAGCTAGATAACTTGAGAACAACCCTATACCAATTGTGCAATAATTTCCAGAAAGTGGTTATCTATTGGATACCATCACACTGTAATATGCAAGTAAACAAATGCAAAGACAAACTAGTTAAGGAGTGAGGGAGATTACCACAAGAAAACCATCTGGTCAGCTACAATAAAGCCAAATTCATCACCAAAGGCCAGTACCATGAAAAATGAAAACAAGAACACCCAAAGTATAACGAGAGATACAGATACCTCCAACTATCAAGGAGGGATCAAGACATTATACTTCACCTACGCACTGGCCACAACAGAATGATAAACCACATATTCACCAAACTCAAAAGAGGAACTACCAGACAATGCAGTTGTACCCTGGATGACATGACAACAAAACGCTCTACAGGATTGTCCCACTACACAGGCCTGAGGAGGTCAATGTGGCCCACACATACCTCCCTGGAAGAGAAACTCTACGGGGCAACCAATCACTGAAACAGACAGCTGCCTTCATAAGAGAGTCCTAGTCTGAATGAGCCATGATCACAGAAGGAGAAGAAATGAACTTGCTAAAAAGTATTAATAAATTGAACATGTACAATCAATTTTATGTATTCTGTATCCCAATTCTGTCTGTTGATCAATCCATTGTCAAAAGCATTCATAGAAATATAAATGTCATTTCGGTTGCGTTCACTTTCAGTGCGGCCATGCTTTATGTCTTTTGGCGTGTGGCTGCTATGATGGGGGCTGCAGCTGCCTTTCTTTGTTTGGATTCCTCAATGAGATGAGATGTTAATTCGGATGATTCTACTGGCTCGGGCAGTTGAGCAATTATGGATTTTAATTCGTTTGCAGTGATACCAAGGCCTTCAACTAACTACTAATGCAATTTTTCCTGTATGCAAGTCACCAAAATTGTAAATCCATTCGCCCATAGATACAATACTGCAGACAAAACTATATGGGCCACTACAAGAATTATAAAAGACAGTAAAATTTATACAGTAAACGACATTGCAGATGTAGACAATACTTCAGGCGAACAAAAGATAGATAGATTGTAACTTGAAAGAAAGTTGTTTTTTTTGTGCTTATGATACAATTTTAAATCTACTGGAAAACAATGGGTAAAAAATACAATTATCTTAGCAAGAAATATAAACAGTGACCACTGGTTAAAGGCAAGTGGTTAATGATAAAAGTTAAACAAAATTGTCTCCAGAAAATAAGATTTTTCTTTTAGAATGCTAAAAATAACCTCATTACTTACTTCATAGCAAATTGGGCATTCATGCCAGATTGGGCTGAGAAGCTTTCAACCATCTGGATCTGTGTTGGAGTGAGGAATGAAGATGGAGAAGAGACGCTGGGACCAGCAGCAATCTGATTGCTGGGCACAGGACTTGAAGATGGAGTTGGAGCAGCACTTTTGAATGCATTCTGTGAGACAGTATGAAATTATGCTTCACTTGTCATATTATGTTTAGAAAAATTATTTAAAATACAGTCAAGCTTGAACTACTAATGAACAAAAAGTGGTCCAAGAAACCCAAAGTGGAGTATGATTTCACAATACTATTTTTGCATATATTTATATAAAATTCTGTGGAGAAAAAAAACATGTGAACTTATCAAGCATACGGAACTAGAGAGGAACTAAGTTAAACAATGATAATATTATTTCAGTGTTGGCAAAAAATAGCCTATAAATTTAAAAAATGGTTTTCCATTCAATGGATTTTGCATGAGCGATAGGTCAAACAAAGACTTTAACAGAAGTATAAATACATGGCTATCTAGATTGTGTGAACTAGAATGGAGACTGCCGTTGCCAAAACAGAGCAAAATATTCTGGACAAATGAGAAGATTCGTCAACCATACTGAACTAACACAATTAGTAGCTGTGAGCTGAAGACCATTTCGATGAGAAGATTGGAGCACCTATGGATGTGTTTGGAGTGCTATGATGACGATCCTAATTTAACATAACATAGTATATTGTATATATTTATATGTAATAATACAGACAAAGAATAATAACAGCGAATGATACCAAAATAAGGTTACAGTTACAGAAAGATAGAAATGGAAATAAAAAGTAATTATTAGACAAATGAGAGTATTACATGACAGGCTCTTTATTGGGATTCCCTGGGTAGATAACAAAGAAAAAAGAGGTGGAATTTGAGATGAAAAAGATGGGGAAAGAACAAGGAATTTCATTTTTTAAAAATAAAAACAAACAGCACAAAACAAGAAAACATAAAATGTTTGTTGAAGACCTGTGCTCCATAGTGAATTCAAACAAAGTTAAAACATACAGCCTGTGGCATATTATGCCAAATTTTAAACAGTTCCCTTAGTTTGTAAAAAAATAACCAAAACAACTACCTCAAGTGCTAAAAAATTACTGTCAACTTCCAGACTGAAGAACATGCAGAGGTGAATTCTTTCAAAAACAAAAAATCAATTATAAATTTTTCAAGAATAAGTGACATTTTGTGATCAAACATACATACTGTTTGCTTTTAAAACTAGTTATCTTAAGTAGATGAGAATGAAGAAAAACAAACATACTTTTATCTGTTCAGCACTGGCATTTGAAATAGATAACATGTCATTTATGATAACCATCCTGAGGAAGATAAAACATCTTTTAAGACAAAGGTTGACATAAAACATAAAGGATCAAAACATATTTTATGACAAATGATATGAAACAAAAGTGTTGAAAAAAATGTGAATCAATTCAGAGGAAGAGGTATGTTTACAGCACTCAGAAAAAATGACAAATAATCAACAAATTGATTCGCTGATTGTCGCCTTTGAAGTTTCCCTCTATAATAATATTCCTTTATTATTATTTGTCTCCTGTTGAAAAAAATGTTGAGCCTTATAAAACTTGTTGCTAAATCTAGAAATACGATATATATACTTGTTTCTCTCTCACTTACCCTGGGCCAGATGGCACAGTTATGAAGGTACGGCTGAAACTTCTAACCAGTGGTCTGTCTGAACGAACTTCATCTATAGATTGATATATAAAAATAATGAGTCTATGTGTTAGAACTAACATTACATTATTATAGAAACAATTTTGATCTGCGTTTTCAAGTCTTTCGATGATACTAACTCCACTCTTTGTTCTGTTTTCATTATGGAGGGGTAGGGAAAAACACCATGACACACAATGAGCTGGTCACACAGTCAGTACTTGTATATGCATGTGTGTTCTGATTTTTCCCCATACCTGCACTGAGGCTGACACACTGTGTCTTCAGCAAGATGGATCTTGATTTGATGTAGGAATTTTTCTTGTGTTCTGTTAAGATTATGTAAATAAAATCATGGCAACCACTCATGCTTTCATGTACCAAACCAACAGGCTAACCACACAACTTCTAGTTTCTGATGTAGGTTATTAATAATACCAACTTTTCTTTGTCCTACAATAATGACTAGTTATCTTTTGATTTCTCATTTTCTTCGCTTCATTATTCTTATTTTTAAAATGGGCTATGTAACATGTATGAATAATCATGTGGTAGTCTTCATATGGTAGTCTTCAAAATTTAACTTGATGTTAACAGAGACTCATTTTGTTGTTTTTAATTTTACTCTAAGCTTTCCCACAACTGGTACATGATCACTATTGCAATCTGCCCCTGGTCTAGTTTTCACACACACCAGACTGTTTCTAAATCTATTGTTTATCATTATGTAATCAATTTGATTATGTGCGTTGTCCCCTGGGCTTTTCCATGTCCACAGACATCTTGGATGTTGCTTAAACCAGGTGTTTCCTATCATCATGTTGTGTGTTCTTGCCCAGTCAATAAGTTTCTCACCTCTTTCATTCCTCTTGCCTAAGCCATAATGACTAACTACTTCCTCAACTCTTTCCTTTCATACTTTTGCGTTAAAATCCCCTAGAACTATGGTGTTTTCATGTGGTTTGCATTTATGAAGTGCCTCATTTAACTCATCGTAAAATTATCAATTGTTTCCTCTAGACTGTCTGCTGTTGGTGCATAAACTTGTATAAGATTTATGTCTATTGGCTTTCCATTCAATTTCACTAAAAGGACTCTGTCAGATATTGGGTAAAAGCCTTTCACTGTTCTTGCTCTTTCTGCATCCAAGATGATACCTACTCCTCTTTGGTGTTCAGTACCTCCAGAATAGATTATTTTATGTTTATCAGAATACATCTCCCCTGATCCGGTGTATCTCATTTCAGTAAAGTCCCAGTAATTGTAAACCCATTCTTTTCATTTCTTGTATGATATTTTCTAGTTTACCCTTCTGCATGAGTGTTCTCACATTCCAAGTACCTATCTTTTTAGAGTTTGTTTTATCTTTATTTTGCTTACAGTAGCTTGATGACAATCGGGTATCGCCTGTGGCACATGATGTCCCCTACCGAACGAGGGTTTTCCATTGGAATCCCCCCCTTAACGTTGTTGTCGTCATTTCTATTGTTGTGGCGATTCATGATTGTACAAAGAAATTACAATGGTGGTTTTCTGTTGCCTTCCGTCGGTTTGTTTACGGTTGGCTCCGCTAGCCTTTGACTAAAAAGTCTCACCCATAAGGCAGTGGGGGTTGTTTTACTTCGGGGTACCCTCCCTTAGCCTTTTACTCTCCCGAGCTTACCTGCAAGGCAGCAGGGCAGCCACAGATGAACAGTGGGAAATGCTAAAAGAATCAACAAACATCAAAAGAGTTCATTCCACCAGTGAGGACAAATTCAAGAAAGAAATGGATGACAGGTGACATTTTGCAGTTAATGGATACAAGAAGAAAAAATAAAGAAAATAAAGATGAGTATAAGAGATTAAATAAAGAAATTGTAATAAAATGCAATGAAGCAAAAGAAGTATGGCTAAAAGAGAGATGCAATGAGATTTAAATGCATCAAAAAGGAGATGCTAAAGCTATATACAAACAATTTGAGGAATTAACAGGAAGAAAAACACAATAAAAAACTGGATGTTTAAGATCAAAGGAAGGAGAACTGTTGATTGATCAAGAAAACATATTGGAACGATGGACAGAATACATTAAAGATCTTTATAATGATTGATGAAAGAACAGAAGTAAATATTAAGGATAATGGAGAAGGACCAGAAATACTCAGAGATGAAGTGGAAGCTGCCTTGCGCAATTTGAAAGCAGGCAAAGCTCCTGGACCAGATAATATAACTAAAGAAGAGATTGAAGCCATGGGTGATTTTGGAATAGAAATAATAACAAAAATATTGAATATCTACAACAGCGGATATATACCAGACGACATGCTCAAATCAATATTCATAGCCCTACCAAAGAAATTGGGTGCGATTGAACGCGATGATCATCGCACAATAAGTCTTATGAGTCATATGACTAAGATATTACTAAGAATCATCATGCTAAGAGTGCGAAACAAAATCAGTCCAGAAATTAGCGATGATAAACAGTGTGGTTTTGTTGGAGGTAAAGGAACGAGCAATGCCATATATATCGTAAGATCTTTAGTAGATAGAGCCATAGAGGTGAAAACAGATCTATACCTATGTTTCATAGATTACACCAAGGCATTTGACAATGTAAAGCACCAAGAAATAATCAAAATTTTAGAAAGCATAAACGTAGACAGCAAAGATCTAAGAATAATAAAGAACGTGTACTGGCAACAAACAGCGGCCATAAGAACTGGAAACCAATTGGGAATGTTTCAACAAATAAAACAGGGTGTTAGACAAGGTTGTGTGCTGTCGCCAGATTTGTTTAATATTTATAGTAAGATTATTTTAAGATCCATAAGGGGCATGCCTGGAATAACAATTGGAGGTCATACTATTATTTATCTACGGTATGCTGATGATACAGTCTTAATCGTTAAGAGTGAAAATGAGTTACAAGAAATGTTGGACATTATAGTGAAAGAAAGCAAGAATAAAGGACTCAGCCTTAATAGCAAAAAGACAGAGGTAATGGTAACAACAAAGAAAAAGACATCACCTCAGTGCAAAATAAAGACAAGTGGAACAATATTAAAACAGGTAAATGAATTTAAATATTTGGTAAATGAATTTAAATATTTGGGAACTTTGTTAACCTCAGACGGAAGATGTATAAAAGAGGTGAGGTGTAGAATGGCTCAGGCAAAAGCAGCTTTCCAAAAAATGAGGAAGATACTATGCAATCCATTTTTTACAATAGAAACAAGAAAAAGAGTTCTTAAATGTTACGTAGAGCCAGTCTTAACATATGGATGCGAATCATGGACAATAGGACAACAGACAAGAAAATCACTGGAGTCTGTAGAAATGTGGTTTTACAGAAGAATGTTGAGAGTACCATGGACAGCTAAGAAGAGTAATGAAGATGTTCTGAGAGAGGTCAAAGCAAAGAGAGAGCCAATTTCCAATATTAGAAAGAAACAGTCATCATTTTTTTGGCCATGTAATGAGAAGGGAACAACTGGAATGTATTGTAACAACTGGAAAAATTAAGGGACGAAGAGATAGAGGGAAGCAAAGAGAAAAAATAACAGACAGCTTAAGAGAATGGCTTGGCAGAAGGTCAACAACAGAAATGATAAATAGCTGCCGAGATCGAAAGTTGTGGAGAGACATGATCACCTACGCCAGCAGGTCCGGTTGATGAGTCTTCATATTCTACTGTTCCTGGTTTCATAGTCCAATTAAAAAGAAAAGGCTGTATTAAAACAAATGTTAAAAGTAATTTTAAAAATTAAGTATTTCAAAAGACAATAGTTTTTAAAATGGTGCACCACAGCAATAAGCACACAATGGAGGAAACATGAATGTGCAATGACTAATACAAGACAACTATTGATCTCAAAACTTCTGATTCAATTGAAGATACAAATTAAACACAAAAGAGTTGAAAGGAAAAAATACACATGGACATAACTTCAAGTGAGTTTTCAAGACAGAACACCAGAATGATCAGTTTGATGTATATTTCAACAATGTTGTAAGTCTTAAGCACTGTACTAACATGCATACATACTTTCTTTGAATACGCCATGTAGTACAAAGCACATCATGGTTGGCTGAAACACAATTTTTTTAACTGGTTAAATATTAAAATGAATCTAAATATTTACAATTAAAATGTGAGAAAATAAAGAGAAATTAGGAAGAAAAAATAAACACACTTAGACACATGGATAAACAAATAATATCGAGAGATGTTCTACTATTAGATATATTCCATTACCCCCTAGATTAGCATCATCATCAAGTACCAAGCCTGCTGGCATAGGTGCCATATCTCTCCACAACTTTCAATCTCGACAGTTATTTATCATTTCTGTTGTTGACGTTCTGCCGAGCCATTCTCTTAAGCTGTCTGGTATCTTTTATCTTTGCTTCCCTCTATCTCTTCGTACCTCAATTTTCCCAGTTTGTCACAATATATTTCAGCTGTTCCCATCTCATTACATGGCCAAAAAAATGATGATTGTTTCTTCCTAATATTGGAAATTAGCTCTCTCTTTGTTTTGGCCTCTTTCAGAATGTTTTCATTACTCTTCTTACCTGTCCATGATATTCTCAACATTCTTCTGTAACCACATTTCTACAGCCTCCAGTGATTTTCTTGTTTATTGTCCGTATTTCAGAACTCTTAAATTATGATACTGTGGTATAAAATTACCGCATTAATACACAAATTCTTCAAAATTTGATAGTTTTGAAGTGTTCAAACATTTCACACACAGCTCCCACCCTTTGTACCCTCCTAATTACTACTTATGGTAACCCCTGAGTGTTTAATTTGTTTCTACTGATGTAGGATTTTTTTTTTCCCATTTTGTAAGATACAATCCTATAATAAGAAAAAAAAATTTGCCAAATTTAAACAAATTGGTCGTTTTAAATTTCTTTTCTCCTTTGACCAAGGAAATTTCCTGTCATCGGCGACATAAAACAACTCTTTGTGACTTGGGAAACTCAGCGAATAACGTTTTGAGGTTAGTGAACATATTGGCGAATTTACAGCATCTGACTGAATAAACACTTGGGAAACTCAGCGAATAACGTTTTGAGGTTAGTGAACATATTGGCGAATTTACAGCATCTGACTGAATAAACAAAATAAATCAACCGGACCAAGCGGTCAATTTCGGGTCATAAATCAACCTGAGACAGGAAATCAGAGTTCCCTCTGTGTGTAATTGGTAAACAAAAAGTTCAAAGAACATACTATTTTTAGTACTCCTAATGTTACAATTAAGTGGTGGTATTTTAACTAAGGAATATAAGGAATAAGTGCACACAGGTAGATATCGTAATTAAGGGTTAAACAAGCAATAAATTACACACTAAGAAGCTCACCCACAAAAGGTACATGTGGTGAGATGTGAGTCCTGCTCACAGTCTGGGGTTTAATGGCAAAGATTGTAGACATGGACATTAAGAGTTTCTACCTAATTTGTTGGTTTGGCTTGAAAGGACATGAGACAAATAGAAAGAATTACACATTTATCAGGGAGAACTGAAATGTTTATACAACAGCTGCGCAAGTAACAAAATATAACACATTTTTATTACAATCAAGAAAGGTGGAGTATTTGTTTCCAACAAAATATCAGACTCAAATGTCAGGCATAAGAACATAAAAAGTGATATCAATGTGTACGTATGTATCAACTATAACTATAAGACGGTATTCACACTACTGGTTCTCACAGAAAAAGCAATAAATTTGTAATGATTTACCGTAGCCATGCTGACATCCACAATGAAAGTGTTAAAATCATGAGTAGTCTTTGGGAGTGCTTCTAAACAAGAAACAACTGACAAAACACCAGTTTTGACTTTCTTGGCTAGTTTGTCTGGAAGATAAAGGTTGCAATAAAATAAATATCACCAACTTCAAGCACTGTACATGTTATCATAACTGAACATGTCTCACCACAACTTGAAGTCTCTATAATTTTTTATCAATTCAGTAATCTTTTCTAATTTAACTCTCCTTTTTTTCCCCCATCAATCTTTCTAGTTGTCAAATTATGGTTCCGCTGTTCCTTTCTTATCACATGGCCATAAATTAAAGACTGTTTCCTGTAGATGTTGGCAATAAACCTTTTTCTTTTCATTAGGCACTTTTATAATATTCTCTGTACTCTTTAGCTATCAAAGTGTACTCTCAACATTCTTTTGTAAAACTATATTTCTGTGTTCTACAAGGACTATCTTATCTGTTGTTCAATATTCAGTAAGAAAAATGAAGACTTGGACTACATAACATTGAAGACCTCTTTTCTCTTATCTGTCAAACATAGAATGCACTATATCGTTTTTTCCCCCCAATATTTGAAAAACAGTAATTGTCTGAACTTTTCTACAAATCAAGTAATTTATCTGCTACTTTATATAAGTAATAGGGAACTCTTTATAAAGAGCATCGCAGCATGAGGCAATCTGATCATCAGAAGTAGCCTCGTTGAGTTAAAATTTTGGCCCTTTAGAGGGCCTGACTCACAGGCGTTGATTTCCTGCTGTACTGAACTCTAGAGCTTACAATTTTTATCAGCACAAAATAACTACACTTATTCTATGCAAAACTTCTGGCCAAATCTATACCCAACCGTATACTTATTTGTCTTAGGTTTAACCCAGCATATTGATGTCCTCTTCATGGTGGTAGCAGTCTAAAATGACTTGCACTTGGAACATCCTTTTATATAGACTCATGTACACATTGCTTCGTCACGGCGTAATTCGACACAAAGGAGTGGATCAGAAACTGATAATAGCTGATAAATATAGGCCAGGCTGGGAACTTCATTCCCTTGATCTGTAGGTATTGCAAACATCAGTTGTGGCTCACCTATTGTCAATGATGTAATTTCTTATCGCTTATCCATGCCGTGGATATGCAACTATGCAGTTGACTTACGTGGAAGTCAGGAGTTGTCAATGTGTAAATCAGTCGCCTAATCGTCTGAACATCAGATTATTCTGAAATTGTTGATATGTTTCAGTTTCACCAGAGCCAGCATGATGCTCTTTCAGCTGATTCAGCAATAGAATGTACTACCTCCAGTTGTCCTGCTGCATTTTAGACATATGTGAGAGAGAGCAAAAGGCTAAGGGAGCATACTCTAATCTCCAGAGTATACTCCTCTGCCATGTGGGTAATACCTCTTTGTCAAAGGCTAGCAAGAAAAAAAAAACCAGTGGAAATCAAGGGGAGCCAACAATGCATTGTACATAGAAACATCACATGTCAAAATCAATATTTTATGTTGTTTTGTTTCCATTGATCTTGTTTGTTAATATTCTTATCCTTTATTACAAACTGGTTATTGATTCACTGTTGTTGTTCTTTAACCTCATCACAACGTGTATGTTTAGTTTTATATAGGTTTTACTATGTAGGAGAGATAACAGCATTAGACAGGCAAAATTCAGGGACTTTTAAACCAGAATAAGTAACCATGAACTATTTAAGAGATAGACCACAAGAATTATAGGCAGACCAAGGAAACATGGTAGAGAACGGTGGAAGCAAAACTTAATATTCTAGGTGAATAATGGCTGTAAATTGTTAAAAAAACGTTGCTCTGCTACTATCTATCTATTGTCCTTTCGAGCCGAAGACGGCACATAGGGCAGAACCACAATCTCAAAAACAGAAACCTTGCGTGCCAAAGTGGCACATATTGCAGAGATCACTGCTCTAAAATATATGGCGCTGTTTCCATAACAATACTATTTACAATGACAGCTTGTCAAGCCATCGATCAACCTCCTTAGTCGCCTCTTACGACATGCCTGGAAGGTCACAGTGTCACTATTCTGCTACTACAAATGCTGACCCTTAAATCATTTGCTAAAAACCGAAAGACAGTGTAGTCAGATCAAAAAAGCTTGACTAACTGGACTTGTAGAGTATAATATTTGCTAGGCCTACAGTGATAAAAAGAAACATCCAAATTGCCACCATCTCATACAAAGCACCTAAAGACAATTCTAATAACTTTATAAGCCAAAGGAATCTGCAACTACAAAATTCATTCATTCATCGCAAACTGAATCTGCATAAAAGGCTTGTATAATATTCAAACTGCTAGCAGGTTCAAACAAAAGAGTATGGATACAATGATTTAAAAAAAAAAATAGATGCTTGATTTTGATAGGTCACGATACACTTAGAAATCCAGTGACCATCATTGGAACTGTTATTCCCTGGACACGTCAGGAAAACAAAAGATATGCAGACAAAGCACAATCAGGAGGAAAATTGTGGAGATAAAATGATGCATTGTAGTCTAATTTTTTACACAATGAGAAGAACAAGGTTGATAGGGAAGAAAGAAAATGGTATTCTGTGAACCACTGCCTACTGTTGACCATCCCTGGCCAAGACAAGAATAAGAAAAGGTTGAACAGTAGCCTGAAGTTTTCAAGTTTTGCTTGAACTGACCTGAATCAAAATGGCCAATCTTTTTAAGATTGCGACTCTCATCAAAGAAACCGCCAAATCCAGATTGCCTAATTAAAAAAAAAAAAAAAAGAATTAATGTTAGTTGTCAAATTATCCTCATCGCACATAGAACAACAGTCCATAAACGCTCAGATCACTAACAAAATAAATGCTATTTTACTACAAGATACCAAATACGAATAACAAGGAACATGCAACAGTTAATAATTTAAAACTAATAAATTATAAAAAAAAACATAATAATTATTTTTAAATACAGATATGATTATTTTCACATAAGCCAAAAAAAAAAATTGAATAAGACTACTGACATTTTATTTAGAGGTTACTACTGTAAAGAGCTTTTTTTTTTTTAAACTACCAAATAGTTTTCTCACCTTTCAAATATTGGGTTCTTTGCAGTAAAAAGTGAAAACTGGGCCTACAGTTGACAAGAGGGAAGAAAACAATGTTTAATTTTTATTAGCACCTCTACAGAAAAAAAGTGCAACAAGTTATTTCTTTCTTATCATGTCTGTTTAAAAGAAAATATAAAGTTTCATTATAACTACATGATTAATAAGTCAATAATAAAATTACACAGTAGTTTACATATGTACCAGTGACAGTTAAAAAGAACTTTGACTTAAGGAGAAGCCTGCAGAAACAAAACCTACAGACAAATAAATTATATCCATATAAAATTAGAAAGCAACAATTCCAAAATAAACATGACTATAATAAGACTGAAAAAACACTGTAATAGCAGTTAGCAATTAATCAATGTTAACTCTAGATTACAATCATCATCATGTGGCATACCAATTAGAGATGGCAATCATGTCCTTCCACAATCTTCTATTCACAGTGCACCGTATCAATTCTGTTGTTGACTGTTTTCCATGCCATGGCATCAAGCTATCTAGCATTTTCTCTCTTTGTCATCCACTATATGTCTTTCCCTATATTTTGCCAGCTGTAACCAAGTATTCCAACTTTCCTCTTCCCATGATGTGCCAGAAAAATGTTAATTGTTTCTTTCTATGTTTTTAGGAGTTCCCTTTTTGCGTTGTCCTCTTTGAGAATTTCCTCGTTGGTCTTTTTAGCTGTCCAGGGAACTTTCAACATTCTTCTGAGAAATCCCATCTCTGTGCCCTCTAATTGTCCTTTCATTTGTTTGTTTACTGTCCGTGATTCACTTCCATAGGTCAGAATTGGTTCTATATAGCACAGATGAACTCTCTTTCTCACTTCTATTGACACAGATTTGTTGCATAAGACATTTTAAATTTTCTGAAGTGCTATTTTAGCTTGAGCTATTCTGCTTTTTATTTCTATGGTGCATCTTCCATCTGATGTTATTATTGTGCCCAAGTCTTTGACATATCACACTTGTTTCAGATTTGTCCTGTTTATTTTTATGCTGCATAATGGTGATGATTGATTCTTCGATAAGACCATTACTTCTGTTTTCTTAATATTCCGACTGAGACCTTCCTTGTTGCTTTCTTTTACTTTTATGTCTAAAGATTACAACACTGCCATAAAAATTACTGCTGCATCAAAACTCAAATTCAAAATTTCACATTGTCAAACTACAAGATGTTTGATCTTATCCAATGAGTTTATGTGTGCCAACTTTACTTCTCTTTTCAGTGTCTCTTTAGATCTTCCTCTATTTCTGTATCCTGATGTTTCCCTTACAAGAACCTGTTTTGATTCTTTTGTTGCCTCTTCTCAACACATGCCTGACATATAATATGTGCTTCATCTCTTCCTAATTGTAGATGAGACAATATCGTTGGTTGCATGGCCATTTCTCTTATCTCTATATGTCTTTTTTCATTCACTGAGTGCGTCTCCACATAGAATATTGGCTAGCAAGGACCGTAATTCCGCTATGTCTCTTGCTTTCATAGTGCAGGTTGTCCATCTATTGATGTCACTCATCTATGTTAGTCTTGGTCTACCTCTTTTACCTTGTATTTTCCATTCCAAAATTATTTTTAGTAGGCTGCTGTGTCTTTTAACATGCCCCAAAAATCTAATTTGTCTTGTCTGAATTGTATTTAGTAGTTCTCTTTTCATTTTAAGTTGTTTTAAGACTTCATCATTTGTTTACTTTCCATCCAACTCTTCTTATTCTATAAATCCACATTTCAAAAGCTTCAATTCTTAGTTCTGTTTTCTTGTCTAATATCCATGTTTCTGCATCATACAGGAATGTTGACAAGATATAGCATTTTGATATTCTTAGTATTAGCCCTGGTGTTATTTGTTTTGATGTTAGTATATTATTCATGGCATTAAAATTGTAATTCATTCAGTTGTACAGAGTATCTCTCTTTGTCCTTGGTCTTCAAAGCTGTTTAGTTACAATGTATGTAACTAATGTACACAAATATAAAAAAGACATCTAAATGAACAAAAAATAACTATGTTCATCAAGAACATACAAATGTTAAAGAAAATAAATTCAGACAAAATTCATATTGTAAAATAGTCATTTAGACTTCACAACAAACTGAAGTTTAAACAATTATTTACTTTGTAAATATGTTTCTCTTTAGTCTTTCAACACTAAGCAATAGTTGTAATATCACCCCAAAAAAACCATCACAATTTTTACAGAACAATTATTGTGAAACCAAGACTCAACAAAAGAAAACTCACATGTTCATGATAAGCTGGAACAAGCTCACGCCGTTTGTCAGTATCATAAATTGTAAAATACTCTTTGATAAATAAAACAACCAATTTCTGAACATCTTCATTCACAAAGTAACTTCCCTGTGGAAAGTAAAATTACAAGGAATAATCAGTAGAATTTATCTTATTTTATTTAAAAGGAAAAAAATTAACAAGCTGGATTTATATGTACTTTTTTCAATTATTAAGATTACACTGTCATACTTTCCAAATTGTAGGAATTTCCCTTAATCTGTCAAGTTTTTCTATAAAAGAAAAAAGGGACTTGTAAACTTAATAAGGCCATTCTTAAGGAAAAGCAGACCATTACTGTGATTATTTTTTTGTTAGCACATTTTTGTGTGCTAGCCAGCCAAATTATAACAAACATACATTTTAAATTGGGTATAAATATTGAGGCAGACCAGCTATGTTACATAAATACACATAACCAATAAAAATGGTAGTTGCACTCTAGTGTAGGCTAGAAGATATAGAGCCATGCTACACCTGAATCAGTGCTAGTGGTGGCTGTGATGTGCATGTAAGGCTTTCTTTTCATTTGTAAGACTTTTTGGTCAGGTGTACAGGTTCGCCTTTAAAAAAAGATGGAAGGTATGCTCAGTTAACTCCCATAAGACCCAAAATGGGATAATGATAATAATAAATGATAGATAGCAGCCCTTTTCCAGTTATTTCATTAGCCAAACATGGCAGAAACATAGAAACACTTCTGTCTTCTCATTACAGAGGTTTTGACCTTTATTTCTACTTTTTAGTAATTACTATTCTATAATAAGAACAACCCTTGTTGTTTACATTAAGACTGATGACTGATGTTCCAAGTCTTTATGGATCTTATATAATCTCACTATACAGATTTAATAAATCCGGTACACAGCCATGTCCTTGTTTTATTTTATGTCCTTATTTTACATGTCAGATCTTATGGTTACTTTTTGTTGCCAGTACATGTCAGATCTTATGGTTACTTTTTGTTGCTAGTACATGTCAGATCTTATGACTACTTTTTGTTGCTAGTACATATCAGATCTTATGGTTACTTTTTGTTGCCAGTACATGTCAGATCTTATGGTTACTTTTTGTTGCCAGTACATGTCAGATCTTATGACTACTTTATGGTGCTAGTACATATCAGATCTTATGGTTACTTTTTGTTGCTAGTACATATCAGATCTTATGGTTACTTTTTGTTGCTAGTACATATCAGATCTTATGGTTACTTTTTGTTGCCAGTACATGTCAGATCTTATGGTTACTTTTTGTTGCTAGTACATGTCAGATCTTATGACTACTTTATGGTGCTAGTACATATCAGATCTTACGACTACATTTTTTTTTTAACATGCCAGATCTTACGACTACTTTTTATTTCCAGTACATATCAGATCTTACGACTTTTTTTTAACATGTCAGATCTTACGACTACTTTTTGTTACAAGTACATATCAGATCTTATGACTGCTCCTAAAAATGTGCTGTGGTTATGGAAAAATATGGTTACTAAAATAATTCCAATACACCTAGTGAGGCATGGAGTGAACTTTTATTTTTTATATGTTTCTTATTATTCTCCAGCTCTTTGCTCTCAATGTTTATATTTTCTAAAATTGTCATTAATTCTGTGTGGCTTTGTTTCACACTCTACACATGATAATTCTTAGTTATAAATATTTTAGACGTGACCATAGGATTTATTGTTCAATATCATCACATTCTATGACAAAAGGTTTCTTTGGTAAAGTTATATAGAATCATTGGAGTCAACAACGATGGACTAACATCATCAAGCGCTATACATTTTTAAAGAGATATGACGATCATCACTTTCGAGAGAACGTGAACTTCTGGTATATGGTGGATAGGCAGCAGGAACCATTGCAGGCTATGCATGAAAAGTGTTCCTTGTTGCAGTTTCCTCATATTCCAAGTCCATGGGGAACTGGTTAGTCTCGAGGCAAGACGCCGGCCTCGGGACAGAGAGGTTGTGGGTTCAAATCTTGGCTGCACCGGGTGGGATTTTTATTTATGATTTCTCTCCGCGACGACCACCCCTGATCTCAGCAGCGGGGCCCGGCTTGAAACGTCAGTTACTCATCGATGGAAAAAACATGAGTACCTCCGAAGTCTGAGTTATCTGCCTGTGCAGCGAGGGACCCCTGTGCACGCAGCTGCCAGGGAAAAATGGGCTAACACGCAAAACTCAGTTCCTAGTCTCTAGGGACTTTGTCAGAGTTTAAAGCTGGCGAATGCAACAACAACAACAACAATATAGAATCACAGAGAGGCAACAAATAAAATCCAATCAAAGAGAATAAATACCCTGTGATTCCATACCATACAAAGTATGTATGTATAAAAAGGTGAAGATCACAGAAGGAAGTCCAGAGTATGACAGAGAAATAACATCAGGGAAACACTAAAACATCATTACATACATTGCATGAGGTCACTAGAAGCACAAAAATTAGAACATATAAGGGTATAAAGGAAGCGAAGAAGAAATTCAATACATTACATTATTTTAACAATCTTTTATAGCAATCTTATAAAGATCTGGGAGCCGCGATAGCTCAGTGGTTAGTGAACTGGACTACAAAGGACAAGGGGTAGGGTTCGATCCCAACCGACGGCTTCCGGGTTGACCCAGCCTTAAATGGGTACCGGATTTTTTTCTGGGAAAGTAAAGCAGCACGGGCGTAATACCGACCACATTACCCCAAAAATTCATGTGCTGAAGGTCTGTAAAATATAGGGTCACTAACACCATATTTCCCTATACGCCACTTGGCGTGACGGGGGTACTTTACTTTTTACTTTACTTTTATAAAGATCTGCAATAAATTAAATAAATATTAAGAAAATAAACAAGCAATGATTATGTTATCTAGGTAATTTACCTTAGATTCTGGAAGGTTTACAGTATTCTCCAGATCAAAAGTTATTGGAGGAGGCAGGTCCTTTCCATCCTAGTGATATATTTAAAATAGAAATGAAACTATAATCTCCAAAATATAAAAAACTTAAATATTGTCTTTACGGAAGAAGTATTTTACCTTAATTGATTTTGGGTTCAATACATATTTTGGTATGCTATTACATTTCTTCTTCTTCTTTCCTTCCTTATTTGCCTTTCAGCATTGGAGGGAGATATAATTTGCGTTTTTTTGCTCTTCTATTCGCCTCTGCTGCTGTTATGTTTCATAGTGCTTGTAATATTCCATCCATCCATCTTTTTCGTGGTCAACCATTGGGTCTGGTATTCTCACAACATTTGCTGTAGGCTCGTTGAGTTGTGTTTTGATCTTTCTGCCTTGCCATGTGGCCAAACCATTTTATCTGTTGTTTCTTTATATATTATATGGTGGGGGCTATTTCTAGCTTTTTTCTCAGTTCTTCATTTCTGATCTTATCTCTCTTATCTATTACATTTGCAGGAAAAAAATGTCATATCAATTTATTTTCCAGTTTTTTATTATATTAATTTCCAGTTGTTTTCATATCTTCAGCAAGACTGGCCAAATGGGAAACTCATCTTGCTCCAAGCCAGGAGAACATGGGTTCAAATCCTAGAAGTTCAAAAGTGTTTTTCTATCGGGGTGAAATAAAAACTCAGACCCAAACACCTTGTGGTGACTGTGCAGGACCTGCAGCCTTTATTCTCCAGTCCTATATATCCTTTGGGAGCTGCGATAGCTCAGTGGTTAGTGACAAGAGGTAGGGTTCGATCCCGACAGGATGCTTCCAGTTCACCCAGCCTTTAATGGGTACCAGATTTTTTTTCTGGGAAAGTAAAGCGGCACAGGCATAATGTCAACCACATCACCCCAAAAATCATGTGCCAAAGGTCTGTAAAATTTAGGGTCACTAACACCATATTTTCTCTATTCTCATATTTTCATATATTCTCAGTTTCTCTATATGCCACTTGGCGTGATGGGGGTTCTTTACTTTTTTTTTTTACTATATATCCTTTGGCAGACCCCAGTCTTCTCTCTCTTTTACCTTTTAGCTCCTGGTGGAGCATAGGTCTTCAACAAACACTTTCCAAGTCGTTCTGTTTTTTGCCATTCTTTTAAGATCATTCCATGTCTTCCCCATCATCTTCATCTCTGCTTCTATCTGTCTTCTCCAAGAATTCCTTGGTCTTCCTCTTTGTCTTTTCCCCTGGGGATTCCAAAAAAGGGCCTGTTGTGTAATACTCTCAGTTGGCTTCCGTAGTGTGTGTCCTATCCATCGCCATCGTCTTCGCTGTATCTCTTTATCCACTGGTATTTGACCGGTACATTTCCATAATTCCACGTTAGTGACTTTGTCCTGCCATTTCCATCCCTTTATTCTGCGCAAGCATCCATTAATGAAAGTCTGTACTTTCGTGATTGTCAATTTTGTCATTCTCCATGTTTCACAGCCATATAATAGGACCGACTTAACATTTGAGTTGAAAATTTTTATTTTTGTATTTAGCCTAATTTCTTTGGATTTCCATATGTTTCCCAGTGCAATGAAAGCTCCTCTTGCTTTTGATATCCTTATTTTGGTATCATTTTCTGTTCCTCCCTCTTTATCTATATTACTGCCCAGATATATATAAGATTGTACGTCTAGTAGAGGTATTTCTCCTAGTTTTATATGGTTATTGCCAACTGCATTAATTCTCATAATATTGGTCTTATCTCTATTAATCTTTAGTCCTAGCTGTTGTGATCTCTCATCTAATATACTCATTTTATCCTGCATCTGTTGATGGCTGTGTGATAGGAGAGCTATGTCATCAGCAAAGTCTAAATCATCAAGTTGTTTGGTCAGTGACCACTGGATCCCATTTCTGTTGTTTTGAGTTATTTTCATAATCCAATCTATGGCCAGTAGAAAGAGAAATGGAGACAGGAGGCATCCTTGCCTTACTCCTGTTCTTATTTCAAATGCTTCTGTAAGCTGTCCTTCATGCACCACACTACATTTTGTTCCTTCATACATTGTTTTTATCAGGTTAATAAACTTTATGGGGATTCCGTAATGACTCAGCAACTTCCAAAGCATTCTTCTGTCTAAACTATCAAATGCCTTTTCGTAATCTATGAATCCAATATATAGTGGGGATTTTAGTTCTAAACTTTGTTCAACTATTATACGTAGGGTAGTTATTTGATCAGCACATGATCTGTTCTTCCTAAAACCTGCTTGTTCATCTCTCAAGTGTTTCTCTATAGCCTCTTTTAGTCTCTCCAGAATGATTCTGCCTAATATTTTTCCTGGCACTGATAGTAGCATAATTCCCCTATAATTTGTGCACTCCTGTAAACTTCCTTTCTTTGGTAGTTTGATCATATAACCTTCTCTCCAGTCTTTAGGTATTTCTTCCCTCTCCCAAATTTTATCCAATAGATCCTGTAACATCTTGGTAGAGGTGTTAATATCTGCTTTGATGGCTTCCAAAGGAATTTCATCTGGTCCTGTGGCTTTACCATCTTTTAATAATTTGATGGCTTTCATTATTTCTTCTTTGCTTGGTTTTCCGCAGTTAACGTGTAACTCTTCTTCTGCTGGTAGTATATCTGGAGGATTATTTGAGCCGGGTCTGTTCAAAAGTTCTTCAAAGTGTTCTTTCCATCTCTCCATTTGTTCCCTTATATTACTAAGCAGATTTCCTTTCTTGTCTTTGATAAAGGCGTTGATCTGTTTGTATTTTCCACCTAATTTCTTTGTGCTGTTGTACAGTTCTTTCATATTCCCTTTATTTGCTGCTTCTTCTGCCTCTTTAGCTAGTTCATCTATATATTTCCTCTTATCCCTTTTAATGCATCTTCTCACTTCTTTGTTCACCTCTGTGTAAGCTTCCTGTGTCTTGGCTTTATTACTTCTTGTTTTGCTTTTATTTATGTCTGCTTTCTTGTTCTTTCTTTCTTTAATTTTATCCAGGGTCTCTGCTGTCATCCATGCCTTATTCTGGCGTTCTCTTTTCCCCAGTGTTTCTTCGCATGTCTCTTTCCATATATTTTTTACCTGTTTCCAATGATCTTCTATATTTATTGTATTTTCTAGTTGTTGGAGGACTTGGTATTTGTTTGATATTGTGACTGCGAATTTATCTTTAATTCCTTGTTCTTTAAGAAACCCTACATTGAAATACTTTCTACCCTTATTCGTTGTATTATACCTTTTTAATTTAATTTTAAGTTTGGCTAACAGAAGATGATGATCAGAAGCTATATCTGCCCCTCTATATACTTTTACATCCTGTAAGGATGACTTAAACTTATTATTAATACATATGTGATCAATTTGATTTTCCGTTCTATGATCTGGTGACACCCATGTAGCTTTGTGTATTCTTTTATGTTGGAATATTGTTCCTCCTAGGCTCATTTGATTAAGGGCGCAGAAATTCACAAATATCTCTCCATTCTCGTTTATATCTCCAAGTCCATGTTTTCCCATAATCTCTTCGAAGCCTCTGTTGTCTGATCCTACCTTAGCATTTAGGTCACCCATCAAGATTATAATATCCTTGGCTCGTCTTGCATCCATCTGCCATTGTAGCTGTTTATAAAAATCATCTTTAACTGAGTCATCTTTATCGTTGGTTGGTGCATAGCATTGTATAATGTGTAATTTTATTTTGTTTTTGGTTGTTCTAAATGTTGCTCTCACCAGTCTTGGTCCCACTGCCTCCCATTCTATTAGTGTCTTCTGTGCATTTTTTGATAGCATTATAGCTACCCCTTCGCTATGTTGTGCTCCTGGTTCCTGGTGTCGACCCCAGTAGTGGGATAATTTGTCCAAGTCAACTATCTCTCTCTCACATATGCATGTGTGTACACACAGGAACTGAGTAAATTTATAGAGAAGACTATAGATTTATCATTTGCAAACGTAATCTACTATTAATTTTACAGGGCAAACAAACAGTAAAGTATTATGTTACAGTGAGGTTGAAGTAGCAGTTAAAAAAAATATAGAGAGAGCCAAAACTGCAGGCATGGTAAAACTTGCTGAAAAAGCAAGAAAACTTAAAGGCACTCACCAACTTGATAACTTTTGGAAACTTTTTGCGAACAGCACTGGTGTATTATATGAAAAAGACAAATAATTTTATATTTTTAAAAAGACATAATGAATAGCATTAACATTTCTTGCTAAAGCGACTTATCTGTAAAGAACCAACTATGTATATTTTACATGTTTTGTTATATCAGGTCCTCTGTGCATGTGTCCTTTTATCTTGCATACCATATCTTTTCATGGTTTGATTTAAAAAAAAAAAAAAAAAAAAACTAGAAACAGGGAGTAGGGAAAAGAGATTACACCAGACTAGAAAATGGTTGAACAGAAATTTATGCTTTTTGCAATCTTCAGATTAACAAGCATCACCAAGAAAGTTGTATTAACCTGCCTGTTCAGTTTGAAGCATTTAGTGCTGAATTTTAATTACATTATTGAGCTGAACTAGCCAAGTTGATGATGAAATAAACCACAGTTCTATAAAATTAAGTGCAAGGAGATGATGATAAATTGTACCATCAAATAAACAAAGGAAATGGTTGTTCCCAATTCCTTTTCTTAACAGAAGCAGTTTCTGTATATAACAAGATATAGAAACAAAGCAATTTCTGCTCCAGAAAATTGTTAATTAATAAATACTTATTTGATGAGTTGAACAACTCAGCAAATATCCTACTCTCTTTCTCATTTCATTGACAAAAGTCAATGTTTATAATCTTCATTGTATTTGCTGTTTATAAAGTGACCATATCTAATATTTCAGCAGCATAGGCAGCTGTTAATAAAAGCAATGAAATGTATGAACAGTCATAAAACTATCTAGTACAAGATAGCCATATTTATATTGTTACATGTAATATATTTAATGTTTTCTCAAAGTTGAAGAGCTAAGTCTGTAGTTTAAAGCTTTCAACACCAAAAAATACTATATAAATGCATTGAGTCTGCAAAAAAATGAATGCGACCACACAAAGTGCTTATAGTTAATTGTTTCACTATTACTTTTGTAAAACTGCTTTTTACATATGTCCATTTTAAACTATTTGAAACATCAAAGTATTTCTATATTGCACATGTGGGCCAAAGGGTGTCAGCTCACAGGTTTTAGGACCCATAACAACATACAGCATGTATTGAAGACTTCAACTAAAATCTCCAAGTTGCACAAGAACATAAACAGACAAAGTAAACAAAATGCTGAATGCATTAGGCACAAATGCTGAGAGGAACACAAATTTGTTAAATAAACAGCTGTTAGTTGGCAGAATATAAGTACAGTTTACTTGACTTTGCAAATGAGGATATGTAAAACATCTTCAGACAGTTTTTCTATTTAAAAAACCTCAGAAATGAAATTCTCAACCAATTATACTGTAGAATTTAATGCATTATTAATTAATAAAAGAACAACATTAGAATATATCAGCACAAATGAAGTATTTTTTTTTTCTGAAATCATAAAGAACAAATAGTCACTAAATGTAACAATACTTTGGTATATAACATATCCTATAACTGATGAACTTCATTTCAAGGAAATGCAATGTCCCTTAAGAGTTTATTCGTGTGAAGATAGTGGTTCACTGGAATATCACCATCTTGGCTGAACAGTACCATCAATGTTTCTGCTGCTGCTATTACCACTTCATTATAAGCCTGAACACCACACAACTTATCTCAAGACTCCCACAATAGCCACTGCTTACAGCAGGAGTTTGGACAGTAATATATTGTGTGGTATCAGATGGAATGAGCACAACTTCCCTCTGACAACCTTCACCAACAAGGATTGATGAAGGCAATCAGGTTGATAGTATATATTGTGCAATATAACATCACTGAGACACATGCTGGTGCTAATCTAGTTGACCTGTAGAGCTGATTTGCTACCATAAGATTTGAATCACACTGTAAATAGAGAACATGCTGAGAAATTTACCCCAAGTAGCTAAATGATTAAGTTCAGTGGAATTTGTTTTTGCTAAAAGTATGAAAGAATTTGGGTACAAATAAGACCTGTTTACATTTTTCAGTTTAATATGTGTATTTTCATATCTCTGACTAATACATAAACTACAAGTAAGTGAAACTGTTCATGTATTTCATTTTGTTGCAAATATTGCATCCCTATTTATGTGATTCACAAATGTGAAATGAGGTGTGTCAGGAAGAAAGGAAATTGCCTTTTCTCCATATAAAATGTTTAAAAAAAGAAACAGATCTGAATACAAATGCAGTAATTAAAAATTACTACTTTTACAACTGATAGAATAAGAGACTTATGACAGAAAATTACTATATGATATGCTCATGAATGTTTACACATTCATTTTTTGTATAGTCTCCTTAGTAAACATTTTCCATTTTAAGTATTCTATCAAAAATGATTTTGAATAATAGATTCAAAATGTCTGTTACAGATACATATTTAAGGTTTAAACTTCAATCATATTCATTAAAATGTTAGATATTAAACTAAATTTATTGTTGATAATAAGAGTACACTTTTTAGCCATGGTTTTAGTTCAATCTTTTCTTTTGTGTATCTTCACCATAAAGTGGAATTATGTACTTCATTCAGTTATGATAATTTCTCTCTCTGTAATGACATCTTAAAATAATATTAAATAAACAAATTATCTTTACATCTCTCATAAAATAAGGAAAGCATATTCTGTAACTGAACATAACAGATCACTTCTTTGGTATGCCTGGACAATCTGAATTTGAGCAGAACCAAATGTTTCAGATTAAAATGCACAAAGCATAAATTGTTGATAACCATATTAAAAATTACAATAATAATTGTCAACAACTGCTTTGCTTTAAGAAATTAATATGCAAGTAAATGTAGGCAACAAATTCAATTAATTTTTTTTTTAAACAGACTACCTGAATTTTGTGTGTCTTATTTAAGTGATGTAAAATTTACTAATATGTATATATTGATTTGCATTGTTAGTATTCAATATTAATCCAATTATTTAGCAAGCACTAAAGGACACTCTAAATTCACATCATGGGCACAAACTGCATAAGTTTATACACAATCACGAGTATATGTGGATTTATTGAAGAAAGTTAAATTAGCAAACAATCGCACACAAGAATGCAGATATAACAAAGCTGATTGAACTATGATGAAGATAAAGATGTTAAGCATATGTCTTTCACACGGGTGCGAAGTTTGACAAAAGTACAAACCTGCAACATTTGAAACTAAGAAGGCCAGCACTGTTATCACTTCCCAACATAGTGAGTCAAGTACCCATTATTATAAACAGGCCAACTGAACATGATCATCAGGGAACAAGCCAACAATATTTGATTTATGAAGCTAGCACACGATTGCTATTTCCATGCTAGAGATGAGCAATCAGAATTAGGTTTCTTGAAGTTTTAGGACAATCACTGAATACTTACGGCATTGTGATGTCACCACCCCACAACCAATCACCTTACCTGATATATGTGCCTTCATTTGTGAAACTATTACATAAGTCATTGCCATCCAGAATCAGTTCTGCAATATTAGTCCACCCTTTCAGCTTGTCCAACTCATCCAGTGTACGAATCTGGTTGTTGCCCAGGTTGAGAGATACTACATTTGGTGCTGCCTTGACAAGATCACTCATGTGACCAACAGATAAGATCTTGTTCTTACTCACATCCAGACCCGACAACTAAGCCAAAAAAAGAAGGAAATACACAATTCGTGAGAAGAGAAGAATGCAATTAAAGAAAAATATCTGAATAGATAAGGTTATAAAACTACCGCTGATGTAAATATTTCATCCAAAATGAATATGGTAAACTGACAACCAAAAACATGAGAATTTAAACAACTAAATGAATGGCATGTCATGGTTCTGCCAACACTAACCAAAAAAATCAATAAATTAACATACAAATAAGACATACAGGATTAGTCAACATATTAACCAAAATTAACTAAATATTTATTTAACTATTTCTTCTACCTGTCAAAAATTAATCTGACACCTACAAACATTGCTAGGCATGCACTTTAACTGAACTAAATAAAGAAAAGAAAAGAGAACAGATTAAAGAATATTTAAATGTATTAAGGCCTCTGAAATTTATATAAGGGAATACTAGAACAAATTATATTTGTAGAATTTGTCACAGGGGGAATAAAATGTACTAATTTATTGGCATTTGACAGAACCATTTACAGTATTTGAATACTTTTAAAATACTACTTGTATCAACTTCATAATGTAAAGAGTCAAATAATGAAAAACCAAAGCAGATATCAACAATATTTGAAAATTAAAGAGGTAAAGTATGATATGAGAATATAAACAGGTGCGGAACTGTTCATTGAATTCTTCTCTGCATATAAAGAAAATATCACATGGAAACACTGTAGTTACTGTTACTCAAAGATTAATTTCTAAATTAATGGAACTTGTTTAATATGCTATTATTTTTATGTCATTGATGATGCATTGTTTTAAACCTTAAAGCTAACAGGTAAGACAGAAAGATAAATAAAATTGATATGGAAGAAAATTAGCATTTGGAAATATATAAACTTAGTGATAATTCAACTTATGTGTCTGCTTATCTCACAAAGCAGCAAGGAAGAAAATGGATTCATTCGAAACAAAATACTACAGAAAAATCCTAAAGATACCTTGGATAATAAAAAAGAGCGATGAAGACATATTAAAGACTTAGAAATTAAAAAGAAATGGCTTATAAACACCATTCTACAGAGGAAATTAAAATACTATGGCCACATCAAAAGACACAGTGGACTGGAAAGAACAATGATGGAAGGCATGGTTCCTTGATGACACATCAGGGCAGACCAAGAATAGGTGATTTCAGGACATGACAACAGAAGAAGTCAGAGATCTGGCTATAGACAGAGATTCTTTCAGACGGGTTGTGGTGAATGCAACGGTCTACAAATGACCTGATGGTCTGCTTATTATTTACATAAATCTAGCCTCAGAGTTACAGATGATTTATTTACTAGACCAATGCTCTAACCACTGAGCTATGGAGGCTTAACTGAAGCATAAGTATGGAGGCTTTGAAGCACAAGTATTCACTATGGAGGCTTTGGGGGCCTCGGTAGCCTAGTTGGGAAAACCATCTGACCAGGCTACCGACGTTCAGACAAACCGTTTTGATTCCTGCTGGGAGCTGTGTGAATTGTACTCGTGGTTGGAAAAAAAATACCCTCACGGTCGACCCAGCCGTTGGCAGAAATGGGTACCAGGGTATTACCCTGGGAAGGTGAGGAATGTCGCTTCGCATCTGAGTTTCGATGCTTGAGGCGACACTATACAGAAATATTCGAACATTTCTGGATAGGCGGCGAGCACATATGGGTGTAAACTCGTGTGCTAAGACGCCGGTTCAAGTCTTGTATTTTACCTTTACCTTATTTACTAATTATTTTGCTTGTTTTTGTATTCCGGGTTTACATCTCTAGCCATGTTCATGAGGAACTGGATTTTGAGTCAATTCAATACTTTGGTAAAATTTGAGTACTGACATAATTATTTGATTGTACTACTACTTTCAGCTCGATGAAACTTGTACAAGTTAAGAATGGTTCGGTTGATTTTAATATTTGTAACAAACAATGTGATTTTGGAGATGAATGCATTACCTCAACATGAAATTACACATCTGAAACAGTGAATTACACATCTTTTTATTTGTCTCACATCTGCTGCAGTTCTTGATATGAAGTGACTGAAATTAAGCAATCAACAGATACTTACTTCAGGTATGTGTTCACCAATAATCTTTGTCACTACTGCCATTGTGGAAGCTCTGTTTAGGGGTAGAAAGATATTCTCTTGCTGGAGGGCTTCATCCATGTAAAAGGCACTTAGATTTAGAAGCTGAGTAGAAGGATCATACCGGTCACTCATCCTTTTCTGAAATAATCAATGTGGCCAAAATTTATTGAACAATGAACATGCATGATTCTACTAATAAGACATCTTTACTTGCTGTAAAAGGTTCTTCTGCTGCATCTACCTAATGACTACCATTCTTCATCTTATGTTCGTAAAAAGATGATAAATGAGCATACACACAATGTGTTGTCATTTACAGCAATTGGGAACATTTTATAACTTTCAGTCAAACACATCTGATTTCATTAAGGCATTTTTGGTTGCTCTGGGCTGCCTTTCCTCTTCGATCTCTACTCAGATACAGGTTAGTCTGGGCTGCCTTCCCTCTTCAATCTCTACTCAGATACAGGTTAGTCTGGGCTGCCTTCCCTCTTCAATCTCTACTCAGATACAGGTTAGTCTGGGCTGCCTTCCCTCTTTGATCTCTACTCAGATACAGGTTAGTCTGGGCTGCCTTCCCTCTTTGATCTCAACTCAAACAGCTACAGGTTAGTCTGGGCTGCCTTCCCTCTTCAATCTCTACTCAGATACAGGTTAGTCTGGGCTGCCTTCCCTCTTTGATCTCAACTCAAACAGCTACAGGTTAGTCTGGGCTGCCTTCCCTCTTTGATCTCAACTCAAACAGCTACAGGTTAGTCTGGGCTGCCTTCCCTCTTCGATCTCTACTCAGATACAGGTTAGTCTGGGCTGCCTTTCCTCTTTGATCTCTACTCAAACAGATACAGGTTTGTCTGGGCTGCCTTTCCTCTTTGATCTCTACTCAAACAGATACAGGTTTGTCTGGGCTGCCGTCCCTCTTCGATCTCTACTCAAACAGATACAGGTTAGTCTGGGCTGCCTTTCCTCTTTGATCTCTACTCAAACAGATACAGGTTAGTCTGGGCTGCCTTTCCTCTTCGATCTCTACTCAAACAGATACAGGTTAGTCTGGGCTGCCTTCCCTCTTCAATCTCTACTCAGATACAGGTTAGTCTGGGCTGCCTTCCCTCTTCGATCTCTACTCAGATACAAGTTAGTCTGGGCTGCCTTCCCTCTTCGATCTCTACTCAGATACAGGTTAGTCTGGGCTGCCTTTCCTCTTTGATCTCTACTCAAACAGATACAGGTTAGTCTGGGCTGCCTTCCCTCTTCGATCTCTACTCAAACAGATACAGATTAGTCTGGGCTGCCTTCCCTCTTCGATCTCTACTTAAACAGATACAGGTTAGTCTGGGCTGCCTTCCCTCTTCGATCTCTACTCAGATACAGATTAATCTGGGCTGCCTTCTCTCTTTGATCTTTATTCAGGTACAGGTTAGTCTGTTTCCAGAGGCACAGTGAGGAGTTTGAGCAGGATTCTGATCAGCTGTTGCCACAGATCCTGATGAAACAGTTAGCTATGAGTCGCTGGCCACTTTCAGCAAAGGCGTTCAACATTTTCACAGAAATAACATTTAATGATAAATGTACATGCAAGAAAAGGGAGAAAATCAAACCTAGAAGATGATGCATTAACCCTTTCGTTGCTATGACTTCTGTGAAAATCAGAACCCCACCATCCCTCCTTGCAAGTTGTACTGGACACTCAAATAAAACTTTCCTACCTAAACCGGTCTTTCAAGTCAATGTTAATGGATGGGTTGACATACCCTCAAATCACCTTTTTCGTTCACAGAACTAAAGGGTGTCTCACACGCTACAGGACCATGCATGTCCTCAATAATTATAACTCCAATGAAGTTATTGCAACAAAATTTAACAGTAGTACATTCATTGTGTGAGAAATGTGTTTGTGGTGTGATGCCTAACTGTCACACACTGCCTGACTGATACACCTCTATCTTAATTTCTGTCAATTAGCTGAGGACGACCACACAATAATGTTGTTTGTCAGTGTTAGTGTAGAGTATTTGTGAGTTCGCACAGAATAGCTCCATTTAGTAATTGAAAAATGGTGCCAATGTGAACTCACAAGTACTGCATACTAACACTTATGAACAAAAAACCAATCACATTGTGGAGGTGTGTCAGTGTCAGGCAGTCGTATTGCAACAATTTGGCGCGATAGATACATTTCTTGTCATTTCTCACATAATGAACATACTCCTGTTGAAATTTTTACTGGTAGAATTATTGAGGAATGCCAGGTTCAGTATCACATGAGACACCTTGTATAAATTTCAAGGTCATCTTCACTATCACTCTTCAAAATAAAACAAACTTTATCAATTCTTTGTCAATACTAATTCACTTTCTAGTCAAGTTAGAACAATTACCTTCTTTACACATTACAAAGTACAAAACAAGCAAGGTGGAAAAAATGTGTTTGTGTTCTAACCAGCTTGCCATGGACACCACAAACACACAGCAGCAAGTTTTTTCAATTTTTTTTCTATTTCAAAGTTTAAATAAAAATATTTCAAAGGGCTTAGCTAATCCTTAATACTCACATAATACTTAATACAATACCTTAGTACTGAGGGCACGAAGGGATTTATATTTCTTTAGTACTAAGGGGCCGAACACATGTATATGTCCATAGCCATGAAAGAGTTCATGACAAAGATATCATTACGAGGACCTAAGACATATCACTGATCTGAACATTCAATTTGCTAAAAGGTAACAGAAGCACAGAAAAGTGGGAAGAAAGTGTATATATAATAGCCTTGTCTGTTATCTATAATACTATATGGTACATATATGTTAATAATTGTTGTCAACACAAGTAAATAATGTTTGTTAGAATGCTGGATTCATCAAAAATAAATTATAGGTACATTATAATGCCTGCTGCCAACAAGACCAAACAATATTAATGACTATTCTATTCTATTCATGGAATCAGTTTCACTCCAATCGGGGCAGCCCCCATATCTGCTCTACCGCCCGTCCCAGCATTTCTTGAAGCATATGCAGACTGATTGCTCCTGTAAGGTGTTGATTGCATATACATCTGCATTTCCCAATATGCACTCAGGATCAACCAGACCCCTTTGTCCACCTTCTCAGTCTCTCAATAATTAATGTCTGTTGTAGTGATGTCATTAACCTAGCACTGACCAAGGCTTTCTTTGAAATTACTAAGACTGGTATTCTGCAAAAATAATAATCCATAAAAATAATAATCTGACTCTAAAGATAATATTTTTCCACAGTAAAGACAATCATGAATTTGTGAAACTCAACACTATATTCAATATACATTTTTTCCTTAAATTATTAATCTAGATTAAATCATAATACCTTCAGTTTTTCCAAAGTATTTTCGTTTATGCTATTTTCTTGTGGCGGTTCAGAAGGCGACACGTGCAAAACAAGTTTATGTCCATCTGGTTTGGTAATGCGTCTGCTAATGCTTCGCAAACTTTCAGCCATTGAATTTCCTTTCACAAAAAAATATGCTCGCTTGTCATCTGTTGAAAACTGAGAGTTAAGAATTTTTTTTAATGAAAAATTATGTAACAGAAAATAAATGAATAAGCAATGAAGAATTAAGCAACTTTAATATACCTGCTATTTTCAATAAACAGTAAAAACTGGTAAATAAGTTGTCAGGAAGAATCTAACACCTGACTGATAAGATTACAAACTGCATGAGACTGGGGGCGGCTGCAGGAAAAATAATCCTTTAGTAACCCTATATTACGATTCCATTGTAAAAATTACAACCTCAAAATACAAATTCTTTAAATTTGACAAGTTTGCTGCGGGCAAACATCCCCACCCATATATATCTTCATAATGACTATTTCCAGTGATTTGTTTCTTTTGATGTTGGATTTTTTATTACAAGTGCGTCGTAAAAAGTACAACCATATCGTAGAAAGGGGGCTGTTTTTTTTATAATAAATTTCGACAATTTTCAAGAGATTCTTTTTTTTTTCTTATAACGAGGGAAATCTCCTTGCCTGTTGGTGAGACAGTAAACAAAAATTGGTAGTACGAGATAGACAGCGAATGACGCTTTGAGGAAACTGAACATACCGCTGGATTGACGCATGAATAGACAATTTAACACCTCCGGTAGCCATGGCGACATGCGTTTGAATTTCAGGATATAAATCTAACATAATCCAGGAAATGATTACATCATCGATTCTTGTGTGTCTGCTTCAGTAAACACACAGTTGTGTAGCAAAATTTCAAGGAAAATCTTATTTACCTAAGTTTAGTATTCTGGTTTAGTGCTCCTTTAACAGATATGCAAGATATTTAACCCAGATTACAAGACATATCATTGGTTCATGTTTTCATTACTCCATTGTAAAAATTACTACCATTTAATTGTTACATTTGGAATTCAGAAAATAAGATTTTCTTTGAAGATCTTCTCTTGCTACATTATCATCATCAAGTACCATGCCTGCTGGAGTACGTGATCATGTTTCTCCACAGCTTCCGATCTCATCAGTCATTTATCATTTCTGTTGTTGACCTTCTGCCAAACCACTCTCTTAAGCTGTCTTATATATTTTCTCTTTGCTTTCCTCTATCTCTTCATCCCTCAATTTTCCCAGTTGTTACATATATTCCAGCTGTTCCCTTCTCATTACATAGATAAAAAATGATAATTGTTTCTTCCTAATATTGGATATTAGCTCTCTGTTTTATCTTTATTTTGCTTAAAGTAGCTTGATGATGATCAGGTATCACCTGTAGTACATGATGTCCCCTACCAAACAAGGGTATTCCATTGGAATCCCCCTTAACATTGTTGTTGTGAATTATATTACTGTGCTTTTGCTACATAGCAGTGTTTTTACCCAAGCAGGTACACAGGAATCGGATGCTGTAATCATTTTCTGGATTATGTTAGATTTAGGGCCTGAAATTCAAATACATGGTACTGTAAGTCCGTCAGTCCAGCAGTATGTTCACCTCCCCTGAAGCGTTGTTCGCTGTCAATTCCCTGTTACAAAGGTTTGTTTAATGTCTCGCCAATGGCCGAGATTTCCTCCATCATAGACAAAAAAGAAAAGAATTTCTTGAGAATTGGTGAAATTTATTTTTTTTAAAAAAACAGTACCCTTTCTACTGTACCGTTGTACTTTTTATGATGCACTTGATTTTTAAAAATTTAACATGAAAGGTAATAAATCCCACACTCGGGGTTACCGGAAGCAGTAATTAGGAAGTTATAGGAGGAATGTCTGCCCACAGCAAAATGTCAAATTCCAAGAATTTGTACTTTGAGGTGGTAGTTTTCATGACGGAATCCTAATATAGGGTTAAGAGGACAATAATGTTTCAGGTAATATCAATATAAAGAGTTCCAAATTAACAAAATTATGAACAGTGGCGCAATTTACATGTACAAGTAAAAGTAATGAGCTAGAATGAAAAATCATGCTAAGTGGCATATGATAATATGGTGTTAATGATCATAATTTTTACAGACCTTCAGCACATGATTTTTGGGGTAATGTTGTTGGTATTACGCCCATGCCACTTTACTTTCCCAGAAAATATTTGGACCCATTTACGGCTGGGTGAATCCGGAAGCCGTTGATCAGCATCGAAGCCAAACTTTTGTTTTTTGTAGTCCAGTTCACTAACCACTGAGCTATCGTGGCTTCCAATTTACTTGTACGAAGAGTTGGAAATTAAAAGCAAAAAAAAAAATTTTTTAAACCACTTCCAGACATGTATGAGAAATATTTTATATTGAAATGAATGCCTGGTTCTTATTTTACATTAAATTCAACAACAAAGAATGCATATAACTTGGCAGCACAATATTTTAATCATTTTCATTTATATACTTACATTAATAGGTTCAAATGGACCTTGAATTTCTGATGATATTAGCCCAAATAGAGCCTCACGACCCAGGGATGATCCAAAAGGAACCATAACTTTAAACCAGTTTTCATTTCTTCTGTAATTTCCAGAAGCTGGACCTAAATGTCCGTGATTTGATCTTCGGTTACTGCTTGCTCGTCTACGGTAACCACTCCGTATATGATTGTTGTTGTTGTTGAAACTAGTAAACAAATACATGAAAAAAATTGAAACTTATTTATACACAGCAACTTTAAGAACAAATATAGTAGTATTATATTATCAACAAAATTATCAAGACCTCATTTTATCTCCCAATGGAGGTGATGTCAGAAATAGTTTGCATTCAAACAAACTGGCCCACAAGGTTATAAAAAAAAAGTAAAGTACCCCGTCACGCCAAGTGGCGTATAGGGAAATATGGTGTTAGTGACCCTATATTTTACAGACCTTCAGCACATGATTTTTGGGGTAATGTGGTCGGTATTACGCCCGTGCTGCTTTACTTTCCCAGAAAAAAAATCCGGTACCCATTTAAGGCTGGGTGAACCCAGAAGCCGTCGGTTGGGATCGAACCCTACCCCTTGTCCTTTGTAGTCCAGTTCACTAACCACTGAGCTATCGCGGCTCCCCCACAAGGTTATGGATCACCATAACTCTCATAGTGGTCGTCATAACTAACTGATTTAGTTAGCTTGGTGGCAGTGTTCCCTAGCATTTGGCTTTTCATGGCAAGGCGCTGTGCCACTGAGTACGGGTTCGATTCTCCTTCAGTCCATATATTGTTCTTTTTTCTGTTGCTGATTATTTGTCATTTTTCCCGAGTGCTGTAAACATACTTCTTCCTCTGAATTGATTCGCTGATTATCGCCTCGGAAGTTTCCCTCTATTATAATATTCATTTATTATTATTTGTCTCCTGCACTAGGACATGCATTCTTTTCTCCAGTCCTCAAAGAACCAAAACGTTCACACATATACACCCCCCCCCCACCCTTTTCAAAATTCCTAAAAAATGGTATAAATTACTGTAAAGATATTTTTGTTTATCGTTATTCATTCACTCATGTTGATAAAGAACACTCCTTTATCAATCTGTCAGAGTGGGTTTGCAAATGTAATAAGAATAAACAAAATACTAATATATGCAAGTATACAACCAAATCACTAATAAAATGAACATGCCAATCAAAAAATTAATAAAAATGAACTAACTGTCTTTGGCCTCTATTTGCTGCCTCTCCTGCCATGGCAATATCTCCATCATCATCTTCATGTGTACCACCAGGTCTGTTACGAAAGCGTGATGAATCAGCATTGAAGTGTCGAAATCTACCACGGTTGTTGCCACGAAAGTTTCCTCTCCAACCTCTTCCTTTATTTGAAGGTCCGCTCCATCGGTCATCATGATCACCTTTGATGGAATGTATATTGGAAAAAAAAAATTATGCTCAGAAAAAAATGTCAGCTACATGTTTAAGCTGAAATTAGTTACACAGTGTTTAATGAACCTTCTATATTAAGAACATAAAACCAGGGTGCAACCCATTTATGCTGATATTGGTGATGGTGTTGGGGAAGGGTAAGTGAGTCCCAAAATATTTAAACCAGCTTTAGAAGAAAAAAAAGAGTCATGGAACAAAATAGGCTGTAACTCAGAATGAGGTAATGTTGCCAAAAGTAATTTCAGAACAAAATTACATAAAAAGCTTAATGACTAGAACATAACATCCTCACATATAAGTCTTCAACAAACACCTTCCAAGTCGTTCTGTCTCTTGCCATTCTTTTAAGATCATTCCATGTCTTCCCCATCATCTTCATCTCTGCTTCTATTTGTCTTCTACAAGAATTCTTTGGTCTTCCTCTTTGTCTTTTCCCCTGGGGATTCCAAAAAAGGGCCTGTTGTGTAATACTCTCAGTTGGCTTCAGTAGTGTGTGTCCTATCCAGCGCCATCATCTTCGCTGTATCTCTTTATCCACTGGTATTTGACTGGTACATTTCCATAATTCTATTTTAGTGATTTTGTCCTGCCATTTCCATCCTTTTATTCTGCATAAGCATCCATTAATGAAAGTCTGTATCTTCATGATTGTCAATTTTGTTGTTCTCCATGTTTTATAAACCAGTGTGTCATCATAATCAGCCAACTCTCAATTTTCCAGGCATGGGCAACTATCCAAGTGGGCCCCATGATATTTCCTCTATGTTCCTCTTAATCAATTTAAGTCAAAATTAATTCATTTAAAAATTAATAACTTTTTTCTAATTGTCGTACAGTCATAATTAAGGTATCATTGATATTTTGTAGCTTGCATCAAGGGCTATCTAGCTAGCTTGTTTTAAATCACAACAGACTATTTCAAAATTGTTATCAAAGTACCTCATCACCTACAAGGCCATTAGACAAGAAAACAGAACAGAAAATTGAAGCCTTTGAAAAGTGGATTTAATTATAGAAGAATAGGTGGAATTGGATGGAAAGAAAGAAGGAACAAATGATGTTTTAAAACAACTAAAAATTAAGAGAGAACTACTAAACACAATTAGAACAAGATAAATTAAATTTTTGGGGCATGTTAAAAGACACAATAGTCTACTAGAACTAAAAGTAATACTGGAAGGGAAAATACAGGGTAATAGGACTTCCGTCGTAAAGATGGGGGATCTAGGTCACGTTCTCTCGATCGCTGCAGAAAGTGCATTCGGGGTCTGATTAATTTCGGTTCTCCGTTGCGCTTTTCTGCGTTAAAGTAAAAATGATGATCTACTTATTACAACTGCGCCGCTAAAGCGAAGTCGTACACCTGCAAAAGTCCCTTTTTGGCAAATCAAGTGTTGTAAATGTGACCTTTCACCATCTAGACTTGATCTAGCTTTACGTCACATTGGTGCTGTTCATGACCGTTGTTGAAATTCATTGATGCAAGTTATTTTCCCTTTTACTCATTAATGTAAACTACTTCGTCATCCGCAGTTTTATCTCTTTAGGGAATTTGCACTGTGTTTTTGTTCGTCATAGGCTGCTTTCGCTAGAGTAATCAGGAATCTAAAGGAAGCAAAATTGTTGTGAGTACGACATTTTTGTGTGCTACGTCATCGTAATGGCTCATCGTACATCCCTAGAACTGCCGTGCACTAATCTTACGGTCTGTTGTTTGATGTGCGACGAGGATAATCTGACGACTAACTGTGTGTCTATATGTTTGGAATTGGGGTCAACAATGATGGCCTAACATCATCAAGCGCTATACATTTTTAACAAAACATGACGATCATCATTTTCAAGAGGATGTGAACTTTCGGTATATGGTGGATAGGCGGCAGGAACAATTGCAGGCTATGCATGAAAAGTGTTCCTTGTTGCAGTTTCCTCATATTCCAAGTCCACCTTGCTGCAGGAGCTACTGAGTTAAGTGCTCTGTGCACACCGTGAGCTGTTTATCTCATCCGTTTTGATCATATTTCGATATTCCAATTGTTTACGATGAATGATGATATCGTATGACAGGGAACAGTTGGCTGTGTTCACTTTCTGCGCGGTTTCGCCTTATGTCATTTGGCGCGTGCTGAGACTGCTACAATGGGGACTACAGTTACCTTTCTTAGTTTGGGAGATGAGATATTAATTCGGATGATTATGCTGGCACGGGCGGCTGAGCAATTATGGAGTTAATTTGTTTGCAGTGATACTGGGGCCTTCCATAACCAAATACAGGGTAATAGAGTAATAGAGGCAGCCCAAGACTAACATGGACTAGTAACATAAAAGAATGTACAAGTCAGTCTTTGACAACCTGCGCCATCAAAGCAAAGGACAGAGTGGTATGGCGCTCCATGTTAGCCAACCTTCGATGCGTACACGGCACTCAAAGATGAATGGTAATATAGTACATATATAGGAGTTTTGCGATGGAATTTAAATTCGCGTGATGGTGATCGATTGCCCTTAGTTGACGTTACCGCCGTTACGTCGTTCCTCACAACAAAACTTCACACAGTATTATATTATATCGTATCTAAAAAAAATTATTTCTAGGCTCATGATAACTAACTGTCGTATTTTTAACTGAACAGTTTACCGTCGCGTTTTTTTTTTTTTTTTTTTTTTCTTCCTCTAACTCTACAACTTGAGGTGAGGTCAGGTCTTGGTGTGATTACAGTCTGAGTCAAGTAAAAAATTACACTTACAGTACAGTGGTCACTTTAATTTTGTCGTTAAACTCGTATATTACATAATAATGTAGGTACCTAAACTCTAAAATTACCTATTATAGTTTATCCCTCGAAGTTAAATCTAAATGAAAACGTAAAGAAAAATTAAAAATAATCAAATAAATGAGGAAGGCGGAAACCGGAAGGCGCGGAAGGAAAGAAGAAAGAAATATAATAATTAATATGGTCTATCGATAACTGGTTGCTTCAGGCATACACATAAAAACGTAATTCAACTCGCAATTCAGCGAATACATTAGGACATAATATACCACCTCTAAAAGATCGTGAACCATCCCGATCAGAAGTAACAGAAAAGGTATTGTGTTTACTGTAGCTCATATCAAAACTAAACCTCGTCTCCCTTATCCACGGCTGTTTGTTTCTAGGAAGTCACGTTTGCCAGATTAGAATGTTCTTAAACCAAACAATACTTTTAACAAGCCAAAAAAAAAAAAAAAAGGAAAGCCAAATCAGTTTGTCTTGAAAAGGTCTAGAGATCTAGATTCCTAGACCATTAATTCCGTCCTCAGTGGAAAAAAATAACATACAATATATTTATTTTATACTTATCAGATGTTAAATTATTCAGCTGCACAATATTTTAAAAGAGTTTCTGTGGCCTTCAAAGATTGTCTTGTCTGCTGGCGAACAAGCAAATAAATGCAGAGCTGCGGTAAAGCTAGTAGCTGTTGACGATAAGATGTAGACGACAATTGCAGAACATTAGAGAAGACATTATAAAATTATATGGTATGGACATATCAGTTTCATAATTTAGGGTGACCATTCGTCCCCAATTTTCGGGGACAGTCCCCGAAGTGTAGAAGTTGTCCCTGAAAGAAATGTGTCCCCGATGTCAGTGAATAAATAAATGTTCATACACGGAATCGGCCCTCTTTTAAAATAATCACTAGGACTCAGAACGTTACTGAGTTGTGTTTCTTTATCCCAGAATGAGCGGCATTAGCAGGAAGATAAAAGAGAAGACTTGGACGCGTTGTGTCGGAGATAGCTCTTTGAACTCTTGAAGCGCGGTGCTACGTCACTTCTATTCTAGCCACTTACTTCTATTGGGATGGGTTTAATTTTTTTAAAAGCAGACTCTCCCCCCCCCCTTCCACCCCTGCCTTTCCGGACATCTCCCGCCAAAGTATCTTTCCCGGCCAATTTTCAAATCAGTCCGAGTGTAATGACAGTACAGCGCAGTCGTGGTTTCTATTTGTGATCAGTGGACGTCTGATGCATAAAAACAATGCTTTCCAAAAAACGTAAGTGTCATTTTGGTGATTCGTTGAAAGCTGAATTTCCATTTATTATACAAGCAATTTTAGAGGATGGAACGCTAGTGAAATGTAATATATGTAGTACAAATTTTTCTATAGCAAGTGGTGGAAGCACATCAATAACTGATCATCTACAGGCAAAAAAGCATAAGGATGCACTGCTTTGTAAGTCTCAGTCTGGGTGTATGACAAATTATTTTTGTAAAACAGAACCCTCAAACAATGAATACATTCTAGCTGTTCACGAAGGAACCTTCGCATATCATACTGTACTTCATAATCATAGTTTCCGCAGTATGGATTGTACAACAATTCTACAAAAGAAATTTTCAACGAAACAATTTTCCTGTGCAAGAACAAAGTGTGAATCCATAATTACCAATGTTTTTTTTCTCCATGGGCTATTGATGAACTAAAAAATTACCTCAAATATGTCAGCTTCGTAACATTGTCTTGCGATACATCTCATCATAAACATGTTAAGCTACTTTCTATTTTAGTTCGTTATTTTCAGGCTTATGAGCTGGAAACTCTAGTAAAGGCCAAACTGATTGCTTTCATAGATATCCCAGGAGAAAATCCAGACATAATATCTGAACAATTGTTGAAAGCAATTGATAATTTTGACTTAAACAAAAAGATTGTTGGACTCTCAGTAGACAATACAAATACAAACTTTGGAGGCTTGTTGAGGAAATGGAGAGATAATGTCATAACTGTAATAAAGCCCAAGTTAAACATACACATAATGGGTCTTGGTTGCAACGCACGTATAATTCACAATTGTGCAAAAACAGCGTTTGATTCCATGCCTATGGATATGGGAGTGATTGTAACAAAAATATTTTGATACTTTCACATTTACACGGTTCGTGTAGAACGCCTAAAAGACTTCTGTGAATTTGCTGGACAGGAGTTTAAGCAATTATTATGTTATTCGAATATAAGGTGGTTGTCATTACTTCCAGCCTTGGAAAGAATATTGAAACTGTATCAATCACTGATATCTTTCTTCTTGTCAGAAACACACTGTCCTACAATATTGAAACAATTCTTTGAAAACAGTGAACCAGAGCTTTGGCTCAGCTTTGCTCATTCTCACGCATCACTCTTCCATGAAACAATTAAGGCGATTGAAGGCGACGACAAGAGTGCAACAGAATCAGCACTAGCTGTGAACAATCTCATTATAAAATTAGAAACTCGACGCGATGAAAATTTCATCCCACACATGGTAAAGAGTTTGCTAACTGATTTAGTAGAAAGTGGTGACATCCAAATGGAAAGATATTTCCAATTAAGTAAAGAGTTCTATAATACTGCTGTACATTACTTGCAGTCTTGGAACAAGCACAATGAGGACTTGTCACAACTGAGCTGCCTTCTCTTGGATAATGTGCCTGAAAGGAAACATTTTGATAATGCAGTAGAACATATATCTTCAAAGTGTCATGAAGTTGTAAACGTCAATCGTGATGAGCTCTTTGATGAAATTACTTATTTGCGAGGCCATCTGTTGCAAAAAGAATGTGAGTGGTTCAGTAACAAGCCCCCACGTTGCAAATGGAATGAAGTACTCAGGTACTTGAAAGAAAATAATGTACCACATGCTAATGTGAAGAGAATTCTTGAACTTTGTATGTGCTTACCTGGCAGCAATGGATCCGTAGAAAGACTATTTTCTCAAATGAACTACGTCTGGTCTGAAGAGAAATCACGGATTAATGTGAGCACGGTGCAAGCCATGTTAACAGTAAAAACTAACATTAATTTATCGTGTGAAAGCTTCAGTGAAAAACTTGCTTCAAATCATGAGATCTTGAGAAAGATACACTCAAAAAACAAGTACCGCGCCGAGGCAACAACCTCTTCAGTAGAAATAAGGTACTGTAAACATTACTTTAATATTGCAATTGATATCTATATGTTTAATTTATTTTTTTATTTTAAACTTTTTTGTTTTTTGTTATTGAGAAACAAAACTAGCTATTGTAATTTCATTAAGTGCGTGTATCGCATAAGTACCGTGAATATTAACAAAAATAGAATCAAACAGCAAATAAACAGTTATAATGAAATTTAAAGTTATCTTTTTTTGCATCTACAAAATTTCTTGCGCACACACAGTCACACACCCTCCCACACATATTATAAATATATATATAATATATATGTATACACACACACACACACACACACACATACATATTATCGTTCGTCCCCGATTTTGTGGGACAGTCTCAGAAATAAGCAAAAAAAATCCTCTGAAATGTAAAAAATATGACAAATGTCCCTGAAAACAATGGAGAAAAAAATGGTCACCCTATCATAATTAGATTAAGTTGTTACTAAATACAAGCATACAATTGCCAAGAAGCTAGATAATTGAATAGGTGCAATAGTGGACACTGATTTTATGTGATTTTGATAGGAATTAATTGCAATTAGATAAGAAAGAAAAACCAGGTCTATTCAGACCAGGCAGAAAGAAAATAATTTCAAGTGGAATGGTTTGTTTTAACCTGATGGTATCATATCAGATGGAGGCAGTGTTTTGTAGAAATACCTCACGACTGTTGTTCGATGTGGATCATTCGACTAATGACTATTTCATATGTTTGGATTTGGAAACAAAAACGATGTCCTAACATCATCAAGCGCTATACATTTTAAATAAATTGGACGATCAACACGATGAATGATGAGATCGTATGACGGGGAACAAATGGCTGTGTTCACTTTCTGTGTGGTTTCGCCTTATGTATTTTGACATGTGCTGACACTGCTCTGGTGGGCACTGCAGCTACCTTTCTTTATTAGGGAGATGAGATATTAATTCGGATGATTCCACTGGCACGAGCGGTTGAGCAATTATGGATTTTAATTCGTTTGCATTGATACCGGGGCCTTCCATAACCAAAGTAGCAGGGAGCCAGTAGTGGGGTGTAACTGTTTTGTCTGCTATTTGATATTTCAGGATTTGTATTCATTCGTATTCTTATTGAGTTATTTTGGGTCATCATCATTGCATTCCGAACATGCCCATAGATGCTCAGATCCCCTCTTCAACAATTCTCACAGTGTCCAGCGACTGACGACTCCATTCCTGTGTTGGTTGATAAGTCTTCGTACACGCCCACTAAGTTTCTTGTTTCTGGCTATGCCCATCTTAACTCCCATCTCTTTCATCCGAAGGAGTGGCGTGGACTCATGGTTGTTGAAGTCCTGTGTCACTTCCCATTTCCCAGAGGGCATTGATAATGTCCGCCCGATCCATTGGTTGACCATCCTCAACAACAGCACAAAGAGCAAACCTGTCCGCTCTGTCATTTCCCCGTACTCCCGCATGTCCTGGGATGTAGACAAAGGTGACCTTACGCATTTTTTGACTTCATTCGTATTTATATGTCAATACTTCGCTTTTCATTTGCCCTTCAGCTTTGAGGGGAGAAATAGTTTGCAGTCTTTTGCTCTTCTATTGGCCTGTTCTGCTGCTGTGTTTTCTAGTGTTTCTAACATCCCATCTATTCCGAGGTATGTCCTTGGGTCTGGTGTTTTCGTTTACCGAAAGTTCTTATGACAGTGTCAAACCTAGATTTTATCTGTTGTTTCTTTATGAATTTAATGGCGATAAATTATTCCTAGCTTTGTTTTAGTTCTTTGCGTATGATCTTATTTCTCATTTTATTTCCTGTCATGCGTCTAAAACATTTGATTTCGATGGTGGTTATTTTTAAAAAATTGTTATTGAGTATAGAGTCCAAGTTTACATCCCAACATTGAAATGAAATTCAGCTGCAGGTTGATACTATCGCTGAACTGAACTGTTTACTTAAAAAAAAAAATATTAAACATTTTTTTGTCAGAATGTGATATGGTATAGACATAGCATTGGCTACCTCACATCGAAATAGTGTTTCAATAAAAAGAGGTGAGCTGCAGTAGTATAGTACCAGAAATATATATATGGATGGGAGACATTTTATATATATATATCTTCTTCTTTCCATCTTCATTTGCCTTTCAGCGTCGAGGGAAGATATAATCTGCGGTCTTTTGCTCTTTGTTCGTTTCTGCTGCTGTTATGTTTCCTAGTGCTTCTAATATTCCATCGATCCATCTTTTTCCCTGGTCGACCCTTGGGTCTGGTATTCTCGCAACGTTTATTTGGGGCTCGTTATGTTGTGTTTAGATCACTCGGCCCTGTCACGTGGCCAAACCATTCTATCTGTTGTTTCTTTATATATTCCGGCGGGGACTAGCCAGCGTTAATTTTCCCCCTGACCTCAGCGCATTAAGCAGGGAAGACATTTTTATTTGTATTTCTCATTCTAGTTCGAGCTTTATTTTGTTTTAGATCCTTCATTAGGAGGACTGGTTGGCCGGCCTCGAGACAGAGCATATGAACGAAAGCAGATGAACTCACAAAAGATGGTGGGAGCATTTAAAAGTCCAACCAACACCAGAGCCTCAAAGAAGTAAAGGCAATCCTGAACAAGCTAGGGAAACAGAATAAATAGAGTTTTATGGAAAATATGAGCTGGAACATGACAACTTAAAGAAAGGATACAAATAATAATACATAAATATTATTATATAGGGAACTTCCGATGCGATAATAGGGAATAATAGAACAAAGAAGTATGTGTTAGCACTCATGCCGAAGTTCGGCTTCTCGTGGCAAGGCGCGGTGCCATGGAGTACGGGTTCTAATCCTGCTTCGGACCATATATTGTTCTGTTTTTTTCTGTTGTTGTTTGTCTGTCATTTTTTCCGAGTGCTAATACATACTTCTTTGTTCTATTATTCCAACTTAAAGAAACTCTGCAGACATGAGCAGACCAATATATTCAGACTCAGAACAGGCACTGTGGCCTCTGAGCACACCTATGACAAGATAAGACTTAGTGACTTTGCAACATGCACACAGAGCACACAAACACAAGTCCTAAAGAATTGCGACATTCTCAATTCTTATCTTCATTGAGTAGCCTCTCCGCATCGAAGGTTGGCTACCATGTAGCGACAATGCATTTTGTCTCTTGCTTTGATGGTGCAGATTATCATAGGCTGACTTGTCCATCTTTTCATGTTACTCATCTATATTAGTCTCTGCCTCTTTTACCTTGTATTTTCCCTTCCAAGATTTTTTTTAGCAGGCTGCTGTGTCTTTTAACATGCCTCAAAAATCTCATTTGTCTTGTTTGAATTGTGATTAGTAGTTACCTTTTCATTTTTAGTTATTTTAAGACTTCATCATTTATTTCATTTTCATTCTGTCCAATTCTTCCTATTCCTCTATAAATCCACATTTCAAAGGCTTCAATTTTCTCTTCTGTTTTCCTGTCTAATGTCCACGTTTCTGCACCATACAGGAATGTTTAGAAGATTTAACATTTTGCTATTCTTAGTTTTAGCCCTGGTGTTATTTGTTTTGATGTTAGTATATCTTTCATGGCATTAAAATTACTTTTTGCTATTCCTATTTTTTTTTTTAATTTCAGTTGTACATTTTCCATCACTGGTTATAGTATGTCCAGAGTAGTTGTAGCTCTGAACTGTCTCCAGGTCTATTCCTTCAATTTTGATATCAACTTTTGGTTCTGAGTATTTTTTCTCAATCATAAGAATACAAATTTGGCCCACAGAAACAGCCCTGCATGAGAAATTATGGGGAACCAGTGAAGACCTCAAATGCACCATCTTGTTCATGACCCTTGCTTATCTGAATACACAGCAGTAGCTGATGGCTGAAGATTATTTCTTAATTATCTTCTGTCACAATAACATGTTTTATTTATAACACAACAGATTTTCTTTATCATTTGTTTTATTAAATCTGTTTTAAATAACATAACAAAGAGTTCAGGGCAGGCTCAAATGTATTTCATATAAACCATTGCAAGTATTATTGATATATTCAATGCAGAAGAAATAATCCAACCAATTGAAGCCTTTGCTTTGCTTATGAAAAAGGCCATTGATGAATGTTTTCATCCATTTAGAACACCATTATGATAAATTTAGAACATTATAATAATTCATCTCTCTCTCTCTCTCTCTCTCTCTCTCTCTCTCTCTCTCTCTCTCTCTCTCTCTCTCAGTAAATCATTAATTTTGCTTTTTTCTTTACACTTTATAAAATCAAGAAATTACCAGTTCTGTTTATTTTTGTAATCAAATATATAAAAGAGAATCAAGACTATATTTAAATCAACTTAAATGATGACCACTGCACCCACACACCTACATTTATTTAGAAAAGATATGTAATTCATATATATGTATGCAACATATCCTAAAAGCTTAGGAAACATGTTCTATGCAGCTCCGGCTGAAAAAAAAAAACACAATATATGTGTATGCAACATATATAGTGTGTTTTTTTCAGCCGGAGCTGCATGGAACATGTTTCCTAAGCTTTTAGGATGTTAATGGCCCTAAAGTGTATCAAGATAAATGAAAACTAGGATTTAAGGTTATTAACAGGGATAAAACAAATCTAAATACACCTGATCTTCAGGTGCCTGGTATTTTAGGATTTTCTCCCTTCATGGGAAGGAAGAGTTTTGGCAAACATTTTCTTAGAAAAATAAAAAGCACAGTATACATATGCATATATACATGCATGCATACACATGTATCATGCAGTCAACGTCCATGTGAACTGTGGTACACAGCGAACACTATTTTTCAGTTCAAACAACAGGGCCCAAAAGCACCCAGCAGCAGCACCTGGATTGAAAGTGTTCAGTGGCTCTCATCTGACTGGTTGCATCAGAACTAGGGGAATCAGAACTTATTTAGATCCTACTCTGACTTCCCATTAAAGGCTTGGAACAGTCAACCAGTCTAGCCAGGCCAAGCAAATAAGTGACCAAGAGATACCCACAAATACATGATGAAATCGCATGAAATCAGTCAAAAGATGTAGATATTGCTGCTTGCTACAAAAACATATTGCAGCTATACCTATGTATTGTCTTGTTTAAGGGAAGATGATGAAGAAAAGTAGAATGATACATTTTTTAAATTAAATAATAAATGTCATGGATGGTACATGCAGAAACTGTTTTAGAACAGAGGAACAAGATTGAGACCATATTTAGATGACAAGATTTGATGGACAAGATTGAGGACCATATTTAGATGACAAGATTTGATGACAAGATTGAGACCATATTTAGATGACAAGATTTGATGAACAAGATTGAGACCATATTAGATGACAAGATTTGATGAACAAGATTGAGACCATATTTAGATGACAAGATTTGATGGACAAGATTGAGACCATATTTAGATGACAAGATTTGATGAACAAGATTGAAACCATATTTAGATGACAAGATTTGATGGACAAGATTGATTGTCCATCCAATTGTTATTGAGTTATTGTTAAATAACAATAACAATTGGATGGACAAGAATTATAAAAAATAGAATAAGAGAGGAAATTTCAGCTTACCAAAAAAAAAAGCAGCATATTTTTACTGATAAAATTTAGAAATAGGATGAATTTAAATTGCATGATTGGTATATACAGCACAGTTACATGATGGTGATTGAACTTCTAAACATGTGTGAAGGGGAAGATTATAGAACAGCAAAATGGAGTCTTTATAACAACAATCTTTAGTGTGATAATGGTAACTGGGGCAGTAAATGCAGCTCAATAATGTCTTTCTTGTAAGGCATGAGTAATGCAGCTATTTTGTGAGTTTTCAGCTATGTTTAACCACAATAACTATCTGGAACTCTCCCAGTTGTGATACTGTTGTAAAAATTATTACCACTTAAATGTAACATTAGGTGCTCTATAAATAGTATTTTCTCTCAACTTTCAACACACAGCCGTGTGTTCAACTAGACAAAAACGTGGGGACTCAAATTCTTGGCTCAGGTTGATTTATGACCTGAATTACAACTCATTGACCAGACATGTTACAATCTTTATTGGAACAGTTGCCATAAATCCATCAGTAGGTTCGGCTTCCTCAGTGTTATTCGCTGCGTTTCCTGAGTCACAAAGGGTTGTTTGATGTCTGCCAGTGACCAAGGAAATTTCCCTGATAATAGCCAAAAAAAAGGAAAAACAACCAATTTCTTGAAAATTGGCAATTTATTTTTTATTAAGCGAATTATAATATGATTTTAAAAAAAATCCAACAGCAATGGAAACAAATTAAACACTAAGTGGTCACCAGAATTGGTAATTAGAAATGGTACACTGGGGGGTGTGTGTGTAAGGTTTGAATATGGCAAATTGTCAAACATTTTGAGGAATTTGTGTTTTGATGTGGTAACTTTTACTACGGTATTGTAATCTAGGGTGTCCTATAGCATTTATTATCGTTGTTGAGTGAAGTCATTAAGCTACACCATTGTAAGCCACAGTATTTTAAGGCATGGAGGAGACCAGTGCTTATCTTCTCTATTATTACCTGCCCCAAATCAAAGAGTCAGGGCACCCATTTCTTTTTTTAGCTGGATGAACGAGAGAGAGTTAGGTTGGGATTTAGTCCACATTCATTTATTGCCAAGTTAGAATGCCATCTATAACACTACAAATGCCACAGTCTTTGCTTATAAAAGTTCCAAATGAGTGACTGGGACTTCTGTGGTTGAGATATATGACTTCAAACCTTCAAGGACTCATTACTCAGTTTTATTAATGGCCTGAACATGTAGAAGGTAGGGCAAAAGAAAACTGATTTGAAATGTATCTACAGTGGGATCCCTGCATGTAATCTACTGAAACTATAATTTGAAGACAGTAAGAAATTGAAATTGGGTGTGGTATGAGTAGAAATATATAATTAAATGGACAAGGATATAGATTTAGCCAGCAAGCCAATGGAATTATTAATATGTACATCTTTCTCCTTTGTTGAAAAGGACTGAGCACCTGTGTTCAACATGTGGATGAAGTTAACTCTGCTTACAAATCAGTTTATTAACATTAACAAAACAAAAAACCAAAAGAAAAAAATTGAAGCTTTTGGCAATATGGCACATGTTTATTCTTCTTTCTTTTCATGAAAGAATATATTTTGTAGTTGACAGAGATCTTTTGAAGAGCAGTGTTTGGTTAAGTAAGGTGTAGTGTTGTCTGCAGTTACACGGTTTATAGTTACATTTTGTGCTCAAGCTATACATTTTCTTATTTTTATTTTAATTAACATTGTATAATGTTTGTATTTTCTAAAAACTTCAACCACTTGTTTCTACTGTATTCTCATGTCTGTAGATCTAGGATTTTAGTGCAATATATTTACTATATCTATCAGGAAATTAAACATAATAATGCATTAGCAATAGTACCCTATTATGAACATTAGTGGCAGGATAAAGTACCAAGCATTGAAGTCTCAGAAAAGCTAAAATTCCAAGCATTTACATGCTACTGCAAAAGGTCCAAGTGAGATGGACTGGCATGCACGATGGATGCATGCTATTATAGCTGTCCTATGATACGTTCTGCAAAGGTTAACAACCAATAGAAGAAACATGAAAAAAAAAGTTTCTAAAGATGTCTCTAAAAGACAAGTGCAATGATTTTGTGACTGGCAACGTAAATTAAGGCTCTAGTCCTAAAAACTACAAATTTAAAAGAAAACATGTGCCTTGTTTAATATTGCCCTCCCAAGGTACTTACAAGTGCATAATTCTAATGTCCACTTTGGGAACCACCTCCAAGATCTATGTTAACAACATACCACCACCAGAAGATTTTAAAAAATAAGAACTGAACCAACTTTCAATACAACACCTGAACTGCTTATGTATCCACACCAGCATAAACACAATTAAAAAAATCTTCAATTCTATCTCAATATAAATTACAAATAGACATCCAGTAAAATATTTTAAAAAACTATATTTCAAAACAGATTATAGTTTCTGTTAAATTAACATAGTTATTTTTATTTTGTTCTCAAATGAAAGTATACAAAATTTGCTATAAATTTAACTGGTTATTTGTCCTCAAACTCAAAGTTGTTCCAGATGTTATCAAACACTGTCTTACAATCCACTTTGGCTCGCAGTTTGGTACACAGAAGGAAGGCACCTGATAGTTTTCTGTGGAGAGAGTATGTCTCTTCAGGGGGAGGGGTCAGACGATGTTTCACCATTACGGGAATGAGATTCTGTATACGGGCTGTTGTGCTCTGCTTGCCAAAGTCAAACACGTTCTCAGAGAAAGCCTCACCCAAGATTTGAACAGCATCACAATGTGCCTCTTCCATGACCTGAAAAAAGAGCATCTTGATATGTTCATTCAGACACAAAAACTGAGAGACAAAATAATCATATGGCAAATGGAATGACTTTGTCTAAGATTTTTGTGATACATCAGTTTTCTATGCTACTGAGTTTTATCAAATTGCTGAACATCTTATTTCTTTAGTGTTTCCCATTAAGTGGGCATGCATTATGTTCATAGTTTACAACAAAGCCACTATATCTGCACCACTCAGCCTGACAAAAAAAGACATTGGCATGGGTAGATTTGCTTAACAATTTTTGCCCAGGCAGTTACCATTTTAGACCTACTCTTTTTAACTTTAAAGGTTTTAAAGGCTGCCAAAGGTTTTTTAATGTGCACAAATGCACAAAGGAACTCCTGTTTTTTTGCTGTTTACTGAGAGAGCTAGACATTAGACATTGAATCTCACTACCAAGAAACCAGGGAAGGGTAAAGCCATGAAAAAAAAAAAGACATGGATTAGATTTTTGAAAAATTCTCAGTCTGTGTTGGAATTGAACCCATGACCTTCCTGTCCAGAAGTCAACATCTTACTTCTGACCACCTAGTTCCATGCATAAATTGTAAAAAAAAAAAGTAAAGTACCCCCCGTCACACCAAGTGGCATATAGGGAATATGGTGTTAGTGACCATAAATTTTACAGACCTTCGGCACATGATTTTTGGGGTAATGTGGTCGGTATTACGCCCGTGCCGCTTCACTTTCCCAGAAAAAATCCGGTACCCATTAAAGGCTGGGTGAACCCGGAAGCCGTCGGTTTGGATCGAACCCTACCCCTTGTCCTTTGTAGTCCAGTTCACTACCACTGAGCTATCGCGGCTCCCTATGCATAAATTGCTGAACATTTAATGTTGATTCATTTCACTAGTTAATAAAGATAAAATATTGTCTTTAATTATAAAACAATAGATTTACAATTTCTTCGCCAGTGGCTATCCGATGGAAGTCAGGAAAGTCTAAAAACTCGAGTGAGAACTGAAAACTTGTGGACAAAAGAGGGTTATATAGGAGCAAGTGGTGGGGTGTAACGTATACTCCTACAAGGTATGGTGACAGCTTTACAAAAAGAAACAACAAGCAACACACAACAAACACCTTAGAGAATCGTCTGATCACCCGCATGGGTTGCCTCACCTCATGGGGGAATCGATGTATCCCTTTCTCATGGGTAATCACCCCTCTCTCTCTCCCCATCTATGGCCTCTCCTTTCAAATTCCCCCCTCTCCTCTCCCATTCTAATGAGATATAATTGTTCAAAAGGCATCCAATCTATTACCATCACCACTGTTTTTAAATCTTGATTCTAAATGAGTAAACTAACTGGCATATGTAAGTGATCCCCAGACAATTGAACACCAGGAGCAATCTGTATACCCATTGTAAAACATGACAGGAGAAAAACATGTGATGGAGATGACAAGGAGCAAGCAAGTAATGGCAGTGTGATAAAAAGCTTTACAAGGAGAAAGGCACAAATGTGTGATATCATGGGAAGTGGCTGTAAAGCATTACCAAAGCATTTACTAATAATACTAACTAAATTTTAAAATACAAAAATCATACTATCATTAAAACCTACATACTTAAATTGTCCCTGGCAACTTTGCAATTGTGCTCTTGAACTCCTTTGTCCTGCGTGATCAGGAGAGAGACTAAAGGACACTGTCAAAGTGCAGTGCTGTTGGTATTATTTATAAAAACAAGAAACAAACCTTTGTCTCATATCCTGTAAGGAAGCCAAGTGTTCTTGAACCAGTTAAAACCTTCATCCTGTCACCATCAGCCGCAGCTTTGATGACTCGAATATATTTCTCTATGAATGTTTTACTGAACTCTCGGCTAGCACCAAAGTCAAGTAGGATTAGCTGTAAGAGAAAGTGTTAGCATAAACATCATTGACACAAAGGATCAGCACTTTAAAATAAAATATTACTAATAAATAGATAACATCAATGATGTAAACTTAAATAGATTGCTTGCAAAGTGTCACCTGACATTCTAGGTTGAAAGCAAACAAACTGACAAATTCCAGAAGGAAAAATTCAGAAAAAATTAGAAAAAGATCATTGGTGTTTAACTTTACTGTAAAGGCAGCAGACATGGTACATGTTTGTATGAAGACAGCTGGAAAGGATGGACTATAACTACATAATTTGTCCCATTTCTGGAGTCTACAGAAAAAAAAACAGCTGCATAACCAGCGCGGTCAACACAAGGTGTTTGAATATGAGTTTTTATTTCATCCCTAAGAGAAAAATACTTTCTGACCCCCACTGTGATTCCCATGCCCACTTTGTCTGAAGAATGACAATGGTTTTCATTCATCCAAACATCCACTAGTTAAGAAAAGACTATGGAAAGATATTGTCTGATGGGCTCAAAACCACTCTTGGGTTGTCTAACTAAATGCCAATAGTCATGCTAATAATTGCTGACAAGTCATTGGTACTGACAAATATCAATCAGGTACATTAACTTATCTGCATGACACACAAGTCATTCAACTGTATTAGTCATACCCAATTTAAAAATGACATGCAAGTCATTCAACTATATCAGTCATACCCAATTTAAAAATGAAAAATTTTCAACTCAAATGTTAAGGCGGTCCTATTATATGGCTGTGAAACATGGAGAACAACAAAATTGACAATCACGAAGATACAGACTTTCATTAATGGATGCTTAAGCAGAATAAAAGGATGGAAATGGCAGGACAAAATCACTAACATAGAATTATCGAAATGTATCAGTCTCATACCAGTGGGTAAAGAGATACAGCGGAGACGATGGCGCTGAATAGGACACACACTACGGAAGCCAACTGAGAGTATTACACAACAGGTCTATTTTTTGGAATCCCCAGAGGAAAAAACAAAGAGGAAGGCCAAGGAATTCTTGGAGAAGACAGATAGAAGCAGAGATGAAGATGATGGGGAAGACATGGAATGATCTTAAAAGAATGGCAAAAAAACAGAACAACTTGGAAAGTGTTTGTTGAAGACCTATGATCCACTGGGAGCTAAAAAGGTAGAAGAAGAAGAATTTAAAAATGACATGCAAGTCATTCAACTATATTAGTCATACCCAATTTAAAAATGACACGCAAGTCATTCAACTATTCATGGAATTAGTTTTATTGCAGTCGGGACATCCCCAAATATGCTCCACCACCCGCCCCAGCATTTCTCAAAATGTAAGCAGACTGATTGTTCCTATAAGGTGTTGATTATTGATACAACTGCTTTTCCCCACTAAGTATTCAGGATCGACCAGATCTCTTTTCCACCTTTAGACTCCTCAGTCACTCATCAATATATACATTATTGTCCCATCTGTTCTCCTTCTCTTCCCTTAAGGAATGAAGAACAAACTTGGTGATGTCCACATTGTCCAGAGGGCCACATTCTGTGTAAAAGTTGCCAGTGAGCTTATCGGCTATTTCATTGCTGTGTACATCAGTTGTACTTTTATTACTCTGTGCATTAAGGAAAATCTGGAAACACTCCTGTCCCACCTCTACAAACTCCTTGTCCAATGCTGGAGAAGTGGAAATATAACCCAAGACATGAAAGATGCCAAGATTGTAACATTGGACAAAAATTAAGGGGATAAGAGAGATTGTAACAACTATAGGGGTATATCCCTCCTGAGTATAACTGGAAAGGCATTCACAAGAATTGTTTTAAAGTTCCTACATCAACTGGTGGTTCCTGAGACCCATTGCGGGTTTAAAGCTGGATGGTCAACCATCAATATGATATTTACTCTCCGCCAACTGCAGCAAAAAAGCAAGGAACAGAAAAAATCTCTATTTATAGCCTTTGATGATGATCTCACATAGGCTTTTGACACAGTGAGAAGAACAGGTCTATACAGGGTGCTGGCAAATGTTGGCTGCCCTCCTACATTACTCAAAACGATCAAGCTGTTTCACAATAATATGTCTGCCACCATCCAGTTCGATGGCAGATCTTTTTCCTAGCCCTTTGAGATGAACTGTGTAGTCAAACAAGGATGCATCCTTGCCCCTACTCTATTCAGAATATTTTTCTCTGCCCTTCTACACAATGCGTTTGAACTCATCTCTGGAGACATTTACATCCGTACAAGATCTGACAGCTCCTTATTTAATCTAGCATATCTGAGGTCAAAATTTAAAACAAATGAGACCCTAATCAAGGAGCTTCTATTCGCTGGTGATGCAGCACAGGTTGCTCATGAGTCCATCCTGCAGTCAATGATTGACGACAATCTAGCTAGATCATGTGATTTATTCTCTCTGTCAATAAGTAACCAGAAGACTGTGGTGCTTCAACAAGGTATAGCCAGTTCCACAGATATATCATTAAATAGCACAACCCTTGAATCTGTGAGAAAGTTCACCTATCTCGGTTCTTTGGTCACAACCACTGTCTCCCTTGAAGAAGAAATAAATTGCAAATCGAAAAGGCAGCTTCCACATTTGGCAAACTTAAAGATAGAGCATGGGCCAACACCAATTTAACACTACCAACTAAGATTCAAATCTACTAAAGTTGTGTACTTAGTACACTTCTTTACGGATCAGAAACTTGGACTACCTATGCAGGGCAGGATAAAAGGTTAAACAACTTTCATGTGCATTGCTTTCAAAAGATAATGAACATCAAATGGCAGGACAAAGTAACCAACTATAATGTTTTATAATGAGCCAAATTTCCATCCATCATGGCAACACTTAAGAGTCATAGACTAAGGTGGCTGGGTCATGTAAGAAGAATGGCAAACATTCATATTCCCAAACAAGTATTGTATGGCAAACTAAAGGATGTAAAGAGAACAAAGGGTAGACCACTGCTAAGAAATAAGGATGTTTGCAGGGCTTCCTTGAGGGAATTCTCTATCAGTGAAAGAAACTACTTGGTAGGGAAAGGAAAATACTTGGTATAGAATGGAACAAATTCAAAACCAACAAAGAAATTAGAGAAATTGCCAATCAACCACTAATATCTTCAGTAATCAAGAAAAGATGATGGTCATATGTTGGACATGTCATGAGGAGAGATAATAACTGAATAACAAAGCAAGCCTTCATGTGGGAAACAACTGGTAATAGGAAAAGAGGCAGAGAGAGAGAGACACTGAGAAGAACATTGATCAGAGAGGCAAGAGCAGCAGGAATCATTTCCCTCAATGAGATAGAACTGCTTGCACAGAACAGAGACAAATGGCGAGATTTGATCAAATATCTTTATAAGGATTGAAGACTGCTAGATTAGAAATTTCGATAAGAGAAAGAGTATCTGGGTCTATGCCCTATGGGCCGGCTACGGCTCAAGGTCAATAGATGGATGGGTGGGTGGGTTGGGTGGTCTTGGCATGGGTGGAAGGATGGATGGATGGATCATCATCATGTACCATACCGGTTGGCGTAGGCGATCATGTCCTTCCACAATCTTCTATCTACAGTGCATCGTATCAGTTCTGTTGTTGACTGTTTTCCATGCCATGACACCAAGCTATCCAGTATTTTCTCTCTTTGTTGTCCGCGATCTCTCTTTCCTTTTATTTTGCCAGTTGTAACCAAGTATTTCAACTTTCCTCTTCTCATGATGTGCCCGAAAAATGTTGATTGCTTCTTTCTGATGTTTTTTAAGAGCTCCCTTTTTGTGTTGGCCTCTTTGAGAATTTCCTCATTGGTCTTTTTAGCTGTCTAGGGAACTTTCAACATTCTTCTGAGAAATCCCATCTCTGTGACCTCTAATCGTCTTTTCATTTGTTTGTCTACTGTCCATGATTCGCTTCCATAGGTCAGAATTGGTTCTACATAGCACCGATGAACTCTCTTTCTCACTTCTATTGACATAGATTTGTTGCATAAGACATTTTTCATTTTCTGAAATGCTATTTTGGCCTGAGCTATTCTGCTTTTTGAAGGATGGATGGATAGATAGAAAGAAACTGGGTAAATCTGGTTGCTGATCATAACATATGGAGAACAAAAATAAAAAATGGCACAGCAACTTTCGAGACAGTGCTGATATCAAATCCAGTAGACAAAAGGCGCAGAGAAAGGATACAAGGCCAGGCACCACAAATACATTCTGTGGATGTATATGTCTGTCCAGTATTGGTAGATTCAGCCACAGAAAAAGCTGTCCAGCAAAGCTGCATCCAACATACGACACTAATATTTTACCAAACCTCAGGACCTATTATAATTGCTTCATACCAATCATCTGTCAAGACGCCAAAGGCAATATTTATATACATCAGCATTCTATGGACACTACACCCAGGTTAACGTGGTCACTTTAGAATTACCCAAGATCCACATCCACTTATGCCACAAATATTGTCTGTCAATCTTCTGTAGCATACTTTGCGAATCAATTACCAAGACTGTGTTATCCTCAATCTATGTAACCAACCAAGTTATCACCGCCGTTGCTGCTTCTATCTCCACTCTCAAGCTGGACACTGTAATGCTACACTTGCCATATTCCCTAACCACTTCTCTGCCATGTTGGTATGCCACAAAACCCCAACTGCTGCACTATCCGTGGAGTACAGAGCCATCTGTGTAAATGATCAGATCTTGAGGAGAGGACACTTTTTCAATGATTTCCATATTACAGCTCTGTAGCTCCATATGCCCAAATGCGACACTTTATGCTGAGCTGAATTATTACTTTGGTTAGCCTCTTTTTCTCTGCTGTTACTTCTATCCAATCCTTGCCTGCCCTAATATCATTCAGATCACATACTTTCCTTATGGACTCCTCCACCTCAACAATCCAGAATCGTCCACGTCTGTGGCTCCTGCCCTTAGTCGCGCCCAATTCTGAATGCAAGGAATGATTTATGTTCCTTCTAATACAGTCATTCAACAGTATTAGCCATACCTAACTTAAAAAAATAACACACAAGTCATTTGTATCAGTCAGATTTAACACTAACACACAAGTCATTCAATTCTATCAGTCAGACCTAATTGAACAATTACACATAAGTCAATTACTTGTATCAGTCAGATTTCACAATAATACATGTAAGTCAAGCATCTGTATAAGTCAGGCCTAACTAAAATCTGACACACAAGTTAGTCAATTGTATCAGTCAAACTTGATTTAACACTCCCATACAATTCACACTACGTCAGTTAGGCTTAACACTAAGACTTAACACTGCTAAATCATTCATTTGTACCAGTCAAGCCTCACTCATTGACAATCAAACCACCCTGGCCAAGTTTAACATACCAGAGAGTTAAACTGAGTAAACAATATCATTTAGGCCTAATCTATGAGAATATTATAATTTATCTATCTATGCATCTAATGTTAATAAATAACAATCATATATAAAGAAAAACTACCCAACTCTATCAGTCAACTGTAAAGTATAAATGATACACATGTTATTCAAGCTTATCACTTCTAGCCTACCTTATCAGATTCAGAATTGTAGAAGAAATTAGACCAGTTAGGATCTGTCTGCATGAATCTCCACACAAACAATTCATTCAGGCACAGTTTCAGCAGAGCTGCAGAGATCTGTGGTGATACAAACACAAGTTTACAGTTTGGAATCGGAATAACAAAAAAGAGGTAAAGTTTCCAGGCATGAAAGAGATTGTAAAAATGAGTTGTATTAATTGTCATATTTCATTTAATTAATCTTTCTTCATCTTCAACATTCAAATCTTGTGACCATGCGAACTTCGCTCTTTGTCCTGTTTCATGATGGATGGGTAAGAACAACATCATGATACATGATGAGCTGGTCACATGGTTGGTACTTGCATGTGCATTTATGTCCTGACTTTTTCCCTAAAATGTGCCATGCCTAACACACTCTGTCTTCAGTAGGCTGAATTTTGGTGTGTGGCGTGTTTTTCCTCCTTATAGGGCAGATGTCAGCCATGCCTGTTGGGCCCACCCTGCCCGTGGTTTCTGTCTGAGTTTTCTCCCCTTCCTTCTCCCGATGTAACTGCTAGGCAGCAGTGGTTTATTTTCCGGGGTGTCCTTCCCCAAGGATAGAGCTTTCAGTGTTTTCTCTTAATTGCATGGCTTACTCTGTTGTTGGACATATGGGACGTTTTTTAACGAATAGAACAGTTCCACCTGTTGCCCCCATCCAATTCTGGTTGGGGAGGCCTTCCATCTGGCTCTTAGTTCTTGGGCTCAGATCTGCAATCCCCTTTCCATGATGAAACTGACAGTTCTTGGGCTCAGATCTGCAGTCCCCTTTCTATGATGAAACTGACAGTTCTTGGGCTCAGATCTGTAGTCCCATTTCCATGATGAAACCGACAGTTCTTTCCAGGTCATGATGTCTGCCCTATAGTTTCTGCATTTGTTCAACACCCTCTAACTAGGTTTGGCACCATGGCTCCTTGTAGGTTAGACACAGATGGAGGATATGCTCTGGGTCCTGGATGCTAGTTCCACACGGAGTTCAACCACAAGGAAGCATTCATTTATGTGGGACACTTTGAGATGGTTTAGATGACTGCAGTGGCTGGTTCTCAGGCAGAGATGATTGTCTACCGGAATCTCTGCAATTGATCATTATTTTTCCAAAGTAAAACCAGTAAACCAAATTATCCTCAAAAGTGCAACAACAAAAATCCTATATTGGTAACTGTAAAAAAGTAAAGGTTTCCTCCACACCTTGCTAGAGTAGTAGATTATGGCATTAATACAGTAATTTTCCATGACCAATGACACATTTTTGTCACACCATGTTGTCTTTATTTCCCTGAAAATTCTCTGGTAACCTTTTTAAGAAGGAGACATGATAAAGCATCGAAAGTAAATTTTATCACGAGGAGAATTCATCACACGATTCATAATTTATAATTGTAGGAATTGAGGTTCCTGACTAAATCCGAAACAAAACAAAACAGCTTTACACCACAAGACCACAAATGTTGAATGTAAATAGTGCAATAAAGATATAGATGTTGATGAAAGAGGGAGTGGTGAATAGATTAAAACATGTGTAGGGCTTGAGCCGACAACTCAAACATTATTATCAGACATCACAGCTTATCCGCAACTTATTACTTTGCTTTTCCTCTGAAATGATTAGGGTACTATCAAAGTAGATTAAAAAGTTTGTTAGAGTTACGCCGACTATTCAAACATTTTTATCTTACATTGCTTTCTTGTTTTGTGTTCTTGATATCAGCAGCTTATTACCTAACTTTCCTTTTAACATTGCTGTGCTACTAAATTCTAATTTCTTTAGTCGTACTTCATTTAATTAACACACTGTACCAACTTCACATTATTATGATTAGTTTTCGTTGACTTGTGATTATGCACATCATAATATTGATGTTCTCTGTTTTCAGATGAGTTCGCCTGCACCATTAAAGACGACAAATTTTTCCAGAGATGATTTTTCTTGCAATAAATATCTCGTGATGAAATTTACATGCGATGAATTTTACCTGTGGTTAAATATCTCCAGGATGATTTTTCTTTAGATGAATTTTCCATGTTTTTCCACAATGTTTATTTTGTGGACCCATTTTAAGAGGTGGGATAACTCCAGTCTGACAAAAACAAACCCAACAGTTCTGGGAACTGAACCCAGAACCTTCTGATCAGAAACGAGCGCACTAACTACTCCACCAAGACGTGGATGAATTTTCCATGTTTTTCCACAATGTTTATTTTGTGGACCCATTTTAAGAGGTGGGATAACTCCAGTCTGACAAAAACAAACCCAACAGTTCTGGGAACTGAACCCAGAACCTTCTGATCAGGAAACGAGCGCACTAACTACTCCACCAAGACGTCAGGTCATCTAAGCCACACACTTACATTGTCTGCTACCAATTGGCTCTGCTTTTTAAAACACCCTAACATCTCATTAACAGATAAGAGACAAATGATAAATAGCATTTAAAATACCAGCCTTATATTACCAATGTCAAACATGGTCATTGAAAAAAGTCCCACAGAGAAGATCATAACCATCGAAATGAGGTACTAGAGAATGATAACAAACAACATCATCATCATCATTGAGAGCCATCTTAGGATCGAAGGTTGGCTACCATGGAGCGCCATTTTGCTGTCTCTTGCTTTGATGGTGCAGGTTGTCATAGGTTGACTTGTCCATCTTTTCATGTTACTTGTCAGTGTTAGTCTTGGTCTGCCTCTGCCTATTTTACCTTGCATTTTCCTTTCCAAGATTACTTTTACTAAGCTGCTGTCTTTTAACATGCCCCAAAAATCTCATTTGTCTTGTTTGAATTGTGTTTAGTAGTTCTCTTTTTATTTTTAGTTGCTTTAAGACTTCATCATTTGTTTTCTTTTCTGTTCACCCAAATCTTCCGATTTTTCTATAAATCCACATTATAAAGGCTTCAATATTCTGTTCTGTTTTCTTATCTAATGTCCATGTTTCTGCACCATACAGGAATGTTGAGAAGAGATAATATTTTGCTATTCTTAGTTTTAGCCCTGATGTTATTATATTTTTCGTGGCATTAAAAACAACAAATAACACAAAGATAAAAAAAAAATCCCAAAATGAAAATCAGAGACCAGATCGAAGTTAAACAATACCTGGAATATAAACAACAAATGAAATTGGTCGAACACTTAGTAAGAATGAAACCAGACCCAACAAAACCAAGAGCTTTCTACTTTCAAACATCAGGACTGAGATCAAGACGGAGACCAAGAAAAAGGTGGTTAACGGAATAAAAGACATCTGCAAGAAGACAAACATTTTTTTCTTTTCTAAAGATGGACAATTTAACCAAACAACACAATATTTGTTGGTGACGCAGCAACACGACAAGAAATGAAATCAAATAAAAAAATGCTAAAACTGAAATCGTTATCTTGTTGTCCATAAAGAATGAACCCGCTTTGAACTTCCATTTTACTCTCAGTCATAATCAGTGGTCTTAATGAACACCAAGATGCCTAAAAGCTAAAAGGAACTGCGATAATGAAGTAGTAGCAATAAAATGCCGCCCGTCACAGATTGAGGTGCATGGGAGATATAGTGTAAGTATCCACATTTGTTTTATCCATAGATATATCTGGTGGGTTGAGAAATCAGCGTAATAAATGATGATAAAGAAAGCAAGGAGGCATGTGATTTTAAGATAAACTCAGAAATCTCTAGACAACTTCAGAGAAATGATTACATCAAATATGAATATAATAAATGGTTATGACACTTGAACGGAATGAACCCCAACCAAGAGCAGCATGAGCACAATATATGAAAACGTCAGGTTATAGTGCAAAATGAACGACCCAGCAAATACACAAGAATAGAAAAAACAAAAAATTGTACTCTCCAGCCAGAACCAGCCAGCCGATTAGAGATAGAAAAGGGAACGCAATCTATTATTTAAAAAGCCATGCTGAAGTCGTGTGTGTTACAGAAAGCAACAGCACAAGCACTTACTTATCGACTTAACGTCACTTTATAAGCAAACGATGAAGAAGAGCAAACGTCGAAAAAACACACAAGAAGATGATTAGTCCCACTACATTTATCGCAAGACGAGGTACCCTTGCTCTACTAGTTCTCAAACTATAAATGTTATTTGACGGGGAACTCTAGATCTACTAGTCCTCACACAGTAAATGTTATTTGACGAGGAACTCTAGATCTACTAGTCCTCATAAAATAAATGTTATTTGACGAGGAACTCTAGATCTACTAGTCCTCATACAATAAATGTTATTTGACGGGGAACTCTAGATCTACTAGTCCTCACACAGTAAATGTTATTTAATGAGGAACTCTAGATCTACTAGTCCTCACACAATAAATGTTATTTGATGAGAACTCTAGATCTACTAGTCCTCACACAATAAATGTTATTTGATGAGGAACTCTAGATCTACTAGTCCTCACACAATAAATGTTATTTGATGAGGAACTCTAGATCTACTAGTCCTCACACAATAAATGCTATTTAATGAGGAACTCTAGATCTATCAGTCCTCACACAATAAATGTTATTTAATGAGGAACTCTAGATCTACTAGTCCTCACACAGTAAGTGTTATATGACAAGGAACAAATATTAAAAGAATTCAAGCAATGGCCAGCCAAAGACTGTCAACAATGAAGAAACTAGCTGGTACATCCTGGAAAGAAACAATAAAGATCTTAAAGCAATTCTACACTGGAGTAGTCAGACCCATCATGGAATATACCTCAAGCTCCTGGGCAACAGCGGCAAAGACGAATGTGGGAAAACAAGACAAAATCCAAAACATGACACTCAGAACAACTCTGGGAGCACTGATATGCACCGCAATCACAACAATAGAAAAAAACAGAAGATCTTGAGTTCCTAGCACACCACAGAAAATACAAAACTCTCATCCAGTTTTAAAAATGTATAAAGTTACCAGATCACCCACTGTACCAATAATTCCAAGACAGAACAAAAAAACAGACAAACCACCTTGCAAGGGGGAACCTTCAAACACCACTCTCATTATTTAGAACTAAACAAAGATCGGTACGATGCCCTCACATCTGAACCATGGTCACACTGTAAAATAAAACAAAAATAATCCCAGATGTTCCAGGAATAGTTTCCAAAAATGAGCTGAGACGAAATGGGAGCCCTATCACTCATTATGCTAAGGAAAAATATCCCAGAGATACATGGACACAGGTCTTCACAGAAGGATCTGCAACTGAAGCCTCAAAGTAGGGTGGCAGTGGTATCTATATAACTTACCCAAGTGGAAAGACAGAAACATACTCTCTTCCAGTCAGAGAACGGTGCACAAATTTTAGAGCAGAGGCAATGGCACTCCATACAGCCCTACAAACTCTCAACACACAAAAAGTCTGAAGTCCAAAAATTGTCATTCTCACAGATCCTAGGTCAGTCATACAAGCAATGTTAAGCTCAAAGCAGGAGAGACTCATTCAAGAAATAAAGAACAACAATGTGTCTTAGCTTTCAGAAAAGACAGAACTAGTCCTGCAGTTGATACCAGCACATTGTGGCATCTCTGGAAGTGAGAAAGTAGATGAACTCGCAAAAATAGGTGGAAGCTTTAACAGTCCAACTAACCTCAGAACCTCAAAGAAATAAAAATAATCACGAAGCAAGACAGGAAAACAGAATGGAGGGAGTTGCGTGGAAAATATGGGCCAGAATGTGACAGCCTAAACAAGCTTAGCATACCAAGATATTCAGACTCAGAACAGGTCATTGTGGTCTTAGAGCACATCTACACAAGATAGGACTCAGTGACTTTACAACATGTGACTGTGGAGCAGCCAAACAAACTCCAGAGCATACACTACAGGACTGCAGCACTCTAAATACCCTAAGAACACAAATATGACGCACAGAAAGAACTCAACATGACAAGCTATGGGGAAGCGGTGATGACCTCAAACACACCGCACCGTCTAGTTCGTGAGCCATGCTGGTCTAGATGTCTAAACCCATAGCAATAGCTGGTCGTTGAAGATGAATTTGATGAGAAACCCTTGATCTACTAGTTCCTCACACCACAAATATCATTTGATGAGAAACCCTTGATCTACTAGTTCCTCACACCACAAATATCATTTGATGGGAAACCCTTGTTTTACTAGTTCCTCACACCACAAATATCATTTGATGAGAAACCCTTGATCTACTAGTTCCTCACACCACAAATATCATTTGATGGGAAACCCTTGATCTACTAGTTCCTCACACCACAAATATCATTTGATGAGAAACCCTTGATCTACTAGTTCCTCACACCACAAATATCATTGTGATGAGAAACCCTTGATCTACTAGTTCCTCACACCACAAATATCATTTGATGGGAAACCCTTGATCTACTAGTTCCTCACACCACAAATATCATTTGATGAGAAACCCTTGATCTACTAGTTCCTCACACCACAAATATCATTTGATGGGAAACCCTTGTTTTACTAGTTCCTCACACCACAAATATCATTTGATGAGAAACCCTTGATCTACTAGTTCCTCACACCACAAATATCATTTGATGGGAAACCCTTGTTTTACTAGTTCCTCACACCACAAATATCATTTCATGTGAAACCCTTGTTCTACTAGTTCCTCACACCACAAATATCATTTGATGGGAAACCCTTGTTCTACTAGTTCCTCAAACCACAAATATCATTTGACAGTGAATCTTTGTTCTACTAGTTCCTCACACCACAAATATCATTTGATGGAGAACCCTCGTTCTACTAGTTCCTCACACCACAAATATCATTTGACAGGGAATCTTTGTTCTACTAGTTCCTCACACAACAGATATAATTTGACGGGGAACCCTCGCTCTACTAGTTCCACACACCACAAATATCATTTGACGGGGAACCCTTGCTCTACTAGTTCCTCACACAACAGATATCATTTGACGGGGAACCCTTGCTCTACTAGTTCCTCACTCCACAAATATTTGACGGGGAACCCTTGTTCTACTAGTTCCTCACACAACATATATAATTTGATGGGGAACCCTCATTCTACTAGTTCCTCACTCCACAAATATTTGACGGGGAACCCTTGTTCTACTAGTTCCTCACACCACAAATATCATTTGACAGGGAATCTTTGTTCTACTAGTTCCTCACACAACAGATATAATTTGACGGGGAACCCTCGTTCTACTAGTTCCACACACCACAAATATCATTTGACGGGGAATCCTTGCTCTACTAGTTCCTCACACAACAGATATCATTTGACGGGGAACCCTTGCTCTACTAGTTCCTCACACAACATATATCATTTGACGGGGAACCCTTGCTCTACTAGTTCCTCACACAGCAGATATCATTTGACGGGGAACCCTTGCTCTACTAGTTCCTCACACAACAGATATCATTTGACGGGGAACCCTTGCTCTACTACTTCCCCACACGACAATTGAGGTGACGTCATTCTTCGTTGTGCTGCTGGTTTAATAATACGACATAACAAAGACTTTTATTTAAACGTGAAAATAAAAAATAAAAATCAAGAATATATCAAATTGGAAGTGAAGAACAACGAAATAAAGAAGCTACTGCACTGCTGGCTTAATCAACATGGGCGAGAGAGAGAGAGAGGAAAAAAAAAAATCAACATCACGAGAGCTAATGGGAGATGTATAATCTCCCACCACTGAGCAGCATCTAAAATCATTAGAACAAATGATCAAATATAGTTGCTTTTCCCCCTCAAAGGTTAACAAGAAAAACGGAAAAGCGTACCACGAGGTCTGATCTCACTGATAATACAAACGAGAATAGAAAGTAAATGCGCATTAATATTTTTAGACGGTATTAATCGGTGCTTGCATATTGAATCATACACGCAAACAAGTATTTCTTTCTTTCGTAAAAGTTCAAACCAGTACCAAAGCTACTTCGTGCTTTAATATATTTAATGGTTTTTGCTGTATTTTTGTCAGAATGGTTAAAGAAAATACTTTGTTTTGTATACTTTATTCTTGTTTTGAATAACCTCAGAGTTTATTTCAAAACTTTTGAATTTTGAACTAAGATTCCATTAATACAGAACGAACATGCGGTCATGTTTGCGTCAGCGTTCACTGCTACGTTTTTAGATAAGTGTATAGATAGGAAGTTCCACTGTTGGGATCTTCGACGGTGAAGCAGATTACGCGCATGTGATCTGAAATCCTCTACAGTGTGCACAAAAGTGTGTTCTGTGTTGATTGCAGTATACGTCATCATCGGAATACCGGTAAATAAGGCGGATAGGCGGCAGGAACTGGTAAAGGCTGTGTCTGAAAAGCGTTCCTTGTTGCAGTTTCCTCACATTCCAAGTCCGGCTTGATGCAGGAGCTACTGAGTTAAGTGCTCTGTGCATACCGTAAGCTGTGCGTTTCATCCGTTTTGATCGTGTTACGAAATTCCGATTGCTTACGATGAATGATGATGTCGTATGACGTGGGACAGATGGCTGTGTCCACTTTCTGTGCGGTTTCGCCTTATGTCTTTAGACGTGTGCTGAGACTGCTATGATAGGGACTGCAGCTACCTTTCTTTATTTGGGAGATGAGTTATTAATTATGAAGATTCCATTGGCACGGGCAGTTGAGCAATTATGGACTTTAATTCGTTTGCAGTGATACCGGACGCTTCCATAACCATAATACAGAACAACGAAACAAAATAAAAATACATACATACATACATACATACATACATACATACATACATACATACATACATACATACATACATACATACATACATACATACATACATACATACATACATACATACATACATACATACATACATATTGTTAACGCCCGAAGGTGGAGAATAGCATTATAAGATACATTCATTTGTGATGTCATTTTTCCGACAATCTGGTATACGACAAAGAGGGTTAAAATAGATGGTTGTGATATGAGTCATGTAACACACATAAAGTCCGAAATAATAGTAAAAGAAAGCAACAAGAAAGGTTTCAGTCGGAATAGTAAGAAAACAGAAGTAATGGCCTCGTCGAAGAAATCATCATCACCATCATGCAGCATAAAAATAAAGAAGACAAATCTGAAACAAGTGCAGCGCGTCAAATACTTGGGCATAATAATAACATCAGATGGAAGATTCACTACATAAATAAAGAGCAGAATAGCTCAGGCCAAAATAGAATTTCATAAAATTAAAAACGTCTTATGCAACAAATCTATGTCAATAGCAGTGAGAAAGAGAGTTCAGCGGGGCTATATAGAGACAATTCTAAACTATGGAAGTGAATCACAGACATTAAACAAACAAATGAAAAGACGATTAGAGACCATAGAGATGGGATTCCTCAGAAGAATGTTGAAAGTTCCCCGGACAGCTAAAAAGACCAATTAGGACATTCTCAAAGAGGCCAACACAAATAAGGAGCTCCTAAAAACACCAGAAAGAAACATTTTTCAGGCCCATTATGAGAAGAGGAAATTTGGAATACTTGGTTACAACTTTCAAAATACAAGGAAAGAGATCGCGGACGACAAAGAGAGAAGATACTAGATAGCTTGCTGTCATGGCAAGGAAAACAATCAGCAACAGAATTGATACGATGTACTGTGGATAGAAGATTGTGTAAGGACATGAAAGCATTCGCCAACCGGCATGGCACATGATGATGATGAAATTCCGAAAACTTAAGCAACTAGCGTTTATTGAGAAAGGGGGAGGTGGTTAAAGGCATACAAATGCATGTATATACATAAACCGTGACGCTGCTGTAAAGCTGATTCATGATGCATTTCCGTGTGTGTGTGTGCTTGTGCTGACCACAGTTCCACTGAAGGCCTAATGTACCGAAACGTTGTTCGACAGTTTTACGCTTCACTTCCGTAAAGCTGTAATTTTTCTCATTCTTTTCCCCCTTTCACCTAGTGTTTATTGCCTTTGATATTCTAAAGAAAGACTGGATCAAGGGCTTCAAAAGCACCAGTGGCGAGGATCAAGAATAAGGGAAAGATATTGAGGGGTTTTGGGAGCCGCGTTAGCTCAGTGGTTAGTGAACTGGACTACAAAGGACAAGAGGTAAGGTTCGATCCCAATCAATGGCGTCCGGTTCACCCAGCCTTTAATGGGTACCGAATTTTTTCCTGGGAAAGTAAAGCGGCACGGGCACAATCCAGACCACATTACCCCAGAAATATGTGCTGAGGGTCTGTAAAATTTATGGTCACTAACACCATATTCCCTATACGTAATTTGGCGTGACAGGGGTACTTTACTTTTTTATTGAGGGGTTTTGTTGCAGACTAGTAAAGGTATTGGTTAGGAGTGTTGTTTCCTGACATAATTTGGTTGTAAGCCCATTGGGAGTAAAGCGCGTTTTCCGTTAATAATTTAATGTCGCAAAGGAGTACAGTATATTAAAATTCACCCTACTAGATCATAGCATTATATATATATAGCGATGAGAGGGTCAGTGCTCCTCTTTGCTATTATCTGTCCAGGAGCATTTGAGTACTACGAATTTTTCGTGAAGCTATGCTCCTGTGGCATTAAGTACTGCGGGGTTACCTTTAAAATTGATGTACCAAGTAACCAGTGGTTACTCTCTTTCTACCATTACTCCAAAAGTATTTCCAATGCATTAGCCACAAACTGTTCGGGTCAGAGTTTCAAATTTAACCCCCCCCCCCCCAAAAAAAAAAAAAAAACCGTCGCCGATTAAAAAAAAATACACTAATATTATTGTGATTCTATCATGCTCTATCTTGATTTGTAGAACAATAAGCTATCCATTTGTACTCAATCATTAACAGCTGGGTTTGGACGGAGGACCGTCAAGCAACAATAGAGCCCACGATGTCGTCAAGCCAGTGCTTCACCACCTCGCTACTGACCGCCCCTATTGGCAGATGCAATTGTAATTGATAAACTTTTACTCAGGCTGATTGAATTAAAAATTGTACGCGATACAAGTGAAAATTTAAAAAAAAACATTCAAGAGAAGTTATTTGGGGTGTTTGTTCAACCATTGCGCCATGGCAGCCATCGGCACACAGTTTAACAAACACTACTCTTTGTTTCCTAAAGTGCTCCCAGCTCTTATGGGATTGCCCAGTGATGTCAGCTCTTCATTATAATCAATTAATTTTCACCATAATGATGTAACCACAGCTTTATTTATTTATTTTGTTGCACCATTCCCCGTCAACACAGCGTTATGTCTGTCCCCACCTACATTTACGCCAATCCCTTTAGGATTTGCTCATTATTACGCAAACGCATATACCGCTAGTCATCGGCTATTACACACGAAATGCATGTGGTAATATACAAACGAATCAGTGTCTTTTATACGCAGAAACACCTGATCCTTATTCAGGTTTCATTTACATAAACACATGATCCTTATCCAGGTTTCATTTACAGAAACACATGATCCTTATCCTGGTTTCATTTACAGAAACACCTGACCGTATCCTGGTTTCATTTACAGAAACCCTGATCCTTATCCTGGTTTCATTTACAGATACACCTGATCCATATCCAGGTTTCATTTACAGAAACCCCTGATCCATATCCTAGTTTCATTAACAGAAACACCTGATCCTTATCCTGGTTTCATTTACAGAAATCCTTGTCCCCCAACTTATACTTATTTCTTGCAATGTAAAAGAAAAGTGCCACTCAGTAGACACAAGTAACAAATAATAATAATGAGTACCTGACTTCTAGGAAGGGATACCCCACAACAGCAACCACATTTATGGGATATCCCACAACAGCAACCACATTTATGGGATACCCAACAACAGCAAGCACATTTAAGGGATACCCCACAACTGCAGCCACATTTATGGGATATCCCACAACAGAAGCCACATTTATGGGATATCCCACAACAGCAACCACATTTATGGAATATCCCACAACAGCAACCACATTTATGGGATACCCCACAACAGCAACCACATATATGGGATATCCCACAATAGCAGCCACATTTATGGGATATCCCACAACAGCAACCACATTTATCTGATACCCCACAAAAGCAGCCACATTTATGGGATACCCCCCAACAGCAACCACATTTATGGGATACCCCACAACAGCAACCACATTTATGGGATACCCCACAACAGCAACCACATTTATGGGATATCACACAACAGCAACCACATTTATCTGATACCCACAAAAGCAGCCACATTTATGGGATACCCCCCAACAGCAACCACATTTATGGGATACCCCACAACAGCAACCACATTTATGGGATATCCCACAACAGCAACCACATTTATGGGATACCCCACAACAGCAACCACGTTTATGGGATATCCCACAACAGAAGCCACATTTATGGGATATCCCACAACAGCACACACATTTACGGGATATCCCACAACAGCAACCACATTTATGGGATATCCCACAACAGAAGCCACATTTATGGGATACCCCACAACAGAAGCCACATTTAAGGGATACCCCACAACAGAAGCCACATTTATGGGATATCCCACAACAGCAGACACATTTATGGGATATCCCACAACAGCAGACACATTTATGGGATATCCCACAACAGCAGCCACATTTACGGGATACCCCACAAAGGTAACCATAGTTAAGGGATACCACACAAGTGCAACCAAATTTATGGGATACCCCACAACAGCAACCACATTTATGGGATACCACACAACAGCAACCACATTTACGGGATACCCCACAACAGCAACCATAGTTAAGGGATACCCCACAACAGCAACCACATTTATGGGATATCCCACAACAGCAACCACATTTATGGGATACCCCACAATAGCAGCCATATTTATGAGATACCCCACAACAGCAGCCACATTTATGAGATACCCCACAACAGCAGCCACATTTATGAGATACCCCACAACAGCAGCCACATTTATGAGATACCCCACAACAGCAGCCACATTTATGGGACACCTTCAACTTTCTTTAAATCGATGCTTAGTTCGTTGATAACTTTCCCCATCAAGCCCACTCCCATCTCCCATTGTATCATCTTTCCTTCTCCATCTCTTGTTTTTTTTCTCTCTCCCTCTCACTCATCTCTTTCTCGTTATTTCTACACACAACACATACACATACAACTGTTAAGCACTCTACTCATGCCGAAGACGGATATGTCCAGCCAAAAGGCGCTGATGCGGCTTGGCTGTAAATTTAGCGACATAACGCACGCACGTCTGCTTAATAGGTGGAAGTTATAAAGAAGAAAAGAAACTGAATACAATTAGAATATCCTCCACAGACCAATTTTCTTTTTACGATAAAAGTTATGATTATGATACTTATAAGATGTTTAATAACTATAAAATTACATATCAAATGTCTCTACTTCATTAAAAGGTATAAATAATAATGGGTTTTGTTAACATATAATTAAGAAATATAATTTTTAACAACGCTAAATTTATTATTTATACTTATCTATCTATCTATTGTCCTATCCAGCCGAAGACGGCACATAGGGCAGAACCACAATCTCAAAAACAGAAACCTTGCGTGCCAAAATGGCACATATTGCAGAGATCACTGCTTCTAAAATCAATGGCTTTGTTTCCATAACAATACTTTTTACAATGACAGCTTGTCAAGCCATCGACCAACCTCCTTAGTCGCCTCTTACGACAGTTTATACTTAGGACTATTAAAAACGTTTTGTCAAGTAGCAGAGAAAATAAGTGGAAAGAGAGAAAACAGTGAAAAAATACTACTCATCTCCATTGAATTGTCTGATGACATGTAGCCTATATCATATATACATGTTTTAATGCACCTATTAGGATTACACTCAAATAGGCCCAGTTTTATTTGCGTCTAAAACTACCAACACTGGCGCTTTAACATCTTTCTGAAATTACGTTGTTCACGGAAACGGCGTGTAGCCTGAGTGGTTTGCTTTATTATATATGAAATGTCTATATTAACCTGTATACAGTTATCTATAAATTTTAATTTCATCGGTTTTAAAGATGTGAGATAAAGAAAGTCAATAAACATTTCTTACTTATAAAGGTAATATTTAATGTTACCATTTAAAAAAGAATCTATTATCGGTGCAATAAAATTGTCTTAAATAATTTCGTAAATAGTCACACAACCATTTTATGTATATATCGCATTTATTAATTAGTATACATATCGCATTTATTAATTAGTATACATAGTGCATTTATTAATTAGTATACATATAGCATTTATTCATTAGTATACATATAACATTTATTAATTAGATTAGTATACATATCGTATTTATTCATTAGTATACATATAGCATTTATTAATTAGTATACATATAGCATTTATTAATTAATATACATATAGCATTTATTAATTAGTATACATATAACATTTATTAATTAGTATACATATAACATTTATTAATTAGTATACATATAACATTTATTAATTAGTATACATATAACATTTATTAATTAGTATACATATCGCATTTATTAATTAGTATACATATAACATTTATTAATTAGTATACATATCGTATTTATTAATTAGTATACAGATCGTATTTATTAATTAGTATACATATCGTATTTATTAATTAGTATACATATAGCATTTATTAATTATTATACATATTGCATTTATTAATTAGTATACATATCGTATTTATTAATTAGTATACATATAGCATTTATTAATTAGTATACATATCGTATTTATTAATTAGTATACATATCGTATTTATTAATTAGTATACATATAGTATAGTTTCCTGTGTGTTACCGGGGCCTCATTATGAGGGAAGTAAAGAATAGTGACACTGTGACCTTCCAGGCATGTCGTAAGAGGCGACTAAGGAGGTTGATCTATGGCTTGACAAGCTGTCATTGTAAAAAGTTTGTTATGGAAACAGCACCATATATTTTAGAGCAGTGATCTCTGCAATATGTGCCACTTTGGCACGCAAGGTTTCTGTTTTTGAGATTGTGGTTCTGCCCTATGTGCCGTCTTTGGCTCGAAAGGACAATAGATAGATAGATACATATAGCATTTATTAATTAGTATACATATAGCATTTATTAATTAATATATATCTATCTATCTATCTATCTATTGACCTTTCGAGCCGTAACCGGCCCATAGGGCGTAGACCAAGATACACCTTCTCCTATATGGATTTTTTTGTTCTAGCAGTTTTCTTTTAAAGATATTTTATCAAATCTCGCCATCTGTCTCTGTTCTGTGCAAGCAGTTCTATCTCATTGAGGGAGCCGACTCCTGCTGCTCTTGCCTCTCTCATCAATGTTCTTCTCAGTGTCTCCCTGGGTCTTCCTCTTTTTCTTTTACCTGTTGTTTCCCATATGAGGGCTTGCTTTGCTATTCGGTTATTATCTCTTCTCATCACATGTCCAACGTATGACCATCGTCTTTTCTTTATTACTGAAGATATTAGTGGTTGATTGGCGATTTCTCTAATTTCCTCATTTGTTTTGAATTCGTTCCATGCTATACCAAGTATTTTCCTTAGACATTTATTTTCGAATGCGTTCAACTTTGTTTCTATATCTCTTGTTGTTTTCCAGCTTTCACACGCATACGTAAGGGTTGATAGTACATTTGATTTGAATAGCCTAAGTTTTGTGTTTGTGCTGATAAGTTTTGATTTCCACAACTTTTCAAGGCTTCTGAAAGACATTGCTGCTTTAGCTATTCTGATTTTAATTTCTTTGCTCGTATCCCCTTCTCGATCAATGTGACTTCCAAGATAGATAAAGTGATCGATCTCTTCAACTGGTTTGTTTTCCATGTATATTTTAAATTAATATATATATATAACATTTATTAATTAGTATACATATAACATTTATTAATTAGTATACATATAGCATTTATTAATTAATATATATATATAACATTTATTAATTAGTATACATATCGCATTTGAACGATACAGCGGTGCGAACAGTTGAATTTCAGATTCTGGCGTTCTTGTGCTTTGTGATTACTGATAAAAGTATTTATTAATCATAGCATATATAAATAAAGTTTCTTAAGGCAAGTCCCATTTTAGTTCACATAATAAATAAAGCTAATGAAACAGTGTATGACAGTTATAACTATCGTAACGTATTCTTGCACCATTCTAAAACATGTTTGTTTGATCCGATCCATGCGACAATAAAATATAATGCATTTTGAATGCACATAATTATCGCCGAAATTTATCTTAATAAATGTTCAGGGATTTCGCAAAAGAATCGCCTTACTAATCTAGTCGTTGTGATGTTCTTTATTTGCATGTATCTGTGCAGTTTTCCAAGATTAGATGCACGTTTCACATTCGATGGATACAATGATAAACATCACGGTTCTCTAATCTCTGCCTGATAATGACACAGTAATGATTTTTTCTTGGCAGAACAGAACACAGTGAGTACAGTAAAGATGTGCGTGGACTGTAATAACACTACCACCCCTGTATTTTTCCCAACGTTGATTACATTACAACTCTATAGGACACCGCCGGCGAGGCATCATTAAATAACAACCAACAACAAGTGGGTGGCTGAGTGGATAACTTGTGGGTGGCTGAGTGGATAACTTGTGGGTGGTTGAGTGGATACCTTGTGGGTGGTTGAGTGGATAACTAATGGGTGGCTGAGTGGATAACTTATGGGTGGCTGAGTGGATAACGTATGGGTGGCTGAGTGGATAACTTATGGGTGGTTGAGTGGATAACTTGTGGGTGGCTGAGTTGATAACTTATGGGTGGCTGAGTGGATAACTTATATGTGGCTGAGTGGATAACTTGTGGGTGGCTGAGTGGATATATTTATGGGTGGCTGAGTAGATAACTTATGGGTGGCTGAGTGGATAACTTATGGGTGGCTGAGTGGATAACTTATGGGTGGCTGAGTGGATAACTTATGGGTGGCTGAGTGGATAACTTATTGTCTCAAAGTCAAGAAAACGCATACCGCATTGGAAATACCACAGCCAGACCCCATAAATGGGATAATGGTAGAAAGAGAGTAACCACTGGTCACTTGTTACATTATTTCTAAAGGTAACCCCACAGTACTTAATGCCACAGGAACATAGCTTCTCTTCACAGTACCAGACCTCCATATTTGGAGTTTACGTTGCAACCCTCTTGATTGTCGTTTTCAAAACATCATCAACTTTAATATTCAAGCATCCATTTTATGTAACTCCTTAAATTGATATATAATAGCCAACAAAAACTAGTCATGTTTTCAAAGTTATGTTGAAAAACAATTGTTTAGCAATCATAATTCTGACAACCACGACAGTTAAGTCAGTGAAATTTAAGGGTGAAAGTCTCAAAGCCCGCACACGCGCCGCAGAAATGAGTCAACCTCAAAATAACGAAATATTCTATCGGGCTGACTGAATTAAGATATAAAACACTTGAAAGATGTGATCATGAAAAGATCTACTTGACTGATCATGATAACATCTTGCTAAATGGGATGACCATAGATAAATATTAGTGACTGGGGTGACCATGGATAAAATTTTGTTGACTGGGATGACCACACAAAAAAACTACTTGACAGACGTCCCCATGACAGAACCTACTTGACTAAGGTGACCACACTACAATATACTTGACTGAAGTTAATACGATGAAATCTACTCGACAGACGTGACTACGATAAATCTACTTGGCTAACGTGACCATGGTGAAATTTACTTGAGTGACGTTATTGATTTAACATACTGTAAAGACATAACAATGATATAGTCCAATGTAATAGCGCATATCATACTGTTGAGGCGAAGGCGCGCCCCCCCAGCACCAGAGCTGGAAGTCGTCAGTGACTCACAACTGATGGCTTGCGCCAGGATCGGTGAACCAGAACCATCCAGACCCTGCTACACCTCTTCGTGGTGCCTCTAGAAACAGACTAACCTGTCTAGTCTGGCCAAGCGAGCAGGGATCGAAGTGGGAAGACGAACCCGGTACACAAAAAAGCGTCGGCTGAAATCGGATGTGTTGGGCCGAAAGGCGCAGATATCACAGTGTTACACTGCAAACTGCAACACAACGTAACTACGTCCACTTAACGTCCTTTTAAGGGCGGATGACGAGGAGAAAGTCTACGGTTCGTATCCGTTAGAATACCTCAAATCATCGGACGAACGCATCATCATCATCATCATCATCATATCATACTGTAATGATGTATAAATGATTTAATCTTCTTCAATGACGTAATCATGATTTAACAACATACTGTAATGACATCATAATGATATAACTTAGTGGACTCAAGCGATAATGATATAATATACTGGGATGACGTCGTGATATAATCTATATATTGATATATTATGATATAATCTAAATATATAAACTAGTATTAGAGGCGATAAGATTATAAATAACCGTAGAGAAAATGACTCATTGAAATGGACTGGATTGTCACAGCTGCTCTAATCTCAAATTGCTCCATTAGTGCTTCACCCTGCCTATTTCCATCATTGCTTCATCAAAGCATTCTTTCCTAAATAAGGAAATACTAACAATAGTAATAGGACGAGCAGTTTCCTTGTTGGTGGCAACTCTCTCTATCTGTACGTCTCCGCGCGCGCGCGCGCGCGCCTCATTTATATCTGCTTTTTGGCACTCTTTTTTCCTCGGTGAGGGACCATTTTACTGGCTCTCATCCGAACATCCTTCCCTCTTTCATTCACCCCATCCATTATTACTCCACGTCTCCGCAAGCCAATATTATAAATCTTGCGTTGTCCTATTTGCAACAATAGGCATAACATCCCATCTCATTCACGCACTCCGCGCGCGCGCGCATGCGCTCCAACAAACAAATAAAACACGGATTCATTTCAGATTGATTGATACAACCCTATAAATAGGAATACGTGCCCGTTTCTGCTACAGCAGAAAGAGAAGTTTTAAAATAGTGCGCATGAGTAGGAAAACTGCCTGCTATCTCAAAGACACAATAAAAGTGAGTGTACACCAGCGCTCCAGCGACAAGTATTCGCTTTTATAGGCTCGAGTCGGACATCATTCTTATGGATAGAGGATTACTCGGAAGTGATAGGAGGAACGTAACCGTAGGACTGATATGGAAATATATTGGGTAGCGTAAACAACGGGGGTTGAAAACAATATTCACTTTGAAATAGTGTTCGTACATAATAATCTGAGAACATATGTGAGTTCACTTGATATAATGGAACAATTTTTGTCACAAACCGTTACCAAGTTTTGTAACGTAAGTACGATGGAAGAGCTTACATTTATTTACTTTTATATGTTACGATTTCATTAGACTTTTCCCCTACATTTTGTTTGTTTGTTAGAAAATACATAATATAAATGCGTGTTAATGTTTCTCTTGTGATATGGTTCGTCACAAACCCAATCTCTCGAGCAAATGTGTCCACTTTAAGACCTCTATCTTTCTGACGTTAACCCGACGACCTCTAAAGGAATATGTAGTCCTCTTTGTCACCCATCCATAAAAAGATCTCAAGAGGCAGTAGATAGATGTTTTAGGTTGTTTTGGCAGAACTATGATTTTTGCGACTCTCGGACCAACACATCCGACTTCAACACAGGGTTTTTAAATACCGAGTTACCTTCCCTCTCGATTTCTACTCATTTGGTCTAGACTGGTTAGTCTGTTTCTAGGGGTACCGTGAAGGTGTGGAGTAGGATCTGGATAGTTATGGTTCACCGATCTTAGTGCAAGACATTTGATGAGTTGCTGACAGCTTTCAGCACTGTTGCTGACATGCGTCTTCGCTCCCATTTTAAGACTTAAGATTTAAAATTTCGTTTACTTGCTTGCATACTTGTTTCTCCCATACGACAAACTGATGCTCAACTTTTTATAAAACAGTAAAGACTGAATGTCGAGAATCTTGTTCTATGGCAGAAGGTAGCAATGGTGTACAAATGACTACGAACAACGCTAGTTATACAATTTTTAGAGGATGTGTTTGGAAGTATCCTGCAGTAACTGAAGATGAGCCAGAGAGTTACACAAAGAAAGAAAGAAAGAAAGAAAGAAAGAAAGAAAGAAAGAAAGAAAGAAAGAAAGAAAGAAAGAAAGAAAGAAAGAATACAGAGCGTGTGGAGAGAGCGGAGATTGGTCAGAAGAAGAATATGGCGAAAATGGAGAATGAACAGAAAATGGAATGACAAAGAGAAATCAGGGGATATACAGAATAAAAAAAGAAAATGCATTCCTCCAATTGTTTTAATATTGTCTACAATACATAGATATGTTGATGTTCTGTTTAGATATGTTGATGTTCTGTTTCTCTTTAGCGGTATTAACTACTTCTATTTTGTTGATATCGATTTTCATGCTGTTTTTAGTGCCTGTGATACATATATTTACATGTTTTGGCAGATATTTCTTCTTATTTTCTGTGCCCTCACCAGTTAAACGAAGTGTTGTGTCGCTAGGTGGTTACATGAGCCGCAATATGTGCACTTTTCGGCCCATCTTCCACAAGGGTAAACTTCTAATTAAACAATTGAAGTTGAACAGTGGCAATATATGGCCTACTTTTTTAGACTAACTGTCAAGTGAATTTACAGAAAGTACACATGGCCTCCCTGTTTTGTCGCCGTTATTCGAGAGCGGTAAACATGGAATTTCACCACCTAGAGGCCTGGGGAGTGTAAAGTCACGAAGGTACTATAGATTCGAAGTGAACAATTTCCACCACTTGTGACGGGATTCGAACAAGGGACTTTCCTGTCCAGAGGCTGATATCTTTCTTTTCTAGACCACCCAGTCCCCCGTCTACTAGGTTTACTATTTTATGTTTCTGTTCTTGATCATCTGTTAATCATCATCATCAAGTACCGGGCCTACTGGCGTAGGTGATCATGTCTCTCCACAACTTTCGATCTCGGCAGCTATTTATCATTTCTGTTGTTGACCTTCTGCCAAGCCATTCTCTTAAGCTGTCTGTTATTTTTTCTCGTTGCTTCCCTCAATCTCTTCGTCCCTCAATTTGTCCAGTTGTTACAATATATTCCAGTTGTTCTCTTCTCATTACATGCCCCCCACCCCCCCCCCCAAAAAAAAAAAACACCAATTTATGAAAAAACCAAATTACTTTTTGGCCATCTGTTAATAGTAGCTCGTTAATCTCCTCTGTCTTGGATGGACTGACTAACTTATATTTCTATAACACATGTAACATATATGTTATATATGTAAGTAAGCAAGAAATAGAGGTGGGAGGAACGAATAGTACGAACTCCTGACTTCTTCTCTTCTACATTTTAGCTCCCAGTGGAGCATAGGTCTTCAACAAACACTTTCCAAGTTGTTCTGTTTTTTGCAATTCTTTTAAGATCATTCCATGTCTTCCCCATCATCTTCATCTCTGCTTCGATCTGTCTTCTCCAAGAATTTCTTGGTCTTCCTCTTTGTCTTTTCCCCTGGGAATTCCAAAAAGGGCCTGTTGTGTAATACTTTCAGTTGGCTTCCGTAGTGTGTGTCCTATCCATCGCCATCGTCTTCGCTGTATCTCTTTATCCACTGGTATTTGACCGGTACATTTCCATAATTCCACGTTAGTGACTTTGTCCTGCCATTTCCATCCCTTTATTCCGAGCAAGCATCCATTAATGAAAGTCTGTACCTTCGTGATTGTCAATTTTGTTATTCTCCATGTTTCACAGCCATATAATAGGACCGACTTAACATTTGAGTTGAAAATTTTTATTTTTGTATTTAGCCTAATTTCTTTGGATTTCCATATGTTTCCCAGTGCAATGAAAGCTCCTCTTGCTTTTGATATCCTTATTTTGGTATCATTTTCTGTTCCTCCCTCTTTATCTATAATACTGCCCAGATATATGTAAGATTGTACGTCTAGTAGAGGTATTTCTCTTAGTTTTATTTGGTCATTGCCAACTGCATTAATTCTCATAATGTTGGTCTTATCTCTATTAATCTTTAGTCCTAGCTGTTGTGATCTCTCATCTAATATACTCATTTTATCCTGCATCTGTTGATGGCTGTGTGATAGGAGAGCTATGTCATCAGCAAAGTCTAAATCATCAAGTTGTTTGGTCAGTGACCACTGGATCCCATTTCTGTTGTTTTGAGTTATTTTCATAATCCAATCTATGGCCAGTAGAAAGAGAAATGGAGACAGAAGGCATCCTTGCCTTACTCCTGTTCTTATTTCAAATGCTTCTGTAAGCTGTCCTTCATGCACCACACTACATTTTGTTCCTTCATACATTGTTTTTATCAGGTTAATAAACTTTATGGGGATTCCGTAATGACTCAGCATCTGCCAAAGCATTCTTCTGTCTAAACTATCAAATGTCTTTTCGTAATCTATGAATCCAATATAAAGTGGGGATTTTAGTTCTAAACTTTGTTCAACTATTATACGTAGAGTAGTTATTTGATCAGCACAAGATCTGTTCTTCCTAAAACCTGCTTGTTCATCTCTCAAGTGTTTCTCTATAGCCTCTTTTAGTCTCTCCAGAATGATTCTGCCTAATATTTTTATATAATGGCACTGATAGTAGCATAATTCCCCTATAATTTGTGCACTCCTGTAAACTTCCTTTCTTTGGTAGTTTGATCATATAAACTTCTCTCCAGTCTTTAGGTATTTCTTCCCTCTCCCAAATTTTATCCAATAGATCATGTAACATATTGGTAGATGTGTTAATATCTGCTTTGATGGCTTCCGAAGGAATTTCATCTGGTCCTGTGGCTTTACAATCTTTTAATAGTTTGATAGCTTTCATTATTTCTTCTTTGCTTGGTTTTCCGCAGTTAACGTGTAACTCTTCTTCTGCTGGTAGTATATCTGGAGGATTATTTGAGCCGGGTCTGTTCAAAAGTTCTTCATAGTGCTCTTTCCATCTCTCCATTTGTCCCCTTATATTACTAAGCAGATTTCCTTTCTTATCTTTGAAAAAGGCGTTGATCTGTTTGTATTTTCCACCTAATTTCTTTGTGATGTTGTACAGTTCTTTCATATTCCCTTTATTTGCAGCTTTTTCTGCCTCTTTAGCTAGTTCATCTATATATTTCCTCTTATCCCTTTTAATGCATCTTCTGACTTCTTTGTTCACCTCCGTGTAAGCTTCCTGTGTCTTGGCTTTATTACTTCTTGTTTTGCTTTTATTTATGTCTGCTTTCTTGTTCTTTCTTTCTTTAATTTTATCCAGGGTCTCTGCTGTCATCCATGCCTTATCCTGGCGTTCTCTTTTCCCCAGTGTTTCTTCGCATGTCTCTTTCCATATATTTTTTACCTGTTTCCAATGATCTACTATATTTATTGTATTTTCTAGTTGGAGGACTTGGTATTTGTTTGATATTGTGACTGCGAATTTATCTTTAATTCCTTGTTCTTTAAGAAACCCTACATTGAAATACTTTCTACCCTTATTCGTTGTAGTATACCTTTTTAATTTAATTTTAAGTTTGGCTAACAGAAGATGATGGTCAGAAGCTACATCTGCCCCTCTATATACTTTTACATCCTGTAAGGATGACTTAAACTTATTATTAATACATATGTGATCAATTTGATTTTCCGTTCTTTGATTTGGTGACACCCATGTAGCTTTGTGTATTCTTTTATGTTGGAATATTGTTCCTCCTAGGCTCATTTGATTAAGGGCGCAGAAATTCACAAATATCTCTCCATTCTCGTTTATATCTCCAAGTCCATGTTTTCTCATAATCTCTTCGAAGCCTCTGTTGTCTGATCCTACCTTAGCATTTAGGTCTCCCATCAAGATTATAATATCCTTGGCTCGTCTTGCATCCATCTGACATTGTAGCTGTTTATAAAAATCATCTTTAACTGAGTCATCCTTATCGTTGGTTGGTGCATAGCATTGTATAATGTGTAATTTTATTTTGTTTTTGGTTGTTCTAAATGTTGCTCTCACCAGTCTTGGTCCCACTGCCTCCCATTCTATTAGTGTCTTCTGTGCATTCTTTGATAGCATTATAGCTACCCCATCGCTATGTTGTGCTCCTGGTTCCTGGTGTCCTGATGATAAAATCATCTCCACTGTATTCAATTTTATTCTCTCCGCTCCCAGCCATCTTGTTTCACACATTCCCAGAATATCTATCTTGTAGTTAGTCATTTCTGCTGCCACTTGTGCCGCTTTTCCCTGTTCGTTAAGGGTACGAACATTCCAGGTGCCAATTCTGGAGGATTTCCTGGTAGACAAAGGGTGAGTCGGCAACCCGGACTCCTTATGGCTTTCTCCGGATTGCGTCATACGTCTCTTAGACAGAGAGCCCTTCACTTTCCTGGTTGACGGATTAAATTTATCTTTCTTTGACTTGTTCATGTTTGTGAAGTTTTTTCGGCTTATTTTTTTTACAGTATGGGATAGCCAGTCCCATGCCTAACCCTCCTTTCTCGCCTCTTACGAACATGCCTGGTAGGGTACAGCGCCGCTATTCTTTACTCCCCTTTCGGGCCGTGGCAGCGCACGGGCGGAACTCCTGAATTACTCCTGTTTTAATATCAAAGAGGTTTGTTCAACCTGCTGCTGTTATGACTGTGCAGCTGCAATTGATATAGATTAACCATGTTAAACATACATTAACATACAGCTGTCGTTTGCGCTATTCTAATACTGAAGTCTATTTTAAAACTTTTATTATTGATGATGGACCCTATCACTGCCAACTAATTGGTTGTGGACCTTATATATTTGAATTGCACGAGTTCTGAAGGCTGTCATTGACTTATGATTTTAGTTTAATGGGGCTATTGTCATTAGAAATTAACTTTTCTTTTTTCACTGATCGTATTTCATGTTCATGGCGGATATAGCTGATTTATTGATCAATATAGCCAGCAATGTCAAGGACGGATGTGTCAGGTCGAAAGACCATATATCGTAGCTTACCCTAAAGACACACCTACACCGACCAAGCGTTCTCTTAAAGGACGAACGATTAATGGGAGTAATCGTCGAGCTAACGTAGAAGAAGAGGAGCTTAGCCAATCTGTCTTACTCTTAACACCCTGCTGCGACAAGTTCCGCCATCCGATGTTTTAAATACAAGGATGGTCTTTAAGGGCTTTATTAATGATTTGTTTAAGAAATAAATTATTGTTAAAAGTTAGTGATAGAGTACTTCGATTGACGTAAGGATCTAGTCTTCTATCTCCTCATTCTTCCTCTTCTTCTTTCCTTCCCCATTTGTCTTTCAGCGTCGAGGGGAGATACAGTTTGCGCCTTTTCCTTTTCTGTTGGTCTCTTCTGATGTCCTAGTGTTTCTAATATTCTGTCAATCCATCTTTCTATTGGTCGGTCAGCTTCGTTAAAAAAGTGTGCTTGATGCCACATTTCTAGATGTTGGATGGTACACTATTGTCTTTATTCATTGTAACCTATAGTACAAGGCCTCATCCTGTTCAAATTCCTGAAATTCTTCTTCTTCTTTCCTTCTTCATTTGCCTTTTAGCGTTGAGGAGAGATATAATTTGCGGTCTTTTGCTCTTCTGTTCGCTTCTGCTGCTGTTATGTTTCCTAGTGCTTCTAATGTTTCGCCAATCCATCTTTTCCGTGGTTGGTCCTTGTTGGCCAATAGTGGTGATAGTTGTCCAATAATCTGACAAGCTTTGTTGCATCTTGAGCTTATCTCTGCTGTTTGTGAATTTGTCGTTTGTCACTAAACTTCCTAGATATTTGAATGCCTCTACTTGTTTTGCTTGCGTGCCTCCTATAGTTATGTTGATGTTCTGTTTATCTTTTGCGACATTTATGACTTCTGTTTAGTTGATGTTCATGTTGTATGCCTGTGCTGTTGAGCGTTTTAGTGTTCTTGTAGGTCTTCTATTTTCCACGTACTAGTGCATGATTGTCTGCAAATAAAAGAACGTTGATCTCCTCTGTCTCTGATGGGCTGGCTAACTTGCAATATAAAGTACATGTGTGTGATAAACAGTAGGGGGGACAGCACGCTCCCCTGTCTTACACCTGATCCAACTTCGAAGTGGTCTGTATAGCCTGCTGCTGTTCTGACTGTGCAGCTGCTGTTGATGTAGAGATGTTTAATTAGGTTGGTTAGATGTTGGCTTACTCCGTATGCCGTTATTATCTCCCACAGTTGTACTCTATTGTCTCTATCAAATGCTTTTTCCTGGTTAATGAAAGCTATGTACACATTTTGTTGTGTTCTGTCGTCTTTTCTGCAAGCTGTATTAAAGTAAATAAAGCGCCAGCATATCCTGTTTTTTTTTTTCGGAACCCCATTTGAGAATCGCTTAGCTGTAAATTCATGAATGAAGGAACGTTTTTTTAATAAATGGTATATTGTTTTTTTTTTTCTTTGCGCGATCGTGGAAGATTATAGCTTTGTTATCATAGTCAATGAAAAGTGCTCTCCGGTGTGTCTCGCTCATGGTGCCCATCGTGATTTCTGCTAACTCACTGATCAATCTTCTACTTTTTCTCTCATTGATCCTGACTGTTAGAAGTTTCTGGGAAATAGTCTTTCTGCGGTAGATATTTTACAGCGTGGTGGAGATTATGTTACAGCGTGATGGAGATCATGTTACAGCGTGATGGAGATCATGTTACAGCGTGATGGAGATCATGTTACAGCGTGATGGAGATCATGTTACAGCGTGGTGGAGATCATGTTACAGCGTGATGGAGATCATGTTACAGCGTGATGGAGATCATGTTACAGCGTGATGGAGATCATGTTACAGCGTGATGGAGATCATGTTACAGCGTGATGGAGATCATGTTACAGCGTGATGGAGATCATGTTACAGCGTGGTGGAGATCATGTTACAGCGTGGTGGAGATCATGTTACAGCGTGGTGGAGATCATGTTACAGCGTGATGGAGATCATGTTACAGCGTGATGGAGATCATGTTACAGCGTGATGGAGATCATGTTACAGCGTGGTGGAGATCATGTTACAGCGTGGTGGAGATCATGTTACAGCGTGATGGAGATCATGTTACAGCGTGGTGGAGATTATGTTACAGCGTGATGGAGATCATGTTACATCGTGGTGGAAATCATGTTACAGCGTGATGGAGATCATGTTACAGCGTGATGGAGATCATGTTAGAGCGTGATGGAGATCATGCTACAGCGTGATGGAGATCATGTTACAGCGTGGTGGAGATCATGTTACAGCGCGGTGGAGATCATGTTACAGCGTGGTGGAGATCATGTTACAGCGTGGTGGAGATCATGTTACAGCGTGGTGGAGATCATGCTACAGCGTGATGGAGATCATGTTACAGCGTGATGGAGATCATGTTACAGCGTGATGGAGATCATGTTACAGCGTGGTGGAGATCATGCTACAGCGCGATGGAGATCATGCTACAGCGCGATGGAGATCATGTTACAGCGTGGTGGAGATCATGTTACAGCGTGATGGAGATCATGTTACAGCGTGGTGGAGATCATGCTACAGCGCGATGGCGACCATGTTACAGCGTGATGGTGATCATGTTACAGCGTGATGGAGATCATGTTACAGCGTGATGGAGATCATGTTTCAGCGTGATGGAGATCATGTTACAGCGTGATGGAGATCATGTTACAGCGTGATGGAGACCATGTTACAGCGTGGTGGAGACCATGTTACAGCGTGATGGAGATCATGTTACAGCGTGGTGGAGATCATGTTACAGCGTGATAGAGATCATGTTACAGCGTGATGGCGACCATGTTACAGCGTGATGGAGATCATGTTACAGCGTGGTGGAGATCATGTTACAGCGTGATAGAGATCATGTTACAGCGTGGTGGAGATCATGTTACAGCGTGGTGGAGATCCTGTTATAGGGTGATGGAGATCATGTTACAGCGTGGTGGAGATCATGTTACAGCGTGATAGAGATCATGTTACAGCGTGGTGGAGATCATGTTACAGCGTGATGGAGACCATGTTACAGCGTGATGGAGATCATGTTACAGCGTGGTGGAGATCATGTTACAGCGTGATAGAGATCATGTTACAGCGTGGTGGAGATCATGTTACAGCGTGATGGAGACCATGTTACAGCGTGATGGAGACCATGTTACAGCGTGATAGAGATCATGTTACAGCGTGATAGAGATCATGTTACAGCGTGGTGGAGATCATGTTACAGCGTGATGGAGACCATGTTACAGCGTGATGGAGATCATGTTACATCGTGGTGGAGATCATGTTACATCGTGGTGGAGATCATGTTCGAGCGTGATGGAGATCATGTTACAGCGTGATGGAGATCATGTTAGAGCGTGATGGAGATCGTGTTACAGCGTGGTGGAGATTGTGTTACAGCGTGATGGAGATCATGTTACAGCGTGGTGGAGATCATGTTACAGCGTGATGGAGATCATGTTACAGCGTGATAGAGATCATGTTACAGCATGGTGGAGATCCTGTTATAGGGTGATGTTGCTTGTGTTACAGTTTCTTCTCAACTATAACCATGATTTCTATGTAGTCCATGCTAATTTTCATATTTCATTAGTTGCATGTTTAGTACAATTAATGTTGATTTAGTTCGTCTCATGTTAGTGATGTTGCTATAAGTGTCTAGTGAACAGCGAAAAAGATCTCATCGAGGCTGTTACCTACATAGGCGGAAAAATAAAAGAGTTCTCTTCATTGAGTTTATTCTTACATATATATATATTTATACATTATATATACATATAGATAATTACATAATTTGTACGCACAATGTGACAAGCTATTGTAATGTAGGAGTGTCGTGCTATTGAAGGACAGTGGAGGAAATAAGTGAGTGTAATGTGAGAGAGAGAGAGAGAGAGAGGGAGTGGGAGAGAGAGCGCGCGCTACATCACCCTTTTCATCTCGCAGAATCGTTGAAAGAATAATTTAAATAATAAAACTGCTCACGTCTAACTCAGTGTCTCATTATCAAGGACATTGATTTTCCCACGATCAAGGGTTTGACAAATTCATTTCACTTTTGGTGACAGCGTAAATAAAGAAAGTAATAATTTTATATGTTGATTTTTAAATAATCAATGTGCATATATATGTTTATTTACAATTATATTTTTAAGCCTCGGGACGCAAGTATTTGACTGCGTATAGCATCAAGTATGATGACGAAAAAAGAGATAGATATGTGGTTTTTATCTCACATTGTGCATTTAATACAAATACTATATAAAGACCAATAAGCAGATGTGCGCATAGAAAATTATTATCAGATTGGCTTGATACATGTCAAGAGGTTAGACAGGGTGCATCTAACACCTTATCTACTTAACATAAATGCAGAAAATTTCAGGAGGAATGTTAAAGAAGCGAAAAATAAAAATTAAAAAACCATTGTATTCTCTTACTATTGGAGGTATAGTACTGCCAGAAATATGATAAGATGATGTTCTACACTTTTACACACTCAAAATGTGGCATGGGTAAATTGATCAAATCAGTGAAACAGCGTCTCTAACTTACTGCGAAAAAAAAAAAATCTTTACAACACAATTAAAACAAATATAACAACTGATACATGTATTAATGATCAAATATTGGAAAGCGTAGACAGTTTTAATATCTTGGCTCACTGATAACAAACGATGGAAAGATTATCAGGGAGATCAAAAGAAGGCTGACGTATACATAACATTTTTTTTTTAAATGCACAATCTATATGACAAGAAACTGATATGACAAGAAACTGATATGACAACGAAACTTTTGTTTTTAAGAGCCTATATTTTTCCATAAGGAAGAAGGCATAAACGTAGACAGCAAAGATCTAAGAATAATAAAGAACATGTACTGGCAACAAACGGAAGCCGCGATAGCTCAGTGGTTAGTGAACTGGACTACAAAGGATAAGAAGTAGGGTTCGATCCCAACCGACGGCTTCAAGTTCATCCAGCCTTTAATGGGTACCGGATTTTTTTTTTCTGGGAAAGTAAAGCGGCACGGGCGTAATACCGACCACATATCCCCAAAAATCATGTGCCGAGAGTCTGTAAAATGTATGGTCACTAACACCATATCTTTGTGTGTTACCGGGGTATTATTATGAGTAAAGAATAGTGACACTGTGACCTTCCAATCATGTCGTAAGAGGAGACTAAGGAGGTTAATCGATGGCTTGACAAGCTGTCATTGTAAAAACTATTGTTATGGAAACAGGGCCATAGATTTTAGAGGCAGTGATCTCTGCAATATGTGCCATTTTGGCATGCAAGATTTTTGCTTTTGAGATTGTGGTTCTGCCCTATATGCCATCTTCGGCTCGAAAGGACAATAGATAGATAGAACACCATATTCCCTATACGCCACTTGGCGTGACGGGGGTACTTTACTTTTCTACTGGCAACAAACAGCGGCCATAAGAACTGGATATCAATTGGGAATGTTTAAACAAATAATACAGGGTGTTAGGCAAGGCTGTGTGCTGTCACCAGATTTGTTTAATATGTATATAGAAATTATTTTAAAACCCATAAGGGGCATGCCTGAAATAACAATCGGAGGTCATAATATAAATAATCTAAGTTATGCCGATGATACAGTCCTAATCGCTAAGAGTGAAAATGAGTTACAAGAAATGTTTTTATAGTGAAAGAAAACAAAAATAAAGGACTCAGACTTAATAGCAAAACTACAGAAGTAATGGTAACAACAAAGAAAAAGACATCGCCTCAGTGCAAAATAAAGACAAGTGGAACAATATTAAAATAGTATAAATAGGTAAGTAAATTTAAATATTTGGGAACTTTGTTAACCTCAGACGGAAGATGTACAACAGAAGTGAGATGCAGAATGGCTCAGGCAAAAGCAGCTTTCCAAAAAATGAGGAAGATACTATGCAATCCATTTTTGACAATCATCTTCAAGTACCGGGATACCTGGCATAGGTGATCATGTCTCTCCACAACTTTCGATCTCGACAGTTATTTATCATTTCTGTTGCTGACTTTCTGCCAAGCCATTCTCTTAAGCTGTCTGGTATCTTTTCTCTTTGGTTCCCTTTATCTCTTCGTCCCTCAATTTTCCCAGTTGTTACAATATATTCCAGCAAACAAGAAAAATAGTTCTTAAATGTTTTCTAGAGCCAGTCTTAACATATGAATGTGAATCATGGACAACAGACCAGAAAATTACTTGGGTCTGTAGAAATGTGGTTTTACAGAAAAATGTTGAGAATACCATGGACAGCTAAGAAGAGTAATGAAAACGTTCTGAAAGAGGTAAATGCAAAAAGAGAGCTAATTTCCAATATTAGGAAAAAACAATCATCATTTCTTGGCCACGCAATGAGAAAAGAACAGCTGGAATATATCTTAACAACTGGAAAAATTGAGGGACGTAGAGAAAGAGGGAACCATAGAGAAAAGATAACAGACAGCGTAAAAGAATGGCTTGGCAGAAGGTCAACAACAGAAATGATAAATAACTGTCGATATCGAAAGTTGTGCGGAGTCATGATCACCTACGCCAGCAGGCCCGGTACTTGATCATGATTATATTTTTTCCAAAAGCAACATTTGGCTGTGGAATATGGACACTCGTCAGATCCGCTGAAAATGCATTAATATTATAGAAGAACACCAGCATATCATGTATTGAGAACAAACATATCAATTTCGCTAGACGTTACAATTTCATAAAACTGGTTAACAAAAATAAAATAAAAACAAGGAAAATTAAATATTTTGGTCATGTAAAAAAAAAAAAAACAGAATGGCTAGATAAGATAATTATGGAGGGCATAGTTCAAGGTAAACAGGAAGAGAAGACACAGAAGGTGGTTGCAAAAGACCACAGGCGAGTTGGGACTAACAGCTACAGACGGTGGAGATCTTGGGCAGGATTGGGAACTCCAAGAGTTAACGTACAGGGAAGTTCCAACAGGGACGAGCAGGCAGATAATGGTGATGATGACCAGTCTATAGTAATTTTTGACCAACGTCACAGGCCGTTAAAAAGTGCTTGGCGGGCAGTAGGTTTCCCATCCTGGTCTATATAATTACAATTAAAACGTTGGGGATGGGAATGATAGCGTTAGGCGAAAATGTGACGGTAAAGGGAGCAACGAATAAGAGAGACAGAGAGAGAGAGAGAGAGAGAGAGAGAGAGAGAGAGAGAAAATGATTAGTATAAAAGTTGTGGGGGAAACTAAAACCATGCTAGCGTGTTAATGAAGTAATCACGAGAGAGAGAGAGAGAGAGAGAGAGAGAGAGAGAGAGAGAGAGAGAGAGAGAGAGAGAGAAAGACAATACTTTAAGCTGGTGATGAAAATCGGAATTTTTATAATTAATATATATATATTGGGGGGAGGGGGGGGTGTGTGGTGAGATAATGGGAAAAAAGTGTACAAGAAAGTAAGAAAGACACATTACTGTAAATCAAGTAAAAATGCATTGCCAACGCTACAACTGATATCAACAAAACCGGTAAGCTTGATGACAACTATAACATAGGATGACTTGATCCGTAGTAATAACCAGAAGACATTAACTGCGTCCGAGTTAATGAGCACTGACTGAATGAAAGTCACGAAGCGACAGTTGATTGAAATGTGCACTAAACATATCGTGTACGGTAGTCACTGCTGCATAGACCCCTTTATGCAGCAGTAGCACAGAATTAACCTAATTGGCTGCTAATGAGCACGTGGGAAATGGCGGTCATTTCCGTTATTGGTAGGAAATAAAACAGACACGATGTTTCCAAACGTGTGCGGGTCACAACATTTTAAGAGCATGTGATCATCTCGTCCTCCAGATTTCCTCGGTACACAATTTTCATTTCTATTTGCCCCTCTGACGTTGTACAACATTCGATGTTAACTCCATTTCCATACTTTAGTACTTTCTACATTTTTGAAATATATTTTTCGTTAATGTGACCGCAGAGTGTGTGAGCCAAGTACTTTCTACATTTAAAAAATATATTTTTCGTTAATGTGACCGCAGAGTGTGCCCTGTATAAGTCATTGCTAGGTCGCGACATGATAGCGAACCATCCAATTTAGTAGCTGCATTATGTGTCTGGAAAAAACAGCAATTACAACAAGAATGCTAAAAGTAAAAGCACTAATCAGTGGCGTGGATTTTGTTGTCTGTGCAAGCTGTAAAGAAGGCCTATCGCCATTCTGAAATGTTATGTTAAACTTCACTAATAAATCTCCACCTATTTTCTAAAAACAAATGTTATGTTAAACTTCACTAATAAATCTCCACCTATTTTCTAAAAACAAATGTTATGTTAAACTTCACTAATAAATCTCCACCTATTTTCTAAAAACAAATGTTATGTTAAACTTCACTAATAAATCTCCACCTATTTTCTAAAAACAAATGTTATGTTAAACTTCACTAATAAATCTCCCCCTATTTTCTAAAAACAAATTTTATGTTAAACTTCACTAATAAATCTCCCCCTATTTTCTAAAAACAAATGTTATGTTCCGCGAAACGTGAACGAAGCTTGTAGATGTACATTGGGTGTTGCGTCATATTTTTCAAGGTAACTGAGCGCACCCACATAAACACCTGTGTTGACTGTCTCTTCTGATTCAGAATGGCAACACAATAGCGATTCGTGCATGGCTAAAATGCAGACAGTATAAAGAAACTTCTTTAATATTTTCATATTATTTTTTTTTAGTGCCATCTCGTTGCGTTGATCGACACTTGACATGGAGTTGACTATCTAACTGCAAATCAATTCGACAGGGCGCAAATGGTTTAAATTGTTGAAAATTAAAAATATGTGCCTGCGACGTTTATGTATGTTTCAGTAATTATGAAATTAATAATTTAGTAAGTATGATATAGCATCATACAATCAACATTTTTCTCTCACATCATACCATGAGAAGAGGAAAGTTGGAATACTTGGTTACAACTGGCAAAATACAGGGAAAGAGAGATCGCGGACGGCAAAGAGAGAAAATACTAGATAACTTGGTGTCATGGCATAGAAAACAGTCAACAACAGAATTGATACGATGCACTGTGGATAGAAGATTGTGGAGGGACATGAGCGCCTACGTCAACCGGTATGGCACATGATGATGACGATATAGCATTAATATTCCATCAGAAATAAAATCTACAAATAAAATAACCAAAGTTCATAAACACAAACACGATCAACAAATATCTCAATTCTCTAACAAAGCATCATTAAGTTAACAAATAAACTGCATGTTTTATACACACTTCTTCTTCTTCTTTTCTCTTTCACTGATACCTAAAAGGTGTCGTGGTTTATATCATTTGTCGTTCTTGTGCTGCTCGAATTGTCTGAATTAGTGATTTTATACACACTTAAAGGACTGAAATCTCAAACGCGAAGCTTGAACCCGCTAACAAGCTATGACCCAAACGTTTATTCGTGACGTAAACGCGTGTGCATGCAGTCATCAAAGACAAGGTACAGAAATCTTCTCTCCGTGACCGTGCCTGCTATTCGCGCATGTGCCAACAATGCTAACTGTGGTCTGTAGCCAAACGTTAAATTCTGAGCTTTCTGTGTGCTCTCAAAACAGACTATTTCACGATATTTTATTTAAGCATTGTGATAAGCTGAGTCAGAAATTGAAAGCAGGCATTTTAATTTTGACTTTTGATGGGATTTAGGTAAGAGCAGCTTAAATTGCTAACCCCGAATGCGCGCGCACTTGCAGTAATGTGTAATATTGTATTTAAATTATATTTTAAAACTATCATTATGGTATTGATTCCGTTTTCTTGGAACTACTAGGTCTTTACTGGGGGTGGGGGTTGTGTGGTTGGATAGTAATGAAGCATACATGAATGCAGTTGCTACGTGGTTCGGAGCTCGGAGATTTTATTTCCACCCCCCCCCCCCCCCCCCCGGAAAAAAATGTTTCTACCCAACCGGGAATCGAACCCACGACCACATAATTAAAAAAAATACATCCAATCCACTTGTACACCCGTTCTCGATGTGTACGTCATTATATTACCCATACCTAGCTCAACAGTCATATTCGCATGCAGAATGTCCCATAACATGGTCGTTATAACATGTGATGTATCAACAATAATAGCAAAAACATCTAGAATGAAATTATCCAACTCTTACTACTCCCTCTTTCGTGTTGTTGCGTGCGTGTACCAGTGTTGAAAAATTGAAAAGCCTCATTACACTGTGAGATGATCACCAGGCACTTAATGACTACAAACGAATAGAAGACACAAAGTAGGACAGGGTGATAGTTTCTGTAGCACAATAATTGTATACAATCCGGGTTCGTCAACTCGCATTGGCAACATTCTACACGCACCGAGTCTGATTGCCGACTCAACGAGTCTGAATTGCACCATCAATCGCGCTGTTCCTGATTTTCATTAACCGCCATGTTTCCCATCCAAACAGACATCAATGTTGATCAATTTTAGGCCACGTAAAGATTCAAAATACTTTTCCTACGCACTGGCCACAAGAGAAACCACATGTTCACCAAACTCTGAAGAGGAATTATCAGCCATTGCCACTGTACCCTGGATAACATGACAACAAAACACGTTCTACAGGACTGTCCCCAGTACACAGGCCTGAGGTGGACAATGTGGCCCACACCGACCTCCCTGGAAGAGAAACTAAACGGTGCAACCGAATCACTGAAACAGACAGCTGACTTCATAAGAGAGCTTGGAGTCATAGTCTGAATGAGCCATGATCAGTGAAGAAGACTCAATATGTCTTAGTTAATAAATCTTCTTCTTCGTTCCTTCCTCATTTTCCTTTCAGCGTCGAGGGGAGGTATAATTTGCGGTCTTTTAATCTTATGTTCGCCTCTACTGCTGTTACGTTTCCTAGTGCTTCTAATATTCCATCAATCCATCTTTTTCGTGGTCGTCCCTTGGGCCTGGTGTTCTCCCGTTTATTGAGGGCCCGTTGTGTTGTGTTTTGATCACCCTGCCTTGCCACGTGACCAAACCATTTTATCTGTTGTTTCTTTATATATTATATGGCGAGGGTTATTGCTAGCTTTTTTCTCAGTTATTCATTTTTGATCTTATCTCTCAGGCTGTTTCCTGTTATTCGTCTAACACATTCCATCTCACTAGAGGTTATTTTTCTTGTTGTTTTTGCATCTAGGGTCCAGGACTGGCATTGGTAGCACAACGTTGGAGTTAAAAAAAAAACAGTACCCCCGTCACGCCAAGTGGCATACCCATTAAAGGCTAGGTAAACCGGAAGCCATCAGTTGGGATCGAACCCTACCTCTTGTCTAGTCCAGTTCACTAACCACTGAGCTATCGCGGATCCTACAACGCTGGGGTGAAGATAGTCAATTAATAAATGAAATAATCGTTAATTCCGAACAATTATTTTGTTTAAGCAAATAATTGGAATTTCTACCACTTGTGTCTAACACGTTCCAAACATATCAACAAATCTAATATTTAACATTGTGCCTATGGTCTCATGAGAATGTGTACTAACACAACATTTCCCATCCAGCACACTCAATGCGTGAACAGATCATTCTTCTATCGCGTGCTGTAGCTCCATTAGAGCTGGTTAATGCTGAAGAAAAAGCAAAAGCGCTCACGTCTATTTGAACATCTATTTATATATATAAATATATATATTTTTAATTCTTCAACGTTCAGTGATGAATAATCACTCGTATACACCGTACGTTCTTAAAAGATCGTTATGTAGGGGTAACGTGCTTTATGTCGTAGTTTACAGCAAGCATTGCTATTCGCGTCCACCGTATCCGATAGCGGCATAACATGCTAACTGTCACCGTTTTGACTCGTTCGATCAGATTAGGCAGTCTGTTTCCATGACAACTGTGGCGAGGTGAGGTAGAATCTTCATCAGTTATGATTCACCTATCTCAACGCTAGCAGTCAGCTATGAGTCGCCCACCGCCTTCAATTTTTCACCGCACAAATAATTCATTGTCTTTGAGCCCCAGTCTGAGTGTTATAGTCTGTTGTATTTTATTCAGTTTAGTACGAGGTATTGTGGGTAAAAGCCGCGATAGCTCAGTCGTTAGTGAACTGGACTACAAAGGACAAGAGGTAGGGTTCGATCCTGACCAACGGCTTCAGTGTTCACCCAGCCTTTAATGGGTGCAGGATTTTTTTCTGGGAAAGTAAATCGGCACAGGCGTATTACTGACCACATTACCCCAAAAAATCATGCGTCGAAGGTCTGTAAAATGTATTAAAACAATATTCCCTATACGCCACCTGGCGTGACGGGGGCGATTTACTTTTTTCTTTCTTTAATTGTTGGTAAAGCTGTTCCCATACGTTTTGATATGTTTAAAAAAATCCACACAGACATTTACCTGCATACATGCGTTGTTTCCTAAATATATTAAGCTTTCTTTTTATACTTTTCTTCATAAATGAATGCTAATAATTACTGCACTGTGATACTTACGCGACCTGTTTTTATTTCACCCGATGACGCTACGTATCGCCTGACTGGCTTTTCGTTTCTCGTCAGTTGAATATTATCTTGTTTTCATTGAACATATTCAGTTCACATCTGATTGATTTTAACAGTGAGTTTATTATTATTATATATTTTTTAAAAATCTAATAACAATAAATACTCTTATGACAACCTGCACCATCAAAGCAAGAGACGGAGCGGAATGGTGATCCATGGAACCTTCAATGCGGAGACGGCACTCAGTGATGATGAATTACTATTATTAATGGGAGAGTGGGTGGCCGAATCAGCCATTTGTTGTGCTAGGAGAAAGTGGGTGGCCGAATCAGCCATTTGTTGTGCTAGGAGAAAGTGGGTCCGAATCATAGGAGTGACATTTGTTTCTTCTGTGTTTGTTCTATTGGTGGTGAAACAAAAACTTAGACTTGAACATCTCGTGACGACTACACTGGACAGGCGGCCTTTATTCTTCCGTCGTATAAGTCCACTCTGTGGACCCCATAAAAAGGAAATTGTCAAGAAAGTTTTATTATTGTCATTATTTAGTAAATATAACCATCTTTATTACGTTTTTATTAACCTATTTGACTTTCTTGGACAAGCTTTGTCATGACAGCTCTGGTTATTGGAAGTCACTTTGGGGGGGGGGGGGGGGGGAGGGGGGGGGGGGGAGAGATATAACAGACCGGCATCTACACAGGAACGAGGCAGCTTTGTTATTAGGCTATGAACTGTATATGTCCGGATAACGGACAATTAGGTCACATCTGGACGGATGTTGTGCAATAGACACTTGTTCAGTCACTTGTTTCTCCAGATTACTCCCGTCGATAAATCAGATCCGCCTCTTTACACCAAGCCTGTCACGCTAATCAACTCTAGACGTTAACAAAGAACAATTAATAACACCGATATTATCATTATGACTTCCGCGACACCCGAACATATAAGGCACATGGACAAAGTCAACATAATGACGGAATAATTACCTGCTTGACAGAGAACGGGTTTAGAAAAAGAAAATACAAATGTTCTGATTGCAAATAAAGTTCACAACAGGATGATTTAATCAATTCATGTAAATCAGTTAAAAGTTTTGCCCGGCCATTTTGTTATCATTTGCTTCCTAAACAAACAAACTGCAGAACTCTTAACGATAACACACAAACGTTTAACATGTTAAACAAAACACTTTGAGAATTATAATTCAATTGAACAATATAATAACAATAATGGTACGGCTGGTACATTTTAAGTTCCCTCTGACGATTGCTGCAGTATCTCATCACTATCAGAGGAGTTTCAGGAAAATACTTCGTTGGTGCTACACGGAGGAGTTTCAGGAAAATACTTCGTTGGTATTACACAGAGGAGTTTCAGGAAAATACTTCGTTGGTACTACACAGAGGAGTTTCAGGAAAATACTTCGTTGGTACTACACGGAGGAGTTTCAGGTAAATACTTCGTTGGTATTACACAGATGAGTTTCAGGAAAATACTTCGTTGGTATTACACAGAGGAGTTTCAGGAAAATACTTCGTTGGTATTACACAGAGGAGTTTCAGGAAAAAACTTCGTTGGTATTACACAGAGGAGGTTCAGGAAAATACCTCGTTGGTACTACACGGAGGAGTTTCAGGAAAATACATCGCTGGTATTACACGGAGGCGCTTCATGAAAAATACCTCGTTGGTACTACACGGAGGAGTTTCAGGAAAATACATCGCTGGTATTACACAGAGGAGGTTCAGGAAAATACCTCGTTGGTACTACACGGAAGAGTTTCAGGAAAATACTTCGTTGGTATTACACAGAGGAGTTTCAGGAAAATACTTCGTTGGTATTACACAGGAGTTTCAAGAAAATACTTCGTTGGTACTAGACAAAGGAGTTTCAGGAAAATAAATCGTTGGTATTACACAGAGGAGTTTCAGGAAAATACTTCGTTGGTACAACACAGAGGAGTTTCAGGAACGTTGGTACTACACAGAGGAGTTTCAGGAAAATACTTCGTTAGTATTACACAGAGGAGTTTCAGGAAAATACCTCGTTGGTACTACACAGAGGAGTTTCAAGAAAATACTTCGTTGGTATTACACAGAGGAGTTTCAGAAAAATACTTCGCTGGTATTGCACGGAGGAGTTTCAAGAAAATACTTCGTTGGTACTAGACAAAGGAGTTTCAGGAAAATAAATCGTTGGTATTACACAGAGGAGTTTCAGGAAAATACTTCGTTGGTACTACACAGAGGAGTTTCAGGAACGTTGGTACTACACAGAGGAGTTTCAGGAAAATACTTCGCTGGTATTACACAGAGGAGTTTCAGGAAAAATACCTCGTTGGTACTACACGAAGGAGTTTCAGGAAAATATTTCGTTGGTACTACACGGAGGAGTTTCAGGAAAATACTTCGTTGGTACTACACGGAGGAGTTTCAGGAAAATACTTCGTTGGTATTACACAGAGGAGTTTCAGGAAAATACTTCGTTGGTATTACACAGAGGAGTTTCAGGAAAAAACTTCGTTGGTATTACACAGAGGAGGTTCAGGAAAATACCTCGTTGGTACTACACGGAGGAGTTTCAGGAAAATACATCGCTGGTATTACACAGAGGCGCTTCATGAAAAATACCTCGTTGGTACTACACGGAGGAGTTTCAGGAAAATACATCGCTGGTATTACACAGAGGAGGTTCAGGAAAATACCTCGTTGGTACTACACGGAAGAGTTTCAGGAAAATACTTCGTTGGTATTACACAGAGGAGTTTCAGGAAAATACTTCGTTGGTATTACACAGAGGAGTTTCAAGAAAATACTTCGTTGGTACTAGACAAAGGAGTTTCAGGAAAATAAATCGTTGGTATTACACAGAGGAGTTTCAGGAAAATACTTCGTTGGTACTACACAGAGGAGTTTCAGGAACGTTGGTACTACACAGAGGAGTTTCAGGAAAATACTTCGTTGGTATTACACAGAGGAGTTTCAGGAAAATACCTCGTTGGTACTACACAGAGGAGTTTCAAGAAAATACTTCGTTGGTATTACACAGAGGAGTTTCAGAAAAATACTTCGCTGGTATTGCACGGAGGAGTTTCATGAAAATACTTCGCTGGTATTACACAGAGGAGTTTCAGGAAAAATACCTCGTTGGTACTACACGAAGGAGTTTCAGGAAAATATTTCGTTGGTACTACACGGAGGAGTTTCAGGAAAATACTTCGTTGGTACTACACGGAGGTGTTTCAGGAAAATACTTCGTTGGTATTACACAGAGGAGTTTCAGGAAAATACTTCGTTGGTATTACACAGAGTAGTTTCAGGAAAATACTTCGTTGGTATTACACAGAGGAGTTTCAGGAAAATACTTCGTTTTTATTACACAGAGGAGTTTCAGGAAAATACTTCGTTGGTATTACACAGAGGAGTTTCAGGAAAATACTTCGCTGGTATTACAACGATCAGATGTAAACGTGTCTCATTGTTGTCTCGTTTTATAGCATGGTAAGAAGGAGAGAATGGGGGAGGGAGAGAGGGAGGAGGGGGAGTGAAAGAGGGGGAGGAGAGAGAGAGGAAGAAAGAGATAAGTTAATAGTGAGAGGTAGAGAGCGAGGGGAAGAGAGTGACAGTGAGAAGGTAGGGGGAGGTGGGAGAGGAGAAAAGGGAGAGGAGGGATAGTGAGAGAGAAAAAGTGAGAGACAGAAGTTCCTCTTGAACCAAACTCTAATTACTTTACCACAGAACCATCCGTTTATGTGGCAGTTAACTCCACGCTGTACTCGAAAACAAAATGACTTTCCATTATTAAGTAGAAAAGATCATTAGTCATATGTCCTAAATACAAACCTACGGAGTTTGTTTCATAAGTGGCAGTAAAAACACATATGTATACATGGTGTCCACAAAACAGTAGGTATACAATCAAAACGTAACGCAATGTATTCATGCACACTGTGACTTCAAATACAGTATCTCATATTTTCTTTTAACTCCCACAAAATCACAGCAAATTTCTCAACGAACACCCGAAAACAAACGAATTGGCAGCGTTGGACAAAATGATCAGGTGTTCTACAAGTGATCCGCACCGGACCTAACTGTCTAACTTTTTTCTTTCTTTTGGGGATACGCGAATGACAGAGTGTATGTACCTGCACTACCCGTATCAAACCTGGACGATCTGCAGGCACGCATTAGTAAAGTTGTAAAATCGATCAAGCCGGATATCCTGCAAAGAGTTTTGTCCGGGCTAGATGATCGCCTCGATGTTTGCCCAGCAACGGCTGGGGCGTACAATGAGTGTGTGTGTGTATTACCGACAGATACAACATGACACTTCATGAGTTGATGTTCTGTGTAGCTATCAATGTTTAAGAATATTCCAATAGTTTTGATTTTATGAACTACTTGAAATCAAGAAGTGTTTTGTGGACAACACGGTATATATACACGTATATAACACAAACACATTTCATCGCGAGTGAGAATTTGTCCATGTTATCCGCCGACCTGTGTGTTTTATTGTTGACTCATTTTCCACTTGACATTAAGGCTTACGATTATCTCTTAATCCAAATATTTCCACATAGTCTATTCTCATCGGTAAAATAAACATCAACTAGTCGATACATATTATTTTCTAGTTATTTTTCCAAGGTGATACATACAATTTTATATTTATTTGTTTTTCATCCAGCTTTACGGTGACCTCACACAATATTATATATCATGCATATCTCTGTTTTCGTTGGCTCCTTATCCACACGATAGGTTACCACTAAGCCGCAGAACAGGTTGCCCTCGCTGTGTGCTCCATTATTATACTAATTGTTGATCTCTGTTTAATCAACAACTGACAAGCCTGAGTTTTCCTAACAAAAATAAAAACGAAAACGAATTACTTCTAACGATCAATTTTCTCACAAACGAACACGTGAACGTTGAAGGTTCTCAACCTGCTTCAACAATAGCCACTAAACTCTCTTATTTGACTTTCAATGAAAACTATTATATGACATTGGATTAAGTTAAAAACATAAGCATACGAAGTTTGATAATCCAGGAAAGAACTCCTCTTTCTTTCTCTCTCTTTCTTTCTAGCGTTTACCCTTTTAAACATGAAAAAGAACTGGATTATAAACACCATTCTACATAGGAAATTAAAATAAGATGGTCATGTCAAGAGACTGATGGGTTGGAAATAGAACAATAATGGAAGGCGTAGTTCCTGGGCAAACGCATCCAGAGGCAGACCAAGAAGAAGGTTTTAAAACATCAATGAGACCGTGAAGATGACAACAGGAGAAGTGGGATATCTGCCTAGAGAGAGATTTTTTTCAGACAGGTTGTGGTAAAATACATCTTACGTGCGACCTGATAATGAGCGCTCACCCATTGACCACTAAAGGAAGTGATTGTTCTCTTCGTCACCTCTCCTTGAACGGACGTTAAGTGTGCGTAGATCCGTTGTGTTGTTGTTTTCAGTAGAACTGTGATATTTGTGATATGCGACCCAATGCATGCGACTTCAACACAATATTTGTAGTGCTGCCTTCCATTCCTACTCGATTGGTCAGACTATACTGGTTAGTTTTTTTTCCAGAGGCATCGCGAAGAGATGGAGTTAGGCCTGTCTGGGTGGTTCTGGTTCACTTATCCTGACGCGATCCATCAGCTATGAGTCGCTGACAGCTTCCAGGTCTGTTGCTGCCAGGCACCTTTTCTCAATCAGCTATGAGTCGCTCACAGCTTCCATCTCTGATGCTGCCAGGCGCCTTGCCTCCGAAAATAAAATTACCATATTTTAAGTCCTACAATAAAATTCTAATATTTCTACTTTCTACTATGAATAGTAGAGGCAGACCAAGACTAACATGGACGAGTAACATCAAAAGATGGACAAATCAGTCTGACAATATGCACCATCAAAGCAAGAGTCAGAGGGGAATGGCGCTCTATGGAAGCCAACCTTCAATGCTGAGACGGCAATCAATGATGATGATGATGACTATGAATAGTATTGTATCCACGCGTGTTATCAATAATAAAGTAGCGTTTGATGGTGAACTATAATTAATGTGATTGATGGATTCTATCGTCTAGGCAAAGCTTAGAAATATGAATGTGCCTTTCTATTCGCTATAATTCATTGAGGATATTTTTGTAAAAGTCATTATCCTTCAGGGAAGAGACATTTCTTTAAAGAATAAAAAAGCTTCTATGCATCAGAGAAGCAATTTCAATAAAGTCTATATACCAGGTAAGGATTTTTTCTGGGAAAGTAAAGCAGCACGGGCGTAATACCGACCACATTACCCCAAAAATCATGTGCTGAAGGTCTGTAAAATATAGGGTCACTAACACCATATTTCCCTATACGCCACTTGGCGTGACGGGGGGTACTTTACTTTACTTTATATACCAGGTAAGAAATTTTTTTAAAGTCTATTTATGAGGAAAGAAATCTTATATGGGCCACTACAAGAATTAAAAAAGACAGTGAAATTTATACAGGAAACGACATTGCAGATATGGACAATACTTCAGGCGAAAGAAGAAAAAAAGAAAGAAAGAAAGAAAGAAAGATAGATAGGATGGACGGACGGACCGTCCGTCCTATCTATTTATTTTTCTTTCTTTATTTCTTTCTTTCTTTCTTCAGACAAGACAAGACAAGACAAGACAAGACAAGACAAGACAAGACAAGACAAGACAAGACAAGACAAGACAAGGCAAGGCAAGACAGAGAGGAAGAAATTTTTAAAACTCTATATATCAGGGAAGAAATTTTTAAAAGTCTATATATCACTGGAGTCGGTAGAAATGTGGTTTTACAGAAGAATGTTGAGAATACCATGGACAGCTAAGAAGAGTAATGAAAATGTTATGAAAGAGGCCAAAGCAAAAAGAGAGCTAATTTCCAATATTAGGAAGAAACAATCATCATTTTTTGGTCATGTAATGAGAAGAGAACAACTGGAATATAATGTAACAGCTGGGAAAATTGAGGGACGAAGAGATAGAGGGAAGCTAAAGAGAAAAAATACCATACAGCTTAAGAGAATGGCTTGGCAGCAGATCAACAACAGAAATGATAAATAACTGTCGGGATCAAAGTTGTGGAGAATTATTATCACCTACGTCAGCAGACCCGGTACTTGATGATGATGCTATCCGGAAAGAATTTTTTTTAAAGTCTACACATAAGGGAAGACATTTAAAAAAAAAGTCTACACATACAGCTGGGAAGGCATTTTTTGTTATTGTTAAAGTCACTATATATACATCAGGGTAGGCATTTATTTAAAACAAAATTTCTTTATATATACATCAAGGAAGACATATTTTGTTTCTCTATTAAAATACTCAGCATATTAAAAAAAAACATGATTGGTGCCAATACTATATGTCCTTAAATATCAGAGCACAAAATGTGTGTGCGTGTGGAAAAGGGGAGGGGGGGGGTTGAAGAAAGAAATGCCTAGAATAATCAATTTAAGATAAAGCTTGCGGTCAATGATTAATTGGAAACTTCATTTGGCAGCACATGAGCTTATAGTAACTAGCGTTACAACTCATAGCTGACTGTGTAGTTAGGATAGTGAACCAGAGCTCAACAAACACCTTACCGGTAGGAAAGCTGCCAGCAGTCTCGTCGTGAACAAACGAGCTATAAGGTGCAGACAGAAAAAATATCTAGCCCAGTCAAAATGTGGCGATGAATTCGGATGTTCGGTTTCGAAAATGGAGATATTGCAATTTTGCTGTTGACAGTGAACGAAAAAAAAACAATGCAGTTTTGCGAGACAGGTCTTGCTAATGTAACCATCGAGATAAAAGATGAAATAGAGAAATCCGGTGAATGCACGGAAAATAATGAACATATAAGACTCAAGAACATACCGAAAGAAGATCATAAAGGGAAAAAAAATATATGGATGGATGGAAATACCTTGTTCGTGGACTATCATCATCAGCATGTACCGTGCCTGCAAGCGTAGTTGACTATGTCTCTCCACAACTTTCGATCTCGACAGTTATTTATCATTTCCGTTGTTGGCCTTCTGCCAAGTAATTCTCTTAAATAAGCTTGTGGATTATGCTAAAAAATAAAAAACCTAATTTTTTTTTTTTTTTAGAGGGGACTGGGACTGAGTGGTCTAGAAGCAAGACTTCAGTCTGTCGGCAGGAATGTCACGGGTTCAAATCTCGCCACAGACGGTGGGAATTTTTCAAAATTGAATTCGTGGTTTCTTCGTGGCTTTGCTCTACTTTGGTCTCTGGCTAGAGAGATCAGATGTCTAGTCCGGATAACGGCGAAAAACAGGAAGTCTCGTGTGCATTCGCCCACGTTAAAGAATCTTTGGTAGTTAAAAGCCGAAAATAGTAAGCCAATGGATGTTAACCAGGAAAAAATAGTTACGCAAATTTACCCCATGTCGAAGTCTAATGTGCCGGGTCGAAAGTCGCAGACATCGTAACTTTGCCGCAAACTAACGACACAACGCGCATACGCCCACTTAATGGGTAAACAATAAGGAGAAAGGGATCCGATTTTTTTTAAAAGGAGCTTTGATTGACTGAGGCTTTGACTGACTGATTGAAATGCAATTTTTTTAAATATATTTGCAATAATGCAATAACTAGCCCTCAACATTTCTACTGCCAAATGCTACGTCCCATAATGTTGGCATATGACATGCAAACGCGCAGTTATATAAAAAAAAAAAACAACAGCTTTTCACAACCAGATACTGAGCCATATTTGTCGTTCTATTAAGTACAGCCATTGGCACGCGCCAGGCGATCTCTTTCTCTATTTGCATATGTTTTCATCAAACCAGGCAGTTCTCCAGACTGCATTAAATAATCGTTATGTTTCGCGATTCTGATCAATTTCATCTGCATATCTATTTAATCTGTCTTTAGTCGCTGCTATTATATATTTTTGCTCACCGTCTTCAGCTGTTTCTTTCTAGCTCTTCTGAGCAATCAACTCGTTTGAGCTGCTTTATTTCAGATTATTGTCCCTTTAGGCTGCAACATTTATACCCCTGGTATGGTTGTATAATTGCCGCTATTGTGGGTTTCGACCTTGTGTTTAATCTCAATAGAATAATTTGTTAGAAACTTCAATACAGCGTAATTGTTACGTCAGTGTGGAGTGAGCTCAGAGTAACTGCTTGAATAAAGCAATGGGAGCCAATTCTGCTTGAGTGCTCTTGTTTGGGTGGCAAGAGAATTGAGGTAGTTGCAGGCAATTCTTATGTTAGCTGTTTTTAAAGAGTGGAGGATTTTTTTCTTCTTTTTTCTTATGAGTGGCTTGCTTGCGTTCGCCCGATGACTAAAGAAGTGTACCTCTTCGTCATCCGCCCTTAAAAGGACGTTAAGTGGGCGTGTCTACGTTGTGTTGTGGTTTGCAGTATAACTGTGACGTTTGCGCCTTTCGGCCCAAGACATCCGACTTCAGCATGGCATTTTTGAGTACCGGGTTGTCTTCCCTCTTCGATCCCTACTCGCTTGGTCAGACTAGACAGGTTAGTCTTTTAATAGAGGTACCACGAAGAGGTGGAGCAGGGTCTGGGTGGTTTTGGTTCACCGATCCTGGCGTAAGCCATCAGCAGTAGGTCGCTGACAACTTTCAGCTCTGCTGCTGTGAGGCGCGCCTTCGCCTCCTTATGAGTTCTGACACACACGCACGTGCGCACGCATGGACGCACGCACACACACACATCCTTATAAGTTCTGACAAGCACGCGCGCGCGCATATACACGCAAGGGCGCACAGTTCACGGAGTTTAACAGAGGTCAACTTTTGCGAGCATAAAGACAATATTTGTAAACATGTCTCACTACGATTAAGACAAGGACACTCGCAATGAGCGTCATCTGTATCAAGTGTTTTTTTTAAATTATCATTACTACTATTACTATTGTTACTACTACTACCCCTACTATTACTATTATTAGTACCACTATTATTATATTTAACATTATTATTATTATTATTTGTGCATTAACGCAGCTTTGAAGATGCTCATTCAAACTGAAAATTTGTACCTGATATTATGTAAAGTAAGGCGACAGTGACGTCTAGCATCTTTATCTCTAGTCTAGCACTTAACGTTTCTTGTGGAGCCCTTGTGGCTGAGTGGTTAGTGTGTGCATGCTTACTGATCAGAGCGGTCCTGGTTCGATTTCCAGAAGTGGCAGATTTTTTTTCGGGCTACTAAAGCTCCGGGATTCACCCAGCATCTAGAAGTGGGTATCATCTTTTTTTCCCTGGGAAGTAAAGGCGGCCTGGCGTAATACCGACCATCATCATCATCATTGAGTACCGTCCACACATCGAAAACTGACTACTATGGAGCGTCATTCCACTGTCTCTTGCTTTGATGGTGCAGATTGTCATAGGCTGACTTTTCCATCGTTCGATGTTACTCATCCATGTTAGTTTTGGTCTGCCTCATTTACCTTGTATTTTCCATTTCAAGATTACTTTTAGTAAGCTGTTGTGTCTCTTTTTAAATGCCCTAAAAATATCATTTGTCTTGTTTGAATTGTGTTTAATAGTTCTCTTTTCATTTTTAGTTGTTTTAAGACGTCATCGTTTATATTCTTTATTTTCTTTCAATCAAATTCTTCCTATTTTTCTATAAATCCACATTTCAAAGGCTTCAATTTTCTCTTCTGTTTTCTGTTTTCTTGTCTAATGTCCACGATTCTGCACCATACAGGAATGTTTAGAAGATTTAACATTTTGCTATTCTTAGTTTTAGCCTTGGTGTTATTTGTTTTGATGTTTGTATATTTTTCATGGCATTAACATTACTTTTTGCCATTCCCATTCTTTTGTTTATATCAGTTTTACATTTTCCACCACTGGTAGTAGTATGTCCAAGGTATCTGTAGCTCTGAACTGTCTCCAGGTATATTCCTTCAACTTTGATATCTACTTCTAGGTTTTGAGTACTACCTTTGTTTATGATCATAGTTTTAGTTTTTTTAATATTCATATTTAATCAATATTTGTTGCTTGTAATGTTTAATGTTTGTCATGATTAATGCTTAGGCGAAGAAACATCTTAAAGGTTGTCCGCAGCAAAAGTTATAACAAATTTAAGTTGCAACTTCTAACTAACCTGAATGTTCTATAGAGGAATCTATACAGTTCAAAAGTAAAAGTAGTAATGTCCCACAATATACATAATGTCTTATGGAGTAAAGTAATATTTCATCGCATTAGGACCAGGCCACATTATGTGGAAGTAGGGGCGGTGCTCCTCTTTGCTGTTATTATTTTTCTCCAACTCAAATAGTCAGATATCTATTTCTTTATTAGCTGGGTCGATCGATTAAAGAGGGTTACGCTGAGTTCGGTCCCTTGTTGACTATATCGCCAAACCAGGACGTTACCACTACGCTATTGACACACACACACGTTATATTAGGTTGATGAGCAAGACAATTAAATCTCAATGGTTGGTAATCTCATCACAGAACGCATGTATGGGCCTAGCACGACTGCTTCCAGACTTTGCCTTCCTGGCACACAAAGTGAACAGAAAATAAAGAAGACTGGTTTCAGAACAACTGGGGCCATAGTTTACGTAACTAAATTGTAGTGCACATGCGATAGTAATTTAAGTTGGTACACACACACAGTGAACTCCTTTTGGTCCAATCTCACCAGCAAAATGAGTAAACTTTTTTTTCTTAATTCTTCACTCACTCTTGGCTCATTAACAGTCATATGTAAGGTCACCACACCCCCACCCCTTCTAATCCATCTTTGAGAATCACAGCTCAAGTGAATCTTCTATAGACACTACAGTAAGAGAAGGACTGAGCCCGTTAAATGGTATTGTACAATAATATCATCCCAGCGTGAAGACTGGACGAGAGATGATCATTACAGTAATGTTGTATGCGTTGTGCGTATAAATCTGACAATATTAGTTTGAACTGCTATTTACACGATCTCAATGTTTACTATTTAACAAGACAGGAAAAATGACATGATAAATCAATCAACTTAAAACACAGAATAGCGCACACTAGAATATCAATATGTTTAATATGCCTGCAAAACATGGCCACTAATTACATAATTAGAAAAGAAAATACACGCTATTGAAATTAAATGTTAACGTAATGTCCTCGACATTTCAGAGAGAGAGAGAGAGAGAGTGTGTAGTAGAAACGTTAAAGCTGGTGAAATTATCGCTAATAACATAGACCAAAATGAAGAGTTCCTTGCACCAATGAACATCGCAACATTTGTTATGCATGCTACGTCATGTTTTATTATTATCACCATCTTTGCACACCGAAATATTCCGTTAGTGATTCGATTTTCCTCTCGAAATATCGAAAATCTCCTGGGAGAAACCGGACCCACGTGCACGAACTCCGTAACACTGCCTGGAATCCATCGTTGTGGGTAAGTTGTTTTTTTTTCTGACAATTTTGCCTGGGCAGCGACCATACAACATTTGCTGGACATGTGGCAAGACTTAATGCGGTGTGGAGGAGCAGTGAAAGGTGGAAGACAAATAGGTAGACAATGGAGAATATTTATTTTTCTACTTCTCTCCTCTTCATGTGCATTTCAGCGTCGACGGGGATATAGTGCTCGCAGTCTTGTGCTTTTTTGTTAGCGTCTTCTGTCGTATTATCATTGCCAAGTGTTTCTAGCGTTCCGTCAAACAATCTTATTCGTCAATGTTTTCTCGGTCTATTCTTTTCGTATTGGTTGCTGAAAGCTTTGTCGATTACGTAGCTGTTTCTCTCTTATCACGTGACCAAACCAATTAAGTTGTTCTTTTTTTATTTACTTCCCTACGAGGATCTCTAATTCTGTAATTTTTTTTTTTAAAGAGAAGATGAGCTAGAGCAAACATTCGATCTCAGAAAGTGAGACACAAAGAAAAGAAAGTAAACATGAATAGAGCTCATTATAATGACGACATTTAAACTATGAGACCAGACAAGATCGCAAATTTACGATGGTTAACGCTGTTTTAAGCCTCGGTGGCAGAGTTCTTAGCGCTCACTACTGATCAAAATAGTTAAGATTCTATTCCCAAATAAAGAGATTATTTTTTTTTCCGGACCGATTCCAGGGCGCCGAGAGGCTGGGTGGTCTAGACGTAAGACATCAGCCTCTTGATATGAAGATCCAGGGTTCGGATCTCACATCTGGGGATTGGTGATCTAAAGGTAAGACATCGACCTCTGGAAAGGAAGGTCTCCAGATCGAATCCCGTCACAGACAGCTGATATTTTTCACTTCAAATTCATAGTTACTTCGAGGTACTCTCTAGTCTCTGGATAGTGAGATCTCATGTAAAACTCTTGGATAATGCGAAAAACTGGTGGTCCCGTGTACACTCGCGCACGTTAAAAAACCATTCATCATCATCATCATCATGTGCCTTACCGGTTGGCGTAGGTGATCATGTGCCTCCACAATCTTCTATCTACAGTGCATCGTATCAGTTCTGTTGTTGACTGCTATCCATGCCATGACACCAAGCTATCCAGTATTTTCTCTCTTTGTCGTCCACGATCTCTCTTTCCTTTTATTTTGCCAGTTGTAACCAAGTATTCCAACTTTCCTCTTCTCATGATGTACCCGAAAAATGTTGATTGCTTCAATCAATAAATCTAATAGAAAATGTCAAATAAGTTAGCTACCCGGGTCAAACTGTTAAGCTAGCCATGCCGAAGACGGATGTCTCGGGCCCAAAGGCGCAGATATCGCTATCTGACTTAGCGATTCGGCGCTAATAAGAAGAAGGCTAAGTCACTTTTAATTTATTAATATTCAGCTATTAGCAAGTGCTACTATGTATTTTGACGTTTAGAAGACCAGCATGAGTTACAAACAAAATGGTACGTTTGGGGTCTTCACTGGTTCCCTATAATTTGTTATGTCAGGGTTGATTCTGTGATCCATATATGTGTTCTTATGGTGTTGATAGTGTTGCAGTCCTGTAAAGTATGCTCTGGAGTTTGGATGCCTTGCAGTTGCATGATGCAACTTCACTGAGTCTTATCTTGTGTAGGTGTGCTCTGTGGCCACAGTGCCTTCGACTATATCATATCCCAGAGATTTTCCAGGGAAGACCTGCAGCCTGGAGTGATACCGACATCATTATCGAAAAAGAATGCACTGTTTGTCCTTGAAAAGAATAGCCACCAACACCAAATTCTTTATGGAAGCGCGGAGGAATCCTTTACAATATTTTAATTTTTAACGAACTTGTCCCTCAGTGAACATATTAAATATGTGACTGAAGTCGTTTAAAATCTGACAATGTAAACCTTCTACATACTGAAATAACGGGATCTTGATATGTATGTAGACATTCAAAGACACTTCAAAGGAAAACATATGTATCAATCATCAATAAATGGAAGAACAGAAAAGCTTCTGACTGACAGGATGTCGTAGACCAGTTCATAACAAAATCAGCATTCATAGCTGAAGTTGTCGAATCAATTTTCTCACACATTTTAGAGACAGCAACACTGGAATGGAACAGAGAAAATAATTGTTAAAACTGCTTCAAAAATGAGACCTTGCAGACAGCATTAACTGGAGAGCAAGTACTCTACTCTCAGAACCTGGCACACTATTCATCACGGTGCACCATACAAGGTCTCCCTAAAGTAGATGACCCTCATCTAAGAAGTGAGCAAGCAGGCTTCTGCAAGTGCGTACAAACGTAAAAAAGATCATATCTATAACTTCAGAAATAAAATAGAGCAGTGTTTAAAAATGAAATGGAGAAATTTACATGCATTTTGTACATTTTGAAAAGATGTTTGATAACACACATTAAGTTAGTTTGTGGAAGATCCCGAAAACATGCTAAATTTTAAACAAAATAGTAACAGTTATCACAAGCCTGCATGCTATTTATCACATGCATCGTAGACCGCAGTGGCCAATCGTTCGAGGTATAAATGAGAGTGAGACAAAGGCGGCTCCTATAACCCATGCTCTTTTTATCATTGTGAACTGGGCGATGAAACCGAAAGACGTATAACTAAAAGAAAGCGACAGCGCTCTCACTTCTGGAAAACTTTAAACGAGTACTTATATATACGGCGTCTTTACAGAAGGTTGGTAGCAAGCAATCACGATTTGTCAGTTGTTTAGTTATATATTAGTGTCTTATGCTAAATACTGTTTTATTGAGGAGCTTCTCTCGTGGTTGATTCTACTAATATTGGATGATAGATCCGACCATAGAATGAACGAGATTCATTTGTGGTGTCTGGCCTCATTTCTTTTATCCTGCGCCTTTTGTTTTCTGACTGTCACATAACGTTTCCTCGAATATTCCTGTGCCGTTTTTTACTATTTATTTTTGTTCTCCCTGTGCTACGATCTGATGGCAGACGAGAATATAACATTGATTTAGCTTATATCTACCAACACATCCAAGACAAGATTCCAAAATAGCAGTCGACGACAAAGCTGCATGTCCGTCGTACTAAGGACGATGATTGCGAGCAGCATTTATAGCTGACTGCCGGAACCGGAACTGGTAAAAAGAACTATCCAGGTCCTACTCCACCTATTCGCGGTGCCCCTAGAAACAACACGGTCAGTCTAACCAAGTGAGTAGGGATTGAGACGGAAGGCAACGCTACACTCCAAAATGTCATGTCTAAATGGAATTCGTTAACCAAATATCACAACTACAAGGTCAACTACAATACAGTATATACACAAAAATACAACTTTAAAAATAGTCCACAAATATCATCGGTTAAAGTGTGTATACTTTTTTTGGCGGACCCTGTATATACACACACACATTACTTTGATGATGATGATACTTAGTACATACATTTTCATATAATATTTGTTGTTGTTTGACTCATTGCAGACATCTAGTTTTTATAATGTTCTCCATAGATGAACAATAAAAGTGTGTGTATGGTTTTTTTTTTTTTTTTTTAACATAGTAAAGCATTTTTGGGTATAGAACTACTCAGTCTGAATAGCAAGAAAAGAGAAGCAATGGTCATATCGAAGAAACAATCATCACCATCATTCAGCATAAAAATAAACAGGACAAATTTGAAACAAGTGCAACGCGTCAAATACTTGGGCACAATAATAACATCGGATGGAAGATGCACCACGGAAATACAAAGTAGAATAGCTCAGGCCAAAATAGCATTTCAGAAAATGAAAAATATCTTATGTAACAAATCTATGTCAATAGAAATGAGAGAGTTCATCGGTGCTATATAGAACCAATTCTGACCTATGGAAGCGGACAATGGACAGTAGACAAACAAATGAAAAGACGATTAGAGGCCACAGAGATGGGATTTCTCAGAAGAATGTTTAAAGTTCCCTGGACAGCTAAAAAGACCAATGAGGAAGTTCTCAAAGAGGCCAACACAAAAAGGCAGCTCCTAAAAAAACATCAGAAAGAAACAATCAACATTTTTCGAGCACATCATGAGAAGAGGAAAGTTGGAATACTTGGTTACAACTGGCAAAATAAAAGGAAAGAGAGATCGCGGACGACAAAGAGAGAAAATACTGGATAGCTTGGTGTCATGGCATGGAAAGCAGTCAACAACAGAACTGATACGATGCACTGTAGATAGAAGATTGTGGAAGGACATGATCGCCTACGCCAACCGGTATGGTACATGATGATGATGATACTTAGTACATACATTTTCATATAATATTTGTTGTTGTTGTTTGACTCATTGCAGACATATAGTTTTTATAATGTTCTCCATAGATGAACAATAAAAGTGTGTGTATGGTTTTTTTTTTTTAAACATAGTAAAGCATTTTTGGGGGCATGTTAAAAGACACAGAAGCCTACTAAAAGTAATATTGGAGGGGAAAATACACGGTAAAAGAGGCAGAGGCAGACCAAGACTAACATGGACGAGTAATATCTGCACCTCAAAGCAAGAGACAGAGCAGAATGGCGCTCGATGGTAGCCAACTTTTCTATGCGGAGACGGTACTCAATGATGAAAGAATTTTCCCATTTCTGGGCCTGCCTTACAGGACCGACGTATAAAGGCCATTTGTCCAGCGCTGACGCTACAAGATGTTCGGGTCTGAGTTTTTAACTTCAAAAATTGGAACCACACATATAAAATATCGATTGTATGTATCAAAGAAATGTTCGCTCAGGTTATCTCAACCAATAAATACTGCACAATCTCCAGTACTTGATCTAAAATAATAATTATAATTTGAAAAAAAAAAAACTATCTTTACAGCATTATCATTATTCCACTACTGAGGTCTGCCGGATAAGACCAAGAATAAAGGCTGCTTGTCCTGGGCAGTCGCCATGAGGTGTTTGAGGTTTTTTTTTTTTTTACTTCAATTACCCCCCCCCCCCCCCCATTCTCTTGTTTTCTTCAGAAAACACTTTTGGTCTCGAACTGCATACTAATGGTTTGGAGCCCGATTCAGTTATCGATGCGGTCACACTCACTAAACTATCACTTTGAAATTAAAACAAACAAATGTGTTCGTCATTGCTGTCCCTGAAAAGGACATCTGTTACGGCGCTGTGGTGACAGCGAATGTGTGCTTTTTCTTGAGCATTTAAGTACAACACATCTGATTGCTGACAGATTGGTAACATAATTATGGGACCATACTTGCCCTCCTTCTTCGAACGTAAACAAGTTACGAAGCTTAACTAGGACTTATATATGTAGTGTGTGTACGCGCGCGCGTATTATATATATATATATATATATATATATATATATATATATATATATATATATATATATAAACTCCTAATATATCAAACATGTGTGCTTAGCACACTACTATATGGATCCGAAACCTGGACAACATACTCAAACCAGGAAAAAAGACTAAATGTATTCCACATGCGATGTCTCCGCAAAATAATGCACATCAAATGGCAAGACAAAATAACCAACTTAACTGTCCTGCAACGTGCTAAGACCTTAACAATCATGTCGATGCTCAGAAGTCGAAGGCTAAGATGGCTGGGGCATGTCCAACGGATGGAAGAAAAAAACACATTCCTAGGCAAATACTATATGGTGAGCTAAAACACGGAAAAAGACAAATCGGCAGACCTAAACTACGATATAGAGATATCTGCAAATCATCTCTGAAAGACTTCTCCATCTGTGAAAACGACTGGCAACATCTGGCAAGTGATCGCACATCATGGAGAGCATGCATAAGGAACGGTATAACAACATTTGAGACTGTGCTAAGACAGGACTTTGAAGAGAAGAGACTCATGAAAAAGGATGGTAAACCCTGTGGATCAGCGAGCCTGACCTGTTCATTATGTGACCGCGTGTGTTTGTCAAACATTGGTAGAATTAGCCACGAGAGAAGCTGTTCAGCAAAAAACAATACCTAAAAAAAATACGCAATAGCCTCCACTAGACCGTCTGATAAGACGAAAAGGGCCATGTATATATATATATATATATAGTAACATTTTCTTACTGAAAGATGTTGAGAAGTTGAACATGAACACAGCACAGTAGTAATGAGAGCATTTTATGTGGGCCGAGGGAAAGAAACAAAAAAACAAGCAGACAGTTTGTGCACGCACTCATTAGCGTACGTGCACACGTGCACCTCAGCTGTACACGTAAACATCTACTCGTGAAAGAAAGCAACAGTTTCCGGATCTACTTTGCTGACCACCCATTTATAAAATCACGTTAAGATAGCAACTCGCATACCTTGCTCTAATCTACAATATTTACACACTCACAAGTTATTATCTTCAATTAACAGCCTGTATAGTGTCTGCTTGCTTTAACCATCACAAGCATGTTCTTTTATTACTATACGAGGTAATTGATAGACACTCGTATGTGTCTATCAATTCCACAGTTAATTTTCAACCGTGCTAAAAATTACATTCATCTCAGTTTTCTTTCCCTTCCTTCTCTTCTTCCTAACTTGCCATTCAGCGTCGATGGAAGATATCGTTCAGATTATTATTATCATCGTCATGATTATCGCAATAGTAACTTGTAGCCCGCGTCTCTATGGCCATCGTATCAGATGCGCAACAATATATAAGCTCGTTGGACAGTGCTGGTTTAAGACCTTTCTTCTGTTGGCCTCTACTGGTGCTGTTTCTAAGCGTTTCTAATTTTCTATCAATACATCTATTTAGTGGTCGGTTTTTGGATTTAGTATTCCCGTAATGAAATGAAAATAATGTGTGGTGGCATCTAGTCTCTTCTGTTTTACAAGGCTTCACAATTAAGTAATGAGACTCATTCCATAAAATAAACACTAATTGAAGATTTAACCTGTATTTATTCAAAGTAAGCCCGTTGTTCATTGATACAGCGAGTGGCACGATCTAGCAAACACTGGAACGACCTCTGCAGTTTTTCAGTTGGTTAGGCCATTAAAGTCGAAGTTACGTCCCTTCGGATGATGTCATTAGTATCGTCAAAGAAGTTGACTTTCAATTGTAATTGTGGGAATAGAAAATAATCGCAGGGAGACAAATATGGGAAATAAGGTGGATCGGTCGAGAACACACACTTGTTTTGGGGCCAAAGATGCGTGTACAACTACCATCCGCCGAGCCAGTGCACTATCAAAAGGAAGGAAAAAACAATTACAGATTTGTGAAGTTCGACCCTTTCACAATAAATGACAACATAATTTCATAACTCAGACACGCTGATGACACAGCCCTCCTCTGAAATAGTGCAGAAGTATTAAAATAGATACTGAGTAAGTTAAAAAAAATAAAAAAGAGTGAATAGCAAAATCTACATCTAAACATAGAGAAAAGTAAGATAATGTCCACTGACAAAGCAATAAAAGTAAGTAAAGTACCCCCGTCACGCCAAGTGGCGTATAGGGAAATATGGTGTTAGTGACTCTATATTTTACAGACCTTCAGCACATGATTTTTGGGGTAATGTGGTCGGTATTATGCCCGTGCTGCTTTACTTTCCCAGAAAAAAATCCGGTACCCATTTTAAGGCTGGGTGAACCCGGAAGCCGTCGGTTGGGATCGAACCCTACCCTTGTCCTTTGTAGTCCAGTTCACTAACCACTGAGCTATCGCGGCTCTCGACAAAGCGATAAGCCAGCCCAAAATCATCATCAACAGTGCAGAACTTTGAAATTGTAAGAAACTATTATGAATATCTGGGATCTGTAATTGTAACCAACAACAGAGACTGCCAGAAAGAGATCAAAAGAATATTACCAATAGGAAAACAAAAATTAAATGCCACGACGAACATGTGGCACAACAAGAGTAAGGTAGTAAAATTAAAATGACTGAGGACATTATCTTCCTGATAGTAACATAAAGTTATGAATCATAGACCATCTCGCAAACAGAAAGGGAAAAAAATTGATTCATTCGGAAAATAATTGCTACAAAAAAATCCTTAAGATTCTTTGGATAATGAAAAAGAACAACGGAGGTATATTAAACGATTTAATCATTTAAAAAACTGCTTTATAAACACCATTCTACATAGGGAATTAAAATACGATGGCCACGTCAAAAGACACAGCGGAATGGGAAAAAAAACAATAATGGAAGACATGGTTCCTGGGCAGACATCAGTGGCAGACCAAGAAGAAGGTGGCTTCAAGACATCAAAGAGATCTTGAAGATGACATCAAAAGAAGTGGGAGACCTGGCTAGAGACAGATTCATTCAGAAGTGATGTGGTAATTGCAACGTTCTGCAAAGGTCATGCGACTTGCTGATGATATATGTTAGGTTGACAATAAGGTAGTAAACCATTACCATCGGCTGACAATAATGTAGTAAACAATTACTATTGCCTTACAATAAGGTAGTAAACAATTACTATAGTCTTACAATAAGGTAGTAAACAATTACTATAGTCTTCCAATAAGGTAGTAAACAATTACTATAGTCTTACAATAAGGTAGTAAACAATTACTATAGTCTGACAATAATGTGGTAAACAATTACTATAGTCTGACAATAATGTAGTAAACTATTACCATTACCAGTCTGGCAATAATGCAGTAAACCATTACCATTACTATAGAATGACAATACTGCAGTAAACCATTACCATTACATAATCTGACAATACTGTAGTAAACCATTACCATTTATTATCATCATCATCATGTGCCATACCGGTTATCGTATCAGTTCTGTTGTTGACTGTTTTCCATGACATAACATCAAGCTATCCAGTATTTTCTCTCTTTGTCGTCCATGATCTCTCTTTCCTTTTATTTTGTCAGTTGTAACCAAGTATTCCAACTTTCCTCTTCTTATGATGTGCCCGAGAAATGTTGATTGTTTCTTTCTGGTGTGTTTTAGTAGCTCACTTTTAGTGTTGGCCTCTTTGAAAATTTCTTTATTGGTCTCTGTAGCTGTCCATGGAACTTTCAACATTCTTCTGAGAAATCCCATTTCTGTGGCTCTAATCGTTTTTTTTTTGTTTGTCTACTGTACATGAATCGCTTCCATAGTTCAGAATTGGTTCTATATAGCACCGATGAACTCTTCTTTTCACTTCTATTGACATAGATTTGTTGCATAGGATATTTTCATTTTCTGAAATGCTATTTTGGCCTGAGCCAAAATTGTTATTTCTATGGTGCGTCTTCCATCTGATGTTATTATTGCGCCCAAGTATTTGAAACGATGCACTTGTTTCATTACTATAGTCTGACAATAAATTAGTAAACCATTACCATAGTCTGACAATAATGTAGTAAACCATTACCATTACTATAGTCTGACAATAATGTAGTAAACCATTACCATTACTATAGTCTGACAAAATACTGAGTCAAGGAATATCGTGAGCTTTCATGCAGCAGGAGTCCGACGCCTGAGAGTCATGAGGGCCTGCCCCGACCTCTTTACTTAAGGTGTTGAGAAGCTAAACAGCCGAGACACTATCTCAACGGTGGGACACATCCTGGGATCAAAATTTATCAGATTGCCCTTTATTGCAAAGCTGTGTACAAAGAGTTTCCAATAATTTTGTAAGACATTCACTCTCGCTCCATGATCTTCCTCGTCTCCTTGTCTCGTATTTTATGTGATGACTAGGTATTCAATCTCCCTCCCTCTCTTCGTGTAACACGTCCATACAATTGTACTATGCAATCATAAATCTTATGGCAATCATCATTTTGTGGCCATGTAATGAGAAGAGAACAACTGGAATATATTGTAACAACTGGAAAAATTGAGGGACGAAGAGATAAAGGGAAGCAAAGAGAGAAAATACCAGACAGCTTAAGAGAATGGCATGGCAGAAGATCAACAACAGAAATTATAAAAAAAACTGTCGAGATCGAAGGTTGTGGAGAGACATGATCACCTACGCCAGTAGGCCCGGTTTTTTATGATGATGATGATGGCATTCATAAGCTTGCGTCGTGTCGTTCTACCATCTTGGAGAACTATATTTGTTTTGCTGTGTGTTCAGAAATTGCCAGCATCATTTTCCATATACAACATCTTCGTTACTTCTCATTACTTCGTGCCTTTATTGCATTACCCACACTTCGAGAGTGTATGCCAAGATGGCTTCGATATAAGAAAACGATGGTACTCTTCTCTTTGTTGATCGAAAGAGATAGATTCGCGATTATCTTCCTTGTATTATCCAGCTTTGAGTTCAGCTTATCTTATTCTGTTATTGTCCGCGTTACATCCGCTGTTATTTCTCCTCCAGACTGTGTAAAGCTTTAAACCTGATTCAGTACTTTATAATATGTGCAGTTTTAACACTTTATTCGATGTTAAGGTTTGCAATATGTACATTTTTAACACTTTATCTGCGTGCAATCATAGACGTCAATATTAATAAGTTTGAATCATCAGCCTGAAGCTGGAGACATCACCATACACCTTGTCTTGATCTGGTACTGATGATGTCAACAGGAGTCACCTTGCTCATCATATGTTTTAACACTTGATTCAGTGTTTACATTTATAATATGTACATCTTAATATTTGATTGAGTGCTAACATTTATAATATGTACATCTTGATATTTGATTTAGTGCTAACATTTATAATGTGTACATCTTGATATTTGATTGAGTGCTAACATTTATAATGTGTACATCTTGATATTTGATTGAGTGCTAACATTTATAATGTATACATCTTGATATTTGATTGAGTGCTTACATTTATAATATGTACATCTTGATATATGATTGAGTGCTAACATTTATAATGTGTACATCTTGATATTTGATTGAGTGCTTACATTTATAATATGTACATCTTGATATTTGATTGAGTGCTTATATTTATAATATGTACATCTTGATATTTGAATGAGTACTAACATTTATAATGTGTACATCTTTATAATGGTTATATCGAAGAAACAATCATCACCATCATGCAGCATAAAAATAAATGAGACAAACCTGAAACAAGTACAACGTTTCAAATACTTGGGCACAAAAATAACATCAGATGGGAGATGCACCACAGTAATAAAAAGCAGAATAGCTCAGGCCAAAATAGCATTTCAGAAAATGAAAAATATCTTATGCAACAAATCTATGTCAATAAAAATGAGAAAGAGAGTTCATCGGTGCTATATAGAACCAATTCTGAACTATGGAAGCGATTCATGTACAGTAGACAAACAAAAAAAAAAAACGATTAGAGCCACAGAAATGGGATTTCTCAGAAGAATGTTGAAAGTTCCCTGGACAGATAAAAAGACCAATGAGGAAGTTATCAAAGAGGCCAACACAAAAAGGGAGCTCTTAAAAAACATCAGAAAGAAGCAATCAACATTTTTCGGGCACATCATGAGAAGAGGAAAATTGGAATACTTGGTTACAACTGGCAAAATAAAAGGAAAGAGAGATCGCGGACGACAAAGAGAGAAAATACTGGATAGCTTGGTGTCATGGCATGGAAAACAGTCAACAACAGAAGTGATACGATGCACTGTAGATAGAAGATTGTGGAGGGACATGATCGCCTACGCCAACCGGCAGGGTACATGATGATGATGACATCTTTATATTTGATTGAGTGCTTACATTTATAATATGTACATCTTGATATTTGATTGAGTGCTTACATTTATAATATGTGCATCTTGATATTTGATTCATGACTTAAGAGTTTACTAATTGTATAATATTTTAGAGACACAAAACCGAGATAAGAGTACTGACACATTGATGGAAAGTTTCACAGCGCTGAAATGATAGGGCTCGTGGCCTGGCTAGCTTTGGAAGTTAAAGGTCTATTTTAGCTGCTCTCTATCTTCTCTCTTTATCGCTACGTCAAGATTTTTCATTATTTTTTTTCTCCCTTGTTTCCTTGTGTTAAAATTAACATTAAAAAACATAACATAGTACACCCTTTAATTGACGTGTGTGCGTGTTTTTTTTTATTCGTTTATATACGATAACTGGTAAAATGTAGGGAATGATAGATCACGGACGACAAAGATATAAGATTCTAGATATCTTAGTGTCGTGGCGCGGGATACAGCTAACAATCGATGGCTACCGGTTCACCCAGCCTTGAATGGGTACCGGATTTTTTTCTGGGAAAGTAAATCGGCACGGGCGTAATACCGACCACATTACCCCAAAAATCATGCGCCGAAGGTCTGTAAAATTTATGGTCACTAACACCATATTTCCCTATACGCCACTTGGCGTGACGGACGGACGGACGGACGGACGGACGCACGCACGCACGCACGCACGCACGCACGCACACACACACACACACACACACACACACACACATATCAATATCATCATCATGTGCCGTACCGGTTCGCGTTGGCGATCAAGTCCTTCCACAATCTTCTATCCACAGTGCATCGTATGAGTTCTGTTGTTGACTGTTTTCCATGCCATGACACCAAGCTATCCAGTATTTTCTCTCTTTGTCGTCCAAGATCTCTCTTTCCTTTTATTTTGCCAGTTGTAACCAAGTATTCCAACTTTCCTCTTCTCATGATGTGCCCGAAAAATGTTGATTGTTTCTTTCTGATGTTTTTTTAAGAGCTCCCTTTTTGTGTTGGCCTTTTTGAGAACTTTCTCATTGGTCTTTTTAGCTGTCCAGGGAACTTTCAACATTCTTCTGAGAAATCCCATCTCTAATCGTCTTTTCATTTGTTTGCCTACTGTCCATTGTCCGCTTCCATAGGTCAGAATTGGTTCTATATAGCACAGATGAACTCTCTTTCTCATTTCTATTGACATAGATTTGTTGCATAAGATATTTTTCATTTTCTGAAATGCTATTTTGGCCTGAGCTATTCTGCTTTTTTATTTATGTGTTGCATCTTCCATCTGATGTTATCACTGTGCCCAAGTATTTCAAACGTTGCGCTTGTTTCCGATTTGTCTTGTTTATTTTTATGCTGCATGATGGTGATGATTGTTTCTTCGATATAACCATTACTTCTGTTTTCTTACTATTCAGATTGAGACCTTTCTTGTTGTTTTCTTTTACTATCATATCTATCATTTCTTGTAGTTCATTCTCTGTCTCTGCTATTAAGACTGTGTCATCCGCATATCGTAAATTATTTATATTGTGACCGTTGACTTCAATTCCTTTTTTGTTTACTATTGATCTCATATGTTCGCTGTAAAGTGAAAACAAATCCGGCAACAGAACACCGCCTTGTCTGACTCCTTGTTTTATAAATTGAAACTGTCCTGTTTGGTTGTTAATTCGTATAGCTGCTGTTTGCTGCCAGTACATGTATATATATAAGACAATTGTTTTATTCGTTGTGCTGCTGGTGACAACGGTTTGTTTCGGTGGATTTCGCCTTCTGTCTTTTTATGTATGCTGTGGCTGCATAATGATGGTGACTACAGCTGCCTTTCTTTGTTTGGATCCTTCAATGAGATATGCTAATTCGGAAGATTTCACAGTCAAGGGCGGTTGAGCACTTATGGATTTTAATTCGTTTGCAGTGATGCTGGGGCCTTTGAAAAACTACAACCACGGTTTGTTTCATCTTATTTATTTATCTTTAAGTTGCTGTGAACTTTTTTTTTTACGTTAAAGAGGATGCCCGGTGACACATTTTAATGCTGTAGGGGAATTAAATATTAAACTTCACAATACAAGACCGCGACAGGAGTGGAAGTGGGGGGGGGAGGCACTGCTATACTTTGTTGTTATTTATCTTCCCCATTTCAATGTGCAGAGTACCCATTTTCTTTTCATCTGGGCCGAGAGCGTTAAACGGGGGAACGGTCATCACAATTATATGCTATAGCTTTACAAAAACAACGAAAACAAAACAACAAAAGGTTATCACTACAATATCTTCATCAGTAAACAAGGACACTAGACAGACAAAGGATCATATCTAGTGCTACTTATGTGTATAATGAAAATACACGACCGCAAGCCATGAGGCCGAAACCAAAATTAGAACCATATCATCATCATCAAGTACCAAGCCTGCTGGCGTAGGTGAACATGTCTCTCCACAACTTTCGATCTCGACAGTTATTTATCATTTCTGTTGTTTATCTTCTGCCAAGCCATTCTCTTTAGCTGTCTGGTATCTTTTCTATTTGCTTCCCTCTATCTCTTCGTCCCTCAATTTTCCCAGTTGTTACAATATATTCCAGTTGTTCTCTTCTCATTACATGGCCAAAAAACGATGATTGTTTCTTCCTAATATTGGAAATTAGCTCTCTTTTTGCTTTGGCTTCTTTCAGAACGTTTTCATTGCTCTTCATAACTGTCCATGGTATTCTCAACATTCTTCTGTAAAACCACATTTCTACCGACTCCAGTGATTTTAGAAACATAGAATCTATTTAAACATTTAAGGCTAAGTGAGCCTAAGAGCGGGTCGGTCGAAGGAATCGATCCAGACCTCTTGTTCTTAGATCAATTATTACGGGAAGATACAAATATAAATCAAAGAGAATACGGGATATTTTAACAAGCATTAAATACATCTTATTGTATGGATTAGAAACATGGACAGCTTAAACCAGGAATACTATGAAACTGTAAATATGCTTAAACACGTTTCTGATCAGGTAGCAAGACACCGTTAGAAACTATGGACTAGATTAAGCAGATAACAAACTCAACAGTAGAAGAATTGATAAATAAAAGTCGGAAAGGATGAAGTCGGCACACACTTCGAAGGTCAACCAGAAACACTGTCAGACAAGGTTTTACCCACAGGAAAATAAACAATGCTGGTGCCCATATGAAAACGGAACCTTAAAACAGAGATGACAAAAATAAGTTACATCTGGATAAGACTTGAAGAGGAGGCAAGGCGCCTGACAGCAACAGAGCTGTAAGCTGTCAGCGACTCAAAGCTTGCGCCAAGATTGGTGAATAATAACCATCGCGACCCTACTCCACCCCTTCGCGGTGCCCCCAGAAGCAGACTAACCAGTCTATTCTGGACAAGCGAGCAGTGATCCAAAAGGGAAAGCAATCCGTTACTCAAAAATGCAGTGCTGGACGCAAAAAATTACAACACAACGCATTTATCAACGCCCACTTAACATCCTTTTAAGGACGGATAAGTAAGAGGAAAATCATTGGAGGCTGTAGAAATGTGGTTTTACACAAGAATGATGAGAATACCATGGGCAGCCAAGAAGAGTAATAGAAACGGTCTGAAAGAGGCCAATGCAAAAAGAGAGCTAATTTCCAATATTAGGAAGAAACAATCATCATTTTTTGGCCATGTAATGAGAAGAGAACAACTGGAATATATTGTAGCAACTGGGAAAATTGAGGGACGAAAAGACAGAGGGAAGCAAAGAGAAAAGATACCAGACAGCTTAAGAGAATGCCTTGGCAGAAATTATATCTAACATGTCACTTTTAGAAGAAACAGAAAGCTGTGCGAAACAACTGGCAGCCGAAACCAGAATAATTGTTCTACTGGTGATGTCATTTTCTAATGCTTAGTCATAGAGATGATCATAGAGATGAGTTTGCCATGAATCGAGCAGTCATTAGAGGGTCATTAGGAATGATTACAGCTTGCCTGTCATCTGTTTATCGTGGCGTCAAATTTCTGCTCATAGCTCTCTGTACAATTTACATGTTTGCAGAACATGTTCTGAAGTCTTAAGACCGGCTTGGCACGTGCAACGCAGGGTCGAACTGCCAGCAGCCTGAGTGGAGGTGGGCATCTACAATGTCTAGTTCTGGCTTTCAAAATTATAGCTTGTTTTTCCTTTACATGTAGGATGTGATGGAGGTAACATGGACTATTTGCTCTTGCTCTCAATTAACTTTGATATTTTACTTTAAATGGAGTTTGAACGTCAGCCACTGAGGTTGCTGTGGTAGATGTGCGTGCATGTTTTGCTTATTTAATGGTATCGTTTATTACCCACTACGTTTCTTCTGATAAACCTTAATCTACTAAAAGTCTCTCTCTCTCTCTCACTCCCTCACACGCATACATATATATCTATAAATAAAGTTAAGTTATGGTCACGTATGCATAAGTATACAAGAATAAAAGAAAGCTTCTCACACAGAGGAGAGTGCCAGAAAAGCGCTTGGAGTGATCAGAAGTGACATAATCAGAAAGGATGTCATAATAGAAGAAGTGGACATGAAACCAATCCTAGACTACATACAGAAACAACAACAATGGTTTGCCCGTCTAGAAAGAAAGTCATGCGATTCCTTACCATACATATTAAAATATTAGAATGGAGAATAGCAAGAGGCAGGTGAGTAAGGTGGACAGACAGCAGCAAAGGCACACTCATCAATTGGCAATGACTGAAGCTACCTGAAGATAACCAGAATTGTATCTCCCGGGGGCCTCGGTAGCCTAGTTGGGAAAACCATCCGACTGGGCTACCGACGTTCAGACAACCCGTGTTCGATTCCCGCTGGAAGCAGTGTGAATTGTACGCGAGGTTGGAAAAAAGAATAACCCCGCGGTCGACCCAGCCGCTGGCAGAAATGGGTACCAGGGTAGTAGTAGTACTCTGGGAAGGTGAGGAATGCCACTTCGCATCTTGAGTTTCGATCTTCAAGCGACACTGTCCAGAAGTCTCGGAACACTTCTGTATAGGCGGCCGAGCACATATGGGTGAAAACTCGCGCGCTAAGACGCCGATTCAAGTCTGGTACTTTACCTTTACTTTACTTTATCTCCCTCGATACCCGAATGGATATAAGAGGAAGTTAAGAAAGAAAGAATGAAGAAATGTACATTAATCAACTGTACTTCTGTACAATAGCAATGTTAAGAATAAGTTAAACGTAGTAGACATATGAACCACGAATACTAGAGTTTTTATTTTTATTTATTTTTTTTATTTACAACTAATAAGATCATTCGAGACAAAAATAAAGATGCGTGCGTACATGGTATTCGTTCTTGTCTACAAATCAGCAGTTTCCATTTATTTTGGGGCGGATTTTCCATTCCTTGAGCAAGGTCGGTAATTTGGTCAGTGGTGTTTTTGTTTGTTTCTGCATAGACCCGACTTGCATTAATCCAATTTGCTATTTTTTTTAAAGGTGATTCATTATTATATATCGATCAATCTCTGTGTGGGTTTTCTCACGAAAATTTACAAGCCTGATGACATAATACATTGATTTGCCGGTTTTTGATTTCCTTTCTTTCAATGATTTAATTTTTAATTCTTTTCATTTCTCTGGAAATGCTTCTTGTTGCAATGATATCTTAAGTAGGGCAAGTAGGCTGGATTCCCATATATTCCTAGGTTTCAAATTACTTCATTTGTGATTACATCGACCTCGATAGCCTTCTCCAAGCAACTGTTTATTCTTATCCACTCCTTTCAACTTCTGCTAAAATAAATACAGTTATTGCATTACTTATACATAGAACTAAGACCATGTTCGCGATAAATGAAAGCTGAAATAGTCAGTTTAAGTGCATGCGTATTTTCATTGGTTCGGAGTAACAGCTCATCACTGAACTAAATATAAAGAGGAATTATTACTAAGTGAATATCAGTTTGGATTAAGAAAAGGCATATAATGCACACAAACCATATTAATCACTAAGACAAGTAAGCAAAAAATACAACAGAATATAATAATAAAGAACTCAATATTTCTCTCATTGAACAGTCTCAAAAAATAGTATTGAAATAGGTTGTGTGGGTGTTAACGGTGAATGCAGAGTATATAGACAGCTATGAGACAACATTAGGGTTTTATATTTTTTTTAAAGTGAAAGTACTGTCAGAATAACAGTAGGAAAGACAAGATGGCGTCTCGTATCATGCGGTACGGCATGACTGTATTTTAGCATCTGTTCTATTGTAGCCATGGAATCAGTCTCAAGAACACGTTGGCGTTACTAGCGAATTCTGTTGACAAGATCGACCATCATGCATGTTGCAGGCGACGATTTCAAACGACTTCCATCAAAAAAGATAGTGCACAGTTACTTCCTCACTCCAGCTTCCTTGGAACTTTATTATTTCTCTTATTCATTATCTATATGGTAAAAAATGACGACAGTTGCCAGCTTCAAACCAAATTGTTTAAATGATCTGTCAGTCGCTGATGACCAAAGCCTAATGTACAATAACAAAGATGAGCTTCAACACCAATGTACAACATAAAGACAAATAACTCGAAAATAAAAATATCACACTCATTAAACGACACGGCGTAAAATTACATCATGTGAAAGATGCATAAGAGATAATGCAAACACAACAAAATGAGAAAAGGGTACATTTTAAAAAAATACCAACGAAACTTAGAAAACCTAGGGGACAATTCCAATAAATGGTGAAATCAAATATCAAATAATGAAATCGTTTGGCTATATGACCAGAACAGACCGAAACAAACTTCAGCATAAGCGTGTTTCATGGAGAGATCAGGCTAAAATGTGAAGGGACAACACAGGAAATGATAGATTAGGGTCTCAGGCTATTAAATACATTTAAGCTACACAACTTGCGATCGGAAGAAAGCTACATTCCCCATTTTGAGTAAAAGCGGTAGAACAGAATAAATAAATTAAAAAAAAAATAGAAATCTAATTATTCATTATGAATGCTTTCTTCATCGCTTCATCTCGATTACTGTAATTATTATTATATTATTTGATTTTATTTCTGTGAATTTGGTAACACTGGACTGCCTGTGACTGGGCCGGGTCGTGGCTTCATTTTAAACTTATAACGATAGATATTGATGGTGGTGATTCATAATCAAAGCAAAAAAGCAAGACTCCAATCATCTAAATAAAAAGTACAGTACTATGGTTATAACATTTTTGTGTTGATCGACTTATGTGCCAAGATCAAAAGACAAACAACTTCCGCAATGTGTGTTATATTATGATGTCTTGTATAACAAAGTCATTAATCTGCAAAACTGTAGACACATTGACATTAAACATAAGATAAAGGCCACACAAACACACATATCGTCGTCGTCGTCATCATCATCCACCACACACACATGCACATACGCACGCACGCGCGCACATACGCACGCACGCGCGCGCGCACACACACACACACACACAACTATCAGAAGCTACGAGGAAACAAGAATATGGGATGGCAAATATTTTTAAAGTTAAAACACAATGCAACTAATTGTTAACAATACAAATGTAAACTGGGCTTCATTTGTAGTTTACTACTTATAACAACAATATTAAAAAAACGGAAGGCACACAATGGCCAGATGAACTTACATTAATTTCATCATTAGCCCCATATTACTTGATGATGTTGGAGCACTCTGTGCAATGTCTTCATAATCAGCGTCCAACCTTTCCAGCTAAGAGCTGCTCTTACTAAGATGTGACCACGTTGAATCTTATCGATTCACTTGTTTTCTCCAATTTCTTCCTCCGTCTGCCTTATGATCAACGAGAAGACTTCAGAGGGCCCCTCAATATATAAGATTTGTCATGTGACACAATTAACAAGCGGATCAACGGTTTGTCGGCCATTATTAAGACAATGCAGACAGAAGCTCGTCTGATTGAGCTTACATCTAAACTCTCAGTATGATAGTGTATATGGGAATTCTCGATTGCAATAAAAATGATTCCATAGATAGAATAGATAGAAACTGTTGTCTTCACAGATTGCTACGGACTGATATTTTATTAACAGAGAATTGTAAAAAAAGAGATATCTCCATTTCCTCTAGTATAATATGCAGGAGCCGGGGTAGGTTTGTGGTTAGTGAACTGTTCTAGTGAGGACAAGGAGTCGGGTTCGATCTCGATGGTCGTTGTCAATGTCTACCCAGCTCTAAATAGACATGGGGTCGGAGCAATATTGACCACAATTGCCAAAAAAATGTGTCAACAATACAAGAAAAAAATAAGGGCACTAGCACCTAAGTGCTACAAGATGTGACTAGGTTTCTTTCTTTTCATGTACACTAAACACAAAACTAATAAATAACATCAGATGGGAGATGCACCTCAGAAATAAAAAGCAGAATAGCTCAGGCCAAAATAGCATTTCAGAAAATGAAAAATATCTTATGCAACAAATCTATGTCAATAAAAATGAGAAAGAGAGTTCATCGGTGCTATATAGAACCAATTCTGACCTATGGAAGCGAATCATGGACAATAGACAAACAAATGAAAAGACGATTAGAGGCCACAGAGATGGGATTTCTCAGAAGAATGTTAAAAGTTCCCTGGACAGCTAAAAAGACCAATGAGAAAGTTCTCAAAGAGGCCAACACAAAAAGGGAGCTCTTAAAAAACATCAGAAAGAAGCAATCAACATTTTTCGGGCACATCATGAGAAGAGGAAAGTTGGAATACTTGGTTACAACTGGCAAAATAAAAGGAAAGAGAGATCGCAGACGACAAAGAGAGAAAATACTGGATAGCGTGTCATGGCATGGAAAACAGTCAACAGAACTGATACGATGCACTGTTACTGTAGATAGAAGATTGTGGAGGGACATGATCGCCTACGCCAACCGGTATGACACATGATGATGAATCACAAAACAACTCTTTATAGAGACTGTTACACACAACTAAATTTATTGAAAATACAATTTTGTATATGTAGATATTTAGCTAAAGAGAGAAGAAGAAATATCAACTTGTTTTTGCCTGTAGCCGAACAAAAGAAAATATAAACATAAACACATTTTCTACGTTATTTATGAGCACGCGATAGATATTTGTAGAGATTTTAACAATTCACCAATGAGGAAATGTGCAACAAACTTTAACGATATACAGGACCAATTCAAGAGTTACTGTTTACAGTAAAAGAAGATATCTGGGATCTGTTTTAACTAACAATGGAGACAGTCAAAGAGAGGTGAAAAGAAATTAGCAATAGCAACATAAAAATTAAACACCACGAAGAACATGTAGCACAATACATGCAACATGCAAGGCAGTGAAATTAAATTACTATTGACATATATCTTCCCGACAGTAACATATGGTTATGAATAATGGACTATCTCGTAAACAGCAAGGAAGAAAATTGATTCATTTGAAACAATGCTACATAAAAATAATTAAGATACCTTCATCATCATCATGTGCAATACTGGTTGACGTAGTTGATCATGTCCTTCCACAATTTTTCTACCTACAATGCATCGTATGAGTTCTGTTGTTGACTGTTTGCCATGCCATGACACCAAGCGATCTAGTAGTTTCTCTCTTCATCGTCCGCGATCTCTCTTTCCTTTTATTTTGCCAGATGTAACCAAGTATTCCAACTTTCCTCTTCTCATGAGGGGCCCGAAAAATTTTGATTGTTCCTTGATTAATGAAAAAGAGCAAGGAAGACATACTAAAAGACTTAAACATGAACAAGAACTGGCTTATAAACACCGGCTTACAGAGGAAATTAAAATATTATGGTCACGTCAAAAGTCTCAGAGGACTGAAAAGGACAATAATCGAAGGCATGGTTCCTGGGCGACGCATTAGGGGCAGACAAATAAGAAGGTAGATTCAAGACATCAAGGAGACCTTGAAGATGCAACAGATGAAGTGGGGGATCTGGCTAGAGACAGAGATTCTTTCAGGCTGGCTGTGGTGAATGCAGCGTTCTGTAACGGACATGCGACTTGAAGAGGAATTAAAGAAGGGAAATTTAAATCGTACGAACATGTTGTTATCTACAGGCCTTCCTATGACAATTTTGCTGGCAAAGTACAGGCAAAATAAGACAAGGCAGACAAAGAAAGTGGTGGGAAGATAACATCAGAGAACAACAGGATTAACCGGTACACATAACCGTCCGTATAGAGCCATCGTTTTATCACGAATGATCTTCCCAACCTATCCTTTGTCTAACCTTTTTTTCCTTCAACCAATCAAAATACCCCGTTTTACATTTTTGCCTCGTTCCTACCTTGTGTCTTACAATTCCAGTGAGTCACGATGTGTTCATCCACTTTACTTCTTAACCCTTCTTCCCGTGGACCCCATGATTTTATTTTACTCAACCTTTCTCATCTCCCTTCGATTTTTACTACCTCACTCCCCTCTTATCATACACTCTTTAATCACTGCTACCTCCCTGCTTCAGTATAGCATAGACACATATTTTTATAGCACAGATACAATCTTGTATAACACAGACACATACCTTTATAGCACAACATTTTTCTGAGTTCCTGATTTAAGCGAATGCCAGACAAATGCTCCAATGTTTAGTTAATATTCAAAAAGTCAATCAGAAACGACATAATAAAAAAATGAGTTGGGAGGTAACAGCAATGCTAGATCAAATTAAGAAACAGATCAAATGGCGTGAATAGGTGCCAAAAACAGTCAAAGACTAATAATTGACTTCAAGGTCAGTGAACCAGAACTGACCAAGACTCCACTCAACCCTTGCTAATCATATAGTCATAAAAATATACTAATAAAGATGATAAACGAAGTAAAGGCAAAAACTAATGTGGACTGACATCACAAGAAGGACAGGAGAGTCTGTGATAGCTGTTCCATCAAGGAAAGAGAAAGAGTGAAATGGTCATGCTATGATTCCTACCTTCGTCACAGAGATGGCACAAGATAATGAGAGGGTTAATCAAGCAGAAATCGAGGAGGGTAGGAAACATGGTACCAAACAATGACAATGCTAAAATTGGATATGTCAAGTCAAAAATAGAAGCAGATATTGCAGCTTGCTATAAACAACAACACATCGCAGATTATGTTAAATTAACGTTCTTTTAAGGGGCTGACAACGAAAAGGGATTGTCGTCGGTTAAACGCGGAATAAAAATGTTCCAACTAATAAGATCAGCAAACCACACAACAGGGTTGACAGTTACAGATACATAAACTTGAGAAGCTGCGTTTGAAAGCTGATACCACGACTGGTTAATGGAAACTCTGACACTAAATAACATTGTGTTGTCAACGAGCTGGCTTCAAATAATGTGAATCTACTGAGGATCACATGGCACTTGTTGCTCGTGAGACAGAAGATGCATTTCAAGTCAGTCTATTTTATTCTTTTTTTCTTTTATTGGAAGTGAAAAACAATTAACACTAACTGCTACGCTGTTTTTATATGGGAAAACCTGACTAAACAAGCATTAGAATTTTATTGTGTTATCAATGTCACCAGAAACAAGCATTAACAGCAAAAGACACAATAAAGATTATAACTACTAAAATTAGAAGTCTCAGATGAATATTGAACATAACAAGATAAGATACAATAAGGCAAGAAGACATCAGAGAAGAGTAGATATAACACTAAATCTGAGTGACATCAAAAACAATAAATTAAACAGTTTGAACAAATAACACAGCTACCTGCAAATACCAACTTAGAATAAACATTAAAAAATTAGATACAGCAACAAAATAAGGAATCTAACACACTTGAAAAGCTGTGAGAAATCTCTGAGTTTGCCTCTGCACCTTTCTAATTAAGAATAACATGAAGTGACAACACTACTTGCAGCTCTACATGTTTAATATATTAATTATTGTACATGTGTGCTTCCAACATAAAGAAAATTGCAATGGCACATTAGACAATGGTTGAGTCTGTCTGAAGAGTAAGGACTAGAACTCTGTATATCCTTTGACAACCAAAGAAGAAGAAACAGCACCAGCCACACTGGCAGCAACAACTGTCACAGCATTAGAGGCTGTAAGTAAATGTAGAAGAAATGGAGGAGGAAGCAAAAGAAGAAAGAAAGAGAAGGATGAAGAGAAGAGGAAGAGAAGAGGAAAAGGAATGAGATGAAGGAAGAAAAGAAAGCGAAGATGAGGGACAAACAAAGGAGGAGGAGGAGAAGGAAGAAAAATGAGTAAGAACGAAGATGAGGGATAAGAACAAAGATGAGGGATAATAACAAAGATAGGGGATAAGAAAATGGAGGAGGAGGAAGAAAAAGAAAAACGAAGATGAGGAAGAAACAAAGGAGGAGGAGGAGAAAGGAAAAAAATTGAGGAAGAACGAAGATGATGGGTAAGAACAAAGATAAGGTAGAAGAAAAGGAGGAGGAAGAAAAAGAAAAGTGAAGATGAGGAAGAATATACAAGGAGGAGGAGAAGAAAGAAAAGTCAAAAATAGAAGCAGATATTGCAGCTTGCTATAAACAACAACACATCGCAGATTATGTTAAATTAACGCTCTTTTAAGGGGCTGACAACGAAAAGGGATTGTCGTCGGTTAAACGCGGAATAAAAATGTTCCAACTAATAAGATCAGCAAACCACACAACAGGGTTGACAGCTACAGACACATAAACTTGAGAAGCTGCGTTTGAAAGCTGATACCACGACTGGTTAATGGAAACTCTGACACTAAATAACATTGTGTTGTCAACAAGCTGGCTTCAAATAATGTGAATCGACTGAGGATCACATGGCACTTGTTGCTCCTGAGACAGAAGATGCATTTCAAGTCAGTCTATTTTATTCTTTTTTTCTTTTATTGGAAGTGAAAAATAATTAACACTAACTGCTACGCTGTTTTTATATGGGAAAACCTGACTAAACAAGCATTAGAATTTTATTGTGTTATCAATGTCACCAGAAATAAACATTAACAGCAAAAGACACAATAAAGATTATAACTACTAAAATTAGAAGTCTCAGATGAATATTGAACATAACAAGATAAGATACAATAAGGCAAGAAGACATCAGAGAAGAGTAGATATAACACTAAATCTGAGTGACATCAAAAACAATAAATTAAACGGTTTGAACAAATAACACAGCTACCTGCAAATACCGACTCATAATAAATATTTTTAAAAATAGATACAGCAACAAAATAGGGAATCTAACACACTAGAAAAGCTGTGAGAAATCTCTGAGTTTGCCTCTGCACCTTTCTAATTAAGAAGTGACAACACTACTTGCAGCTCTACATATTTAATATATTAATTATTGTACATTTGTGCTTCCAACATAAAGAAAATTGCAATGGCACATTAGACAATGGTTGAGTCTGTCTGAAGAGTGAGGACTAGAACTCTGTATATCCTTTGACAACCAAAGAAGAAGAAACAGCACCAGCCACACTGGCAGCAACAACTGTCACAGCATTAGAGGCTGTAAGTAAATGTACAAGAAATGGAGGAGGAAGCACATGAAGAAGAACAAAGAAAGGGAAGAAGAAGAAGAGGAAAATGAATAAGAAGAGGAAGAAAAAGAAAAAGAAAAACGAAGATGAGGAAGAAAAAAAGTAGGAGAAGGAAGAAAAATGAGGAAGAACGAAGATGATGGATAAGAACAAAGAAAAGAGAGAAGAAAAAGGAGAAGGAAGAAAAATGAGGAAGAACGAAGATGATGGATAAGAACAAAGAAAAGGGAGAAGAAAAAGGAGAAGAAAGAAAAATGAGGAAGAACGAAGATAAGGGAGAAGAAAAAGGAGAAGGAGGAGAAGGAAGAAAAATGAGGAAGAACAAAGAAAAGGGAGAAGAAAAAGGAGAAGGAAGAAAAATGAGGAAGAACGCAGATAAGGGAGAAGAAAAAAGAGAAGGAGGAAGAAAAAGAAAAGCGAAGATGAGGAAGAAAAAAAAAGGAGGAGGAGGAGAAGGAAGACAGGTAAAAAAATAGAAGCAAACAGTCAAAGTCTATTTTATTCTTTTTTTGTTTCTTTTACTACAATGCTTATCCGTTAAGTGGGCGTAAATATGTTGTATCGCTAATTTTGCACACTGCTATCTTTCGTTCGCCTGAAGTGTATTTCTATATCTGCAATGTCATTTCCTGTGTAAATGTTACTGTCTTTTGTCCTTGTTAAGCATGCTACGATATCTACGCTTTTCATCTCGACGCATCTGTCTTCGCTATCGATTTTTAATTACTTAACAATTTTGCCTGGGCAGTGACCACTTAGGCCTACTCTTTTAGATTTGTAACTGGCAAGGTCTATTTTAGCGTGCACAAAAGACATCCTGTTGTTCACCGTTATCCAAGAGGCCTGGACCTGGGATCTCACTACTCAGAGATTTGGGGAGGATGATACCGCAAAAGAAACCAGTAATCGAAGATAAAAAAAATACCATGGTCTGATGGAGGAATTCAAACCTGGGATCTTCTAGTCAAGAGGGGAACGTGTTACCTCTAGTCCACCCAATCCTGATGTAACATGTTTAAAGCTTTTGATATATGATTCAGTTTGGAAAGGTTAGACTTTCCTGTTACAATACGGTTTGGGGGAGAGGAAAAAAAATAGGGGGGGGGGGGGGTGTAGGGTGTTATGCATATCTATCAGAAACACTAGCGAAAAGGCCCACATTTTACTTTGATATGAATGATATTGCTCATTATTGCTTTCAAAATTATTTTATGTTCATTGCATCATTTTATTCATATATATTGAATATAGTTTTTTTTTAAATTATTATTTTGTATTTATTATTACCTTATTTTGTTCCTCGGGAGAGCTGAGAGGAGTAGATTGCGAGAGAGTGAGAAAGAGATAGGGAGAGAGAGTGAGAGAGAGATGGGGAGAATGAGGAAACCGGGGTAGAAAAGGAGTGAGGGAAAATAAAGAAAGATTGGAAGAGGTAAAAAAAATGATGCGCGTGAAATAGAGTGGGTGATGGGAATGGCATGAGTGAGAGAGGGAAAGGAAAGAAAATTGAAGGAGAGATAGGCAGTAAGATGGCAAGGGGAAGTAGAGCAAATCAAGAGTGACAGCGGACTAATAATAAAAGGAAGGAAATATGAATCTGGTAAGTGAGATAGAATTAATAATTATAATTATCAGGTGGGTGATCTGAAGAAAGATCAACAAAGATATAACAGAGAGAACAGAATGAAAGAGAGAGGGAAAGAAAGACAGATTTAGAAAATGAGATGATGAAAGACAGAAAAAGATAGCAAAAATAAGAAGCCTATGATGACGTACAGTATGACTAAGATGAGAAAAGTACACAGTTAGTTAATTAATTCTCGATATAAAAGGGCACTTTAATGGGTCACAGAAATAATGATCGGTACATTTGGCGGCAGCCCATGAATCTATTGATCCGCTTGATTAGAGATAAGGGAGGTAATAAACATTGGTCTATGCTTCCTTTGTTCATTTGTCCATTGTTCCTAGGAATACGGCTATTTTTTTTTCTCCAATTCCTTCTTAATTGAGTGAGGACTAGAACTCTGTATATCCTTTGACAAGCAAAGAAGTAGAAACAGCACCAGCCACACTGGCAACAACAACTGTCACAGCATTAGAGGCTGTAAGTAAATGTAGAAGAAATGGAGGAGGAAGCAAAAGAAGAAGAGCAAAGGAGGAAGAAGGGGAAAAGGAAGGAGGAGAAGAAAGAAAAATTAGGAAGAACGAAGATGAGGGATAAGAACAAAGATAAGGGAGAAGAAAAAGGAGAAGGAGGAAGAAAAATAAAGAAGAAAAATTATGAATGACAAAGAATAACAAAGAATAATGTATCATTGTATCTAATGACCTTTAATACTGACATACTTTATGTGACTTAATTTCTGATTTTTGTATCAACATGAAACTTGCATCTCAATGAAGCAATGAACTATATTTGATTGTCTTGAACTGAGTGTAGCATCAAGTAACATAATTGTAGGGGGCCTCGATAGCCTAGTTGGGAAAACCATCCGACTGGACTACCGACGTTCGGACAACCCGTGTTCGATTCCCGCTGGGAGCAGTGTGAATTGTACTCGTGGTTGGAAAATAAATAAAAAAATATCCCCATGGTTGACCCAGCCGTTGGCAGTAATGGGTACCGGGGTATTACCCTGGAAAGGTGAGGAATGTTGTCTTGCATCTGAGTTCCAATGCTTGAGGTGACACTATACAGAAATTTCCAAACATTTCTGAATAGGCGGTCGAGCACATATGGGTGGAAACTCACGTGCTAAGACGCAGGTTCAAGTCTCGTACTTTAAATTTACTTTAACATAATTGTACCATTCTAACCATCTGTCTGTCTCCTCTGTCCCATTTTTCATCTTAAATGTAAGTATATACAACAAACCATCACTTCTACATCCATTTTAAAACTTTAATTTTTGTGAACTTCTCTATCCTTTAGGTTTCTTATTTACAGTTTTGACTGAGGATGTTGACTGAAGCTTGCAAGTGACTAACACAATTGTGACTGAAAATGGCAACACTAATATCGTCACTCAATAGATGAAGAAAAAATATTTCAAGGTTATGATTCAAGTGACACAACTAAAATTCTCATACATTCAGAATGTCAAGAGAGTTATCATTAAAGATCAACATAGCGAATGAAGTAGAAGACAATGTTGAAAATATGAGGAATTCAATATCAGGAATATTGAAGGAGAATTTATTACAAAGAAGAACAAAAAAGTATTTTTTTTCATCGAATAAGTTGTTTGAACAATTTGTACATGAGCAAGACACATGCCAAGATTAAATTAAAGCTTTAACAAGAGAAAATAAATAAGCACAATGAGAACAGAAACCAACATCACCACAGAAACTCCCAATGCAATGACAGTTGATACAACTCAAAGGATGTTAACAGAGACCTCTGTAACCACAGCCATGTCATTCCTTAATGATCACAGTGTTCTGAAGGTGCACTTCTCCTTCGCTGTGATAACCATCCTGTATGCCCCCATCATTCTCATCGCCAACAACTTAGTGCTGTGCTCAACAATCCTATTCCGCAAGCTACACACACCAAACAACATCATGCTGGCCAGTCTGGCAGTAGCAGATATCATCATGGGCATCTACTGCATTCCAATGTATGCTCTCTCCTACATACCAAGCACCCAACACCTCATCAAAGCCTCTGGCAAATTTGCTTGCCTTGCCTGGTTTGCCTCAATGGAGCTTGGCGGTGCAGGCTCACTAAAGAATCTCCTGCTAATATCAGCTGACCGCTTTATCGCTGTGGTTTACCCTCTGTCTTATAGCAGAATCATGACCATGCGAACTACAGGGATAATTCTAATTTTTCTCTGGATATACGTCATTTTTATGTCATTTGTACCTTTCCTGGGATGGAACAATTATGATCCTAATATTCTTGATGAGAACAGACGGTGCAACTACTATTTAACACTACCTGAGGGGTATGTCATCTGGGCCTCATTTTTCACTATTGGTATCAGCATAGTCATTCCTTTTTTTCTCAATATCAAGATCTTCTACACTATTTCCAAGCAGCAACAAAGTATTAAGAAGTCAGAACACTTGTGGTCTGCACAGCAAGTAAAACGTTTCAAAGAACAAGTACAGACAGTTCGAATCACAGGCATTTTATTTCTAATGTTCATTTTGTTTTGGTTACCCTATGTACTGGTAGCTCCATTAAAGTACACTAATATATCACCTCGGGACATTGAAATCCTAAAGGTGATATCACAGCTGCTGTACTTCTTGAACTCTGTTGTCAATGCCCCTATCTATGCCCTAATGAAAACAGAATACAAAGTAGCTTACTACCTTCTTTTGACCACAGCTGTATGGAAATGGGGAAATTTGAAGCGTCATTCACTGGATCCTGAGGTGTCACAAAGAAGACAATGGAGTATAAATGACAAGAAGTCACATTATTCTACAAACAAACACAACAGTGAACAGCACTCATCTATAGTCACACCAAAAATGCCAAGGTGTAAAACCACACTACTTTTAAAACAAGCCAGAATTTTTGACAGTGAACAGCACAAGTCAACAGATGATCAGACTAGTATATCTCCAAGTACTATACTACCCCTTGCTTCCAATTACACAATTAATGAAGAATCAAAACACATCAGAAATTAGCACATAGAACGGGTATGGCAATGTGATTTTCATTACTTCATACTTTTTCAAAGGAGGCTATGTGATACTTATGATAACCTCCTGCAAACAACTAAATTCACTAAGATAACTTGTCTTTCTGTGTTACATGCTGAGCAAAGAAAACTGAATGATGAAGGGAAAAGAAAAGAGACTAAAGATAGTTGTGATGGTGTTATCCTCATCATGACAAAAAATACCTGTTAATATCAGATATGCTGGAATAAAAGATTCAGATATTGATTAACCTGCAGTAAATTGCAGAATATAAAAGATGCAGATATTGATTACCCTGCAGTAAATTGCAGAATATAAAAGATGCAGATATTGATTACCCTGCAGTAAATTGCAGAATATAATAGATGCAGATACTGATTACCCTGCAGTAAATTGCAGAATATTAAAAAAAAAAACAAATCTTTGAGGATGAGGGGAGAAGAGGAAAAACAAAACCAGAATGACAGAATATTCTACTGATAATTTACTATCTACATAATATGCAGTTACTTACAAACTAGAATGACTCCATGGAATAAAATATTGCAGCTGAAGTAAACAACAGAATATGACACTTACCAGAGAGAGAGAGAGAGAGAGAGAGAGAGAGAGAGAGAGAGAAAGAGAGCAATCACTAAAACCATGCAAGAAATATATACAGACACACAGAGTAATCTTTACAAACAACAAATGTAAAAGATCTTTTAAAAAAATCATATACTCTTCATTTTGTTACACTATGATATTACTGATGTTAAAGCTGTACTTTAATGTTTTTTTTTTATTTATACAATAATACTTAAAACTTTAATAGCAGAAATGATATATCAAATTAAGCTAAATGAGATGAAACCAACATAAACTATGTTTATAAGGAAAAGTAGATGAATTATATTGGTCACATTTTCAGGATGAAAGAAGACCCGTTTGTCATTTGGACACAGGGTGACAAAAGAAAACTAACAGAAGCTTTATGTAGATTTTAATTTTTTTTAAAAGAGCTAAACTATGAGCTTAAGAACTAAACAAGACTAAAAGACCTATAAGTTCACAATCAGATATGCAGAGTTATAATTTCTGCCCTTTTATAATTGTGTTATTTTTTTTTACCCAGGATGAATTAAGAAGTACCCTCAAAGAAGCACATTGACTACTATACAGCTGTAATAATGAAAAAGCACTAACAAGGAAGCACTTTTACTACTATACAGCTGTAATAATTAAGAAGTACTCACAAGGAAGCACTTTTACTACTATACAGCTGTAATAATGAAGAAGTACTCACAAGGAAGCACTTTTAATACTATACAGCTGTAAAAATGAAGAAGCACTCACAAGAAAGCACTTTTACTACTATACAGCTGTAATAATGAAGAAGTACTCACAAGGAAGCACTTTTACTACTATACAGCTGTAATAATGAAGAAGTACTCAAAAGGAAGCACTTTTACTACTATACAGCTGTAAAAATGAAGAAGCACTCACAAGGAAGCACTTTTACTACTATACAGCTGTAATAATGAAGATGTACTCACAAGGAGGCACTTTTACTACTCTACAGATGTAATAATAGGGAGCCGCGATAGCTCAGTGGTTAGTGAACTGGACTACAACGGACAAGGGGTAGGGTTCGATCCCAACCGACGGCTTCCGGGTTCACCCAGCCTTAAATGGGTACCGGATTTTTTCTGGGAAAGTAAAGCAGCACGGGTGTAATACCGACCACATTACCCCAAAAATCACGTGCTGAAGGTTTGTAAAATATAGGGTCACAAACACCATATTTCCCTATACGCCACTTGGCGTGACGGGGGTACTTTACTTTTTTTTTAAAGAACACAAACACTATCAACAAATATCTCAATTCTCTAACAAAGCATCGTTAAGTTAAAAAATAAACTGCATGTTTTATACACACTTAAACTTACTTAATTTAATTTACTTAAAAAACTAGTAAAGCAACATAGCTTATCTTGATCTTGCATGTACAACTAACTGTCAAGCAAGAAATGGGGAGAGTTGAAGGAGAATGGGGGTGGGGGGGGGGGCGGGAGTAGAGGACATATAAGTGAGGTGTCTAGACAATTACATACTTGGAGTAAACCACATAAAGAAGATGATGTAATGATGAACAAAGGAGCAGATTGGTGGGTGGATCTCACTATAGGGGGCAGAAGGTGTAAAAAAAAAAACACACACATACACACAAATCGAAGGCAAAATTTATATACATAAACCCACATATGCTCACAGTTGAAAAGTTTATAATATTGAGAATATCTAAGTCTAAGTGGACATCAATGCAGTTACAATTTGAAATGAGTAAAGATAAAAATACAAAGACTATTTATTATGGCATTACTCCATTCCTGAGTTCCACTGAAAAGTTTATTGAGACACTGGGAATAAAGGTTGCATGCACATTGCAGTCAAGGTATACAAGTTTTAGGCATTTTGCCACCAAATAAAAAATACCTTAATGTGAATCTGAAAGACACCTGCCAGATTGACAAGTGACAAGGTTAATTCTTTTACACCCATTCTCGGATATAGATTTATATATGGGATGATGAATGAATGGACAGATATATTAGTTCCAATGGGTGGAAGATGGGTAACAATGTAAAGCATTATTTATAGAGGATATGTAAAAATACAATAAACATTGTACTAGATGTTGTAACAAAACAGATAAAGACTAGAAAAATAAAGGTATTAGTAAAACCATTAAAAATGCACACAAAGATTTTTCAAGCACAGAAGTTTTTGAAACAATAGCAAATACATAACTGACCTTGTTCCTCGTCTCTTGGTCAAAGTCCACACATTGGTCCAAAGGTACTCCTTCTATAAATTCTGTTGTCAATATGCATTTGCCACTTAAATCATCAATCACTTCTGGCACATATAGGAATGGGTCATCCTTCAATAATTGTCTGATGGGAAGAATTTCAAAAAGCAAAATGTATTAAAAACATTGAAATTGGGTTCCTATAAACTGTTGGTTGTCAAGTATATCTGCCTGTTACACAAGAACATTTCAATCTTACCATTGTTGCTTCTTCACTATTGATTGCTTAATACTGGTTTTAATTCACTATCGTATCTTTCATCTACGTACCTTTCATAAGGGCATTTTTCTATTTCAGTGCCTGAACAAACCCGTCTAATTAGACTAACTGGACATTCATTGGGAACAATAAATAAACAAATGTTGAAAACATTCCACACAAATAATTTAATAACAAAATGTTAAGAAAAGAAAAGCATGTATTTCAATGTAAAATGGTACAATCATTGTCATATGGAAATGACTGAAACAACACATTGAATATTAATACATGTGTGAGTAATATGTGGTTCATTACCAATAAACTAAGACTGTTCAAATAGGCATCTCACAAACATTGCTTGAAATGGGCTGCAATGCAAAGTTAAAATGATCACATGTTAATTATATTGAAAAGTGTCAACTACAAAACTGACAGACTTTGTGAAGCATTAAAAGTATAGCTGGAAAACGTAAGGGAGTGTTGCTCATTAAGTTGTTGCAAAAATAAAGAAGAATGTTTACTACCAAATAAAACTAAGCATCTGCAGAATAACTGGCAGAGTGAAGTTTATAAACCAAACTGACAGATGGGAGTTTATAAAACAAAACTGGCAGACAGTGGAGTTTATAAAACAAAACTGGCAGACAGTGGAATTTATAAGACTAAACTGGCAGACAGTGAAGTTTATAAAACAAAATTGGCAGACAGTGAAGTTTACAAAACAAAATTGGCAGACAGTGGAGTTTACAAAACAAAATTGGCAGACAGTGGAGTTTATAAAACAAAATTGGCAGACAGTGGAGTTTATAAAACAAAATTGGCAGACAGTGGAGTTTACAAAACAAAATTGGCAGACAGTGAAGTTTACAAAACAAAATTGGCAGACAGTGGAGTTTACAAAACAAAATTGGCAGACAGTGGAGTTTACAAAACAAAATTGGCAGACAGTAAAGTTTACAAAACAAAATTGGCAGACAGTGGAGTTTACAAAACAAAATTGGCAGACAGTGAAGTTTATAAAACAAAATTGGCAGACAGTGGAGTTTATAAAACAAAATTGGCAGACAGTGGAGTTTATAAAACAAAATTGGCAGACAGTGGAGTTTATAAAACAAAATTGGCACACAGTGGAGTTTATAAGACAAAACTGGCAGACAGTGGAATTTATAAGACAAAACTGGCAGACAGTGGAATTTATAAGACAAAACTGGCAGACAGTGGAATTTATAAGACAAAACTGGCAGACAGTGGAATTTATAAGACAAAACTGGCAGACAGTGGAGTTTATAAAACAAAAAAAAGCAGACAGTGGAATTTATAAGACAAAACTGGCAGACAGTGGAATTTATAAGACAAAACTGGCAGACAGTGGAGTTTATAAAACAAAATTGGCAGACAGTGGATTTTATAAGACAAAACTGGCAGACAGTGGAGTTTATAAAACAAAACTGGCAGACAGTGGAATTTATAAGACAAAACTGGCAGACAGTGGAGTTTATCAAACAAAATTGGCAGACAGTGGAGTTTATCAAACAAAATTGGCAGACAGTGGAGTTTATAAAACAAAATTGGCAGACAGAATGGAGTTTATAAGACACAACTGCCAGAGTGGTGTTTAAAACAAAAAAATTGAGTTATAAAAAAAAACGGGCAGACAAAGAAAGTATCACAACAGAATTTACAAAACCTCCATCTGATGAGGCAAGCATGCATTACAATCTGAAATTCAATATCAGATATATACAAATAGGAAGAAAATGCTTAGTTTAGTTTAGTTGACAGATCATTTTCACTGCATATCAGACAATTCCACAGTGCTCATCTCCTCCCTAGCACCCATTCCAGCAATGCTACTCCTCCCATCTTGCGGCACTGCCACCCCTCCCAGCTTGCAGCTCTGCCACCACACTCTGCTTGCAGCAGAGCCACCCTTCCCAGCTTGCAGCACTGCCACCTCTCCAAGCTTGCAGCACTGCCACCACACTCAGCTTGCAACACTGCCACCTTTCCCAGCTTGCAGCACTGCCACCACACTCAGCTTGCAGCACTGCCACCTCTCCCAGCTTGCAGCACTGCCACCTCTCCCAACTTGCAGCTCTGCCACCTCTCCAGCTTGCATCTCTGCCACCACACTCTGCTTGCAGCTCTGCCACCTCTCCAAACTTGCAGCACTGCCACCTCTCCCAGCTTGCAGCTCAGCCACCACACTCTGCTTGCAGCTCTGCCACCTCTCCCAACTTGCAGCACTGCCACCTCTCCAAACTTGCAGCACTGCCACCTCTCCAAACTTGCAGCACTGCCACCTCTCCCAGCTTGCATCTCTGCCACCACACTCTGCTTGCAGCATTGCCACCTCTCCCAGCTTGCAGCACTGCCACCACACTCTGCTTGCAGCACTGCCACCTCTCCCAGCTTGCATCTCTGCCACCACACTCTGCTTGCAGCACTGCCACCTCTCCCAACTTGCAGCACTGTTACCTCTCCCAGCTTGCAGCACTGCCACCTCTCCCAACTTGCAGCACTGCCACCTCTCACAAGCTTGCAGCACTGCCACCTCTCCCAGCTTGCAGCTCTGACACCACACTCTGCTTGCAGCACTGCCACCTCTCCCAGCTTGCAGCTCTGACACCACACTCTGCTTGCAGCACTGCCACCTCTCCCAGCTTGCAGCACTGTCACCTCTCCCAGCTTGCAGCACTGCCACCTCTCCCAACTTGCAGCACTGCCACCTCTCACAAGCTTGCAGCACTGCCACCTCTCCCAGCTTGCAGCTCTGACACCACACTCTGCTTGCATCTCTGCCACCACACTCTGCTTGCAGCTCTGCCACCACACTCTGCTTGCAGCTCTACCACCACACTCTGTTTGCAGCACTGCCACCACACTCTGTTTGCAGCACTGCCGCCACACTCAGTTTGCAGCTCTGCCACCACGCTCTGCTTGCAGCTCTGCCACCACGCTCTGCTTGCAGTTCTGCCACCACACTCTGCTTGCAGCTCTGCCACCACACTCTGTTTGCATCTCTGCCACCACACTCTGCGTGCAGCACTGCTCCCACACTAAGCTTGCAGCTCTGCCACCACACTCTGCTTGCAGCTCTGCCACCACACTCTGCTTGCATCTCTGCCACCACACTCTGTTTGCATCTCTGCCACCACACTCTGCTTGCAGCTCTGCCACCACACTCTGCGTGCAGCTCTGCCACCACACTCTGCTTGCAGCTCTGCCACCACTCTAGCAAAAGCAACGAAGATGGTTTCAGCGCAGATGAACAAACTCCATTCCACCTCCAAAAACCTTGAAAATTGAGGGGGTAAATTGGGAGATTGTTTTAGATCTGAACATATACTGCCCACACAGTGGCCATAACTGGCCTTCTCTTTTCAATTTTTAACTGTCAAGGGTTCTTTGAGGAAATCAAAACTCATCAGCACAAACACAAAACTTAGACTATTCAAATCAAATGCACTATCAACCCTTATGTATGCGTGTGAAAGCTGGAAAACAACAAGAGATATAGAAACAAAGTTGAACGCATTCAAAAATAAATGTCTAAAGAAAATACTTGGCATAGCGTGGAACGAATTCAAAACAAACGAGGAAATTAGAGAAATCGCCAATCAACCACTAATATCTTCAGTAATAAAGAAAAGACGATGGGCATATGTTGGACATGTGATGAGAAGAGATAATATCCAAATAGCAAAGCAAGCCTTCATGTGGGAAACAACAGGTAGGAGAAAAAGAGGAAGACCCAGAGAGACACTGAGAAGAACATTGATGAGAGAGGCAAGAGCAGCAGGATTCAGCTCCCTCAATGAGATAGAGCTGCTTGCACAGAACAGAGACAAATGGCGAGATTTGATAAAATATCTTTAAAAGAATTGAAAACTGCTAGAACAGAAATTCAGATAAGAGAAGGAGTATCTTGGTCTACGCCCTATGGGCCGGCTATGGCTCGAAAGGTCAATAGATAAATAGAAGGGTTCTTTAATATGCAAAAAGTACACACAGTATGCTTTCTGTCTTTATCTCAAAGGGCACGATATCAAATCTCACTACTAAGAGACTGGAGGGAGGGTAAGATTTTAAAAAATGTAAAAAACAGCAGCTTTGAATAGAACAAATTCCTTCCGTCAATGGCAGGATTCAATCCCAATATCTTCCTGTCTTGAGATGATGTCTCACCTCTATACCACCCAGCCCCCATGCAGACAATAACAATAGCCATGCTCTTACCTGAATTTCTTAGAACTCTCAGCCTCCCTTATGTAGTCTACCTCCCAGGCCAATTCCCTTTTAGCAGTAGTCATCATGCTGTCCACATACATACCTGTGGATCAAATATAGTTGTAAACTCATCACATTTTTAAACTATCCATTATTACATACACGATGTTGACCACACTACCTAATTATAAACACTACCCACACGAAATATTCCTTGACGTTAAAGCAAATGGGACAGTGTTAAAACCAGTTAATGATTTCAAATATCTGTGAACAGTGTTAATTTCTGATGACAGATGTGTAAATGAGAAGATTTGCAGAATAACTCAGGCAAAAGATACATTCCAAAAAATTGGAAAAGATATTATGCAACTCACTGCTATTAATGAAAGTAAAAGGGTTTTTCAGTGTTATCTAGAGTCAGTCATAACAAATATAAGTGAATCATGAATAATCAGGCAGCAAACAGTAAAACTGTTGGAGGTCACAAATATGTGGTTTTACAGAAGAATGTTGAGAATACTATGAACAGCTAAAAAGTGTGACAAGAATTTAACCCCAAAAAATAAATAAAAAGCTTACTACCAACTCAAAAGAAAATAATCATAATTTTGTGGCTGCCATGAAATGAGAAAGAAATAGCTGAAATTTATGCTGAGAACTAAAAAAAACTGAGGGAAGAAGTGACAGAATAAAGCTGAGAGAAAAGTTACCAGAGAATGGTTTGGTAGGAAGTCAACAACAGAACTGATAGACAACTATAAAAAGCTGTTGAGAAACATGATCACCTACATAATCAATTTACCTGCCAATGTCCTTTGGCACAAAAGACAACCAACAAATGATATGAAAATATCAGACCAAGAAAAAGGTGGATAAATGAAATACTAGAAACACTCAGAGATATAGCAGCAGAAGAGACCAATAGAAAAGCAAGAAAACGCAATCCAAATCTGTCCTCGACGACAAAATGCAAGTGAGGAAGAAAGAAAGAAAAAACCATCAACAATGACTGACACTGGTGTCTTTGCTGAGCACTAATTTTTTCATGCATGTCCAAAGAATAGTAATTTTTGTTAAGATTTATAACAAGCCATTCTTCACCATCTCTTTCTTGGTCTTCCTCTAGTTTCAGCTTTCAACCTGTGAGTCTTTCAACCTTCAACTGGATCACTAGGTGTTCTTCTGGAGCGTTGCAGAGATTAATTACAATTACCTTTGCTGCAAATTTCACAAAGAATGTCTTCAAGAGAGACAGATTATTTGGTTATTGTAAAAAATAGATGTGATTTACTTGGCTAATTTGTAAATGGAGACCACTGATTACTTGACTATTATAAAAGGAGACCACTATAGTTACTTACACACATCACAGTTATAAAAGGTGGCTGCTGGTTACTCAGCTATTATAAAAGGTGGCTGCTGGTTACTCAGCTATTATAAAAAGAGGCTGCTGGTTACTCAGCTATTATAAAAGGTGGCTACTGGTTACTCAGCTATTATAAAGGTGGCTGCTGGTTACTCAGCTATTATAAAAGGTGGCTGCTGGTTACTCAGCTATTATAAAAGGAGGCTGCTGGATACTCAGCTATTATAAAAGGTGGCTACTGGTTACTAAGCTATTATAAAAGGGGGCTGCTGGTTACTCAGCTATTATAAAGGAGGCTGCTGGTTACTCAGCTATTATAAAAGGGGGCTGCTGGTTACTCAGCTATTATAAAAGGGGGCTGCTGGATACTCAGCTATTATAAAAGGGGGCTGCTGGATACTCAGCTATTATAAAAGGAGGCTGCTGGTTACTCAGCTATTATAAAAGGTGGCTACTGGTTACTAAGCTATTATAAAAGGAGGCTGCTGGTTACTCAGCTATTATAAAAGGAGGCTGCTGGTTCTTCTTCTTCTTTTCTCTTTCACTGATACCTAAAAGGTGTCGTGGTTTATATCATTTGTCGTTCTTGTGCTGCTCGAATTGTCTGAATTAGTGATTTTCCTTTGTTGTTACATGTCTCTGTCACTGCATCTATCCATCTTCTTCTAGGTCTTCCTCTTGGTCTTTTTCCATGCATTCTCGAGAAGAACGCCCTTGATGGTGATTGGTAAGGATTCATTCTGACCAGGTGGCCAAACCATTTAAGTTGTTGTTGTTCTATATATTCTTGGCAGGGTTTATTCTTGGAGGACTTCCGGTGTGTGACTGTGCTGGCAACACGATACAATTTTCGATGGGAGTCAAATTTAAGTTAAAAGTGAATTTCAATGCCCGTAGAAAATGAAATTCAAGCGTTCTTGTGCTATTTCAAATGGCTGCTGGTTACTCAGCTATTATAAAAGGAGGCTGATGGATACTCAGCTATTATAAAAGGAGGCTGATGGATACTCAGCTATTATAAAAGGAGGCTGATGGATACTCAGCTATTATAAAAGGAGGCTGCTGGTTACTCAGCTATTATAAAGGTGGCTGCTGGTTACTCAGCTATTATAAAAGGTGGCTGCTGGTTACTCAGCTATTATAAAAAGAGGCTGCTGGTTACTCAGCTATTATAAAAGGTGGCTACTGGTTACTCAGCTATTATAAAGGTGGCTGCTGGTTACTCAGCTATTATAAAAGGTGGCTGCTGGTTACTCAGCTATTATAAAAGGAGGCTGCTGGATACTCAGCTATTATAAAAGGTGGCTACTGGTTACTCAGCTATTATAAAAGGTGGCTACTGGTTACTAAGCTATTATAAAAGGAGGCTGCTGGTTACTCAGCTATTATAAAAGGAGGCTGCTGGTTCTTCTTCTTCTTTTCTCTTTCACTGATACCTAAAAGGTGTCGTGGTTTATATCATTTGTCGTTCTTGTGCTGCTCGAATTGTCTGAATTAGTGATTTTCCTTTGTTGTTACATGTCTCTGTCACTGCATCTATCCATCTTCTTCTAGGTCTTCCTCTTGGTCTTTTTCCATGCATTCTCGAGAAGAACGCCCTTGATGGTGATTGGTAAGGATTCATTCTGACCAGGTGGCCAAACCATTTAAGTTGTTGTTGTTCTATATATTCTTGGCAGGGTTTATTCTTGGAGGACTTCCGGTGTGTGACTGTGCTGGCAACACGATACAATTTTCGATGGGAGTCAAATTTAAGTTAAAAGTGAATTTCAATGCCCGTAGAAAATGAAATTCAAGCGTTCTTGTGCTATTTCAAATGGCTGCTGGTTACTCAGCTATTATAAAAGGAGGCTGATGGATACTCAGCTATTATAAAAGGAGGCTGATGGATACTCAGCTATTATAAAAGGAGGCTGCTGGTTACTCAGCTATTATAAAAGGTGGCTGCTGGTTACTCAGCTATTATAAAAGGTGGCTGCTGGTTACTCAGCTATTATAAAAAGAGGCTGCTGGTTACTCAGCTATTATAAAAGGTGGCTACTGGTTACTCAGCTATTATAAAAGGTGGCTGCTGGTTACTCAGCTATTATAAAAGGTGGCTGCTGGTTACTCAGCTATTATAAAAGGAGGCTGCTGGATACTCAGCTATTATAAAAGGTGGCTACTGGTTACTCAGCTATTATAAAAGGTGGCTACTGGATACTCAGCTATTATAAAAGGTGGCTACTGGTTACTCAGTTATTATAAAAGGAGGCTACTGGTTACTCAGCTATTATAAAAGGAAGCTGCTGGTTACTTGGAGCCACGATAGCTCAGTGGTTAGTGAACTGGACTACAACGGACAAGAGGTAGGGTTCGATCCCAACCGACGGCTTCCGGGTTCACCCAGCCTTTAATGGGTACCGGATTTTTTTCTGGGAAAGTAAAGCGGCACAAGCGTAATACCGACCACTTTACCCAAAAAATCATGTGCCGAAGGTCTGTAAAATTTATGGTCACTAACACCATATTCCCTGTACGCCACTTGGCCCGACAGAGGTACTTTACTTTTTTTTTTTTACTGCTGGTTACTTGGCTATTATAAAAGGAGGCTACTGGTTACTTGGCTGTTGTAAAAGGAAATCACAGGTTACTATTATAAAAGCTACAGATCTCTACTTGACTACTGTAAAAGGGAAAACATAGTAGTCCCCACATTATTTTGACCATGTGCATATTTTTAAGTAGTGTGATCAGCATTATGTTAAGTCAGATTTCTTCACCACAGAAAAATCATAAGTGCTCAATTATGACCTAGAAGCTGGTCAGTAAGGCACCAAACTTGACCTCATGCCCTCAATAAGGGGGAATGGAGTAACGGGGTCCTTTCAAGTCTGAAATTGATTGGGGAATATGGTGTTAGTAATATTTTTTTTAAAAAGGGTTGGGGGGGGGGGGGGGGCTGAGGCGCGTGCAATATCTCTCAGTGAGTTGTTAGTGAACTTGACTACTAAGGACAAGAGAATGGGTTAAATCCTAATTGACAGCTTCTAGGTTCACCCAATCTTAAATAATTGGCAATTTATTTCAATGACAGTGGCACAATTTATGAGTCATATGGTCCAAAATTAAGTCAGATCATTCTACTATTCAAGAAAAATCAGACACCAGCTCCCTTGGTGACCTTATGAGCAGTTGATCAGGATTGAACCTGAACACATGTCCTTAGCAGCCTAGTTCACTAACCACTGAGCTACCACAGTTCCCATGCTCCTTAGTAAACCAGTTCATTAAATTGTGCTCTGCAACAACTAACCACTCTCAAGCTTAGAAGACACTAGTGCTACCTTTACTTATATTTTAGTTCTCTTGATACTTTCTTTCTCTTTCTCCCTCTGTTCTTCTCTCTCCTAGTGTTTCTATAGTGCAGAGGGAAAATATTTCTTTCTGTCTGACACTAATGACTACTAAAGTAAGTGATAGTCCTCTTCATCAACCATCCTCAAAAGGAAATTATTTGGGGGGTAAATGTGTTGTGCTGTGGTTTGCAGTAGAGCTGTGATATTTGCACCTTTTGGCCCAACACATCTGAATTCAGCACTGCATTTTTGAGTACCGGATTGCCTTCCCTCTTTGATCTCTACTCGCTCTCGCTTGGCCAGACTAGACTGGTTAGTCTGTTTCTAGAGGTACCATGAAGAGATGGAGTAGGGTCTGGATGGTTCTGGTTAACCAATACTGGCACAAATTATCAGCTAAGAGTCATTGACAGCTTCCAGCTCTGTTGCTGTCAATTGCCTTCCAGACAGAAAATAAAATGAAATGTTTTGACAGAGCTTTGCATTTTGTGACTTACATAATAGTTTGATGTTCTTTGATGTTCTGTTAATTAATATTTTGGGGAGCCTTTAAAAGTCATGTTGAAAAACATAAAACTCATGTTGATTAAAAAAATTGTATGTGATTCTTTTGTGGCACATGGAGATTTAATAGAAGTAGTTAGTGTTGTTTTCTGTTGACATTTTTAGCTCTCTTGTTCTGCCACTCATTTCAAGAAAAAGGAAAAAAAAATTGCATAAGATTCTCTTATAGCATATGCAAATTTAGTAGAAGATGTTAATGTTGTGATTCTTTTTTTATGGGACATGCAAGTTTAGTAGAACAAGAGAGTACTTATTTTGTTGATATTTTAGTTCCTTGTTTTATTACTCATTTCCAAGATATTTATATTATACAATTTTTTGAAGATACATTCAAGTTTCTTAATCATACTGTGCTATACCTTTGATTAAAGTTGCCATCCCCTAAATGTTACCATCTTGTCCCCATCATGCACACTGTCATTAATTTCCCAGTTCATCTCTTTATATGAATATAAAAAAAAAACTAAAACTATGATCATAAACAAAGAAAATATTAAAACCTACAAGTGGATATCAAAATTGAAGGAATACATCTGGAGAGAGTTCAGAGCTACAACTATCTTGGACATACTATAACCAGCGATGGAAAATATAAAACTAAAATAAACAAAATAATAGAAATGGCAAAAAGTAATTTTAATGTCATGAAAAATATACTAACATAAAAAAAAAAAACACCAGGGTTACAACTAAGAATAACAAAATGTTATATCTTCTGAACATTCCTGTATGGTGCTGAAACATGGACATTAGACAAGAAAACAGAACAAAATATTGAAGCCTTTGAAATGTGGATATATAGAAGAATAGGTAGAATTGGATGGAAAAAAAGAAAACAAATGTCTTAAAACAACTAAAAATGAACTACTAAAAACAATTTAAACAAGACAAATGAAATTTTGGGGGCATGTTAAAAGACACAACAGCCTACTAAAAATAATCTTGGAAGAGAAAATACAAGGTAAAAGAGGCAGACCAAGACTAATGTAGATGAGTAACATCAAAAGAGGGACAAGTCAGCCAATGACAACCTGCACCATCAAAGCTAGAGACAGAGCAGAATGGCGCTCCATGGTAGACAACCTTCTATATGGAAACGGCGCTCAATGAAGGATCTCTTTATGTTATCAGTCCACTCTAATCTTTGCACTGTATTTTTTACCCTGTATATTTTTTTTCTTATAAGATAACTTTGAGTAAATTATTATACCTCTTCATATATATATATAACATATTTAATTTGTATTTCTCAAATTATGTTTAATATTTCTTTATTTTCATCAGCTTCAAAGTTTCATTATTTGTTTTCTTGCCGGTCCACCCAATTCGTTCCATTCTTCTGTAAATCCATACTTCTAGTGTTTTAATTTTCTTCTCTGTTGTCATATTCAATGTCCATGTTTCTTCTCCATATAAAAATGTTGAATGGACACAACACCCTTCTTAATTTTATCACATTTCTTTGGATACAAAAACATGTTTTATATTGTTAAAGATGCTTGTTACCATTGCTAATCTCCTCATAGCTGCTTATTAATGGTAGTTTAGTTGTTTTGCTCATGTTTCTCTTTTCAGAAATATAAAATCCATTGGATTCTTCTATGACACATTCAAGTGGGTTAGAATAAGTTAGATCTTCAATTTTGAAGTCTTTTGAGATTACAAACTCAACACTGTTCAGAAGAATCAAAATATTTTTAAAATTCTTTTGATTAAAAGCACTCTTCTACTAAAATATACTTCACACGCATAATATCAATATCTATCTATCTATCTATTGACCTTTCGAGCCGTAACCGGCCCATAGGGCGTAGACCAAGATACACCTTCTCCTATATGAATTTTTGTTCTAGCAGTTTTCTTTTAAAGATATTTTTTCAAATCTCGCCATCTGTCTCTGTTCTGTGCAAGCAGTTCTATCTCATTGAGGGAGCTGATTCCTGCTGCTCTTGCCTCTCTCATCAATGTTCTTCTCAGTGTCTCCCTGGGTCTTCCTCTTTTTCTTTTACCTGTTGTTTCCCATATGAGGGCTTGCTTTGCTATTCGATTATTATCTCTTCTCATCACATGTCCAACGTATGACCATCGTCTTTTCTTTATTACTGAAGATATTAGTGGTTGATTGGCGATTTCTCTAATTTCCTCGTTTGTTTTGAATTCGTTCCATTCTATACCAAGTATTTTCCTTAGACATTTATTTTTGAATGCGTTCAACTTTGTTTCTATATCTCTTGTTGTTTTCCAGCTTTCACACGCATACGTAAGGGTTGATAGTACATTTGATTTGAATAGCCTAAGTTTTGTGTTTGTGCTAATGAGTTTTGATTTCCACAACTTTTCAAGGCTTCTGATAGACATTGCTGCTTTAGCCAGTCTGATTCTAATTTCTTTGCTCGTATCCCCTTCTCGATCAATGTGACTTCCAAGATAGATAAAGTGATCGATCTCTTCTACTGGTTTGTTTTCCATGTATATTTTGTCACTTGTTGGAAACTTTTCATGACTTTAGTCTTTTCATGATTGACCTCAAGCCCAATTTTGCTGGCTATTGATGATAGTTCATTTGTGTTTTCCTGCATCGTTTTTATCTGACTGCTGATGAGAACTATGTCATCAGCAAAGTCGAGGTCCTCCAAATGGTCTCCTTGTATCCATTCGATGCCTTTATTACCAGTGCAGCATTTCTTCATTATGAAGTCCATAACAATTCCAAATAACAAGGGCGATAAAATACATCCTTGTTTAACCCCAGTTTCTATTGGGAAACATTCGCTCAGTCCTTCCTCTGTTCGAACTGCACATGTGTAACCATCATACATGTCTTTGATAATATCAATATCAGAAATACAATATTTGTTGTTCAGTATCGCAAATTAAAATCCCTTCCCTTAAATATCAATTTAAAATATGAGTGAAATATATTCGATTAAGGACAACTTTATTCATAAATGCTATAAACATTTCCATGATTATGACTAAAATGCCACTTTAAGATTAAAGCAAGCAGCCATGTCATATTTATTTCTGACATACATTTTTCTGTTCAATGATAATAAATGTCCCATTAAATATTTTAGTGACTCTTTCAAGATTTTCTTCATTTAGCTTGATGCTAACTTGCAAAGTTATCTTAATTTATAAAAATAACATTTAATCTTCTTAATATTTGTTTCAAATCCAGAGCCTATGCTTTTGTTGTTGATTTCTAAATTCAGTAGCTCTTTCAGGATTTCTACTAGTAACACAACATCAATTGTATATTCTAGGTTGTTATTATACTTAATTGATGTTTAAACATTGTGTATCATTGATGTCTTTAAACATTCTCTTTATGTATAGACTGAACAAGTGTTATGACAAAATACAAATCAGTCATCTCTTTATTTTGGTATTGTAAAGTTCCCTCCCTTGCATGTTTGATCTCAATATAAATTATATATCCATCTCCTAAGGTCATGCTTTCCAACATGTGGGTCATGACACCAAAGACAAACAACCATAGTGTAGACAAACTGGAGGAGGCAACAACTTAAACTGAATTAAGAACAGATATAATAAAATGTTAACATGAACATAGAAGTCAAAAAGAGTTTAATTCTAAAGGTGTTAACCAGATTATTTGAAAATACCTTGTCCATATACGGAGAGAGCAGTGAAACATGTCAGGGATTTCAAGAAAGAAAAACAAAAGTGCTGATAACCACAGAAACCCTAAAAATTATAGAGAATAGAAAGAAAATTAAAAATAACAGAAGCAAAGTCTCCAAACTTAAAAGATTCATGCCAAACACTACTGTCAATTTAGTAAACAAATAAAAAGGCATGAAAAGAGACATTAAAAAGGTATTTATGAATGATATTGCAAAACAAGGAGTAGAAACAAAACAAAGACATAAGCAAAGTACAATAAATAAATCAACAAGTTATTTGTGGAAAACAAAAAACAAACATCACACAAGTAAGAGACAAAATAGGAGCACTATAATCTTAAAAGAACAAGAAGAAATATAGGCACAACACTTCAGAGAAACTCAACAAGAAATCACCACAGATGTATATATCATACACACCATATATTCATGAGACTGAAGCAAATCTTGCCATTAATAAAAGCCCTTCACAAGTAAATTATCAGAGCCATCAAAGGATTGAAGTACAAAAATGCTCATGGTCATGAAAGCCTGAATTTAGAACTCATAAAAGCAAAATCCCAACATTGGCAGCTGAAATTTCTGCCCTCTTTCTATAAAATTGGTAATCAGAAAAAATACAACAGGACTGAAATAAGGAAATATTGTAAAATTGTCTAGAAATGAAGATATTACAGACTGCAATAATGGAAGAATACAAAGTAAAATACTTAACAGAATCATTATACAAAGACTCTCCAAAGTGGTAGATCTGAAAGGAAATAGCAAACATGTTTTGAAAAAAAAAAAGATGATGCAGAGTTCATATTTTCATGGTAAGAAACATAAAAGAGTGTCAGAGTGTGTGAATCAAAATAATAAAGATGATGATATAAATACATATGTTTCAATGCTGATCACTGTGAGATCAATCACTGAAATATTTCAAAATGTTCTGGTTATCCCAGGGATTCTTGTCAATATTCAGAGTTTATGCATTGTACTGAGTTTGTTTGCACCACTAAAAATGATATTTTAGTTATAATCCCAAAAATGTTGCTGCATTTAAGAGTAAAAATGTCCTATTTCTACAACATTCCCCTAATTCTTTAATCCAATATTCTATAGGAACATTTCCAATTTGTGCATGTTTTGCTTGCTTGCGTTCGCCCGATGGCTATAGTATTCTAGTAGACTACAGAATTACTCTTCATCATCCGCCCTTAAAAGGACGTTAAGTGGGTGTGTCTGCATTGTGTTGTGGTTTACAGTATAACTGTGATATTTGCGCCTTTCAGCCCAACACATCCAACTTCAGCACGGTGCATGTTTTAGCTTTAATTTTCTTATTGATGACATTTATATAAAATAATGCCCGAGAGAATCAACATTTAAAAAATTCATTATTTTGACATTTTCCAAGGTTAAATACTAAATTTATCACCACAAATCTTATTAACAATTTATAGCTTCTAATTAACTTGAATATCTTCTTCTTCTTCTTCCTTTCAGCTCCCTGTGGAGCATAGATCTTCAACAAACACTTTCCAAGTCGTTCTGTTTCTTGCCATTCTTTTTACAAACACTTTCCAAGTCGTTCTGTTTCTTGCCATTCTTTTAGATCATTCCCATCATCTTCATCTCTGCTTCTGTCTGTCTTCTCCAAGAATTTCTTGGTCTCCCTCTTTGTCTTTTCCCCTGGGGATTCCAAAAAGGGCCTGTTGTGTAATACTCTCAGTTGGCTTCCGTAGTGTGTGTCCTATCCAGCGCTATCATCTTCGCTGTATCTCTTTATCCACTGGTATTTGACTTGTACATTTCCATAATTCTATGTTAGTGATTTTGTCCTGCCATTTCCATCCTTTTATTCTGCATAAGCATCCATTAATGAAAGTCTGTATCTTCATGATTGTCAGTTTTGTTGTTCTCCATGTTTCACAGCCATATAATAGGACTGACTTAACATTGGAGTTGAACATTTTTATTTTTGTATTTAACCTAATTTCTTTGGACTTCCATATGTTTCCCAGTGTAACAAAAGCTCCTCTTGCTTTTGATATCCTTATTTTGGTATCATTTTCTGTTCCTCCCTCTTTATCTATATTACTGCCCTATTATATATTATATATTATCTATATGTAAGATTGTATGTCTAGTAGAGGTATTTCTCCTAATTTTATTTGGTTATTGCCAACTGCATTAATTCTCATAAAGTTGGTCTTATCTCTATTAATTTTCAGTTCTAGCTGTTGTGATCTCTCATCAAGTATGCTCATTTTATCCTGCATCTGTTGAGGGTTGTGTGATAGGAGAGCTATGTCATCAGCAAAGTCTAAATCATTAAGATGCTTGGTCAGTGACCACTGGATTCCATTTCTGTTGTTTTGAGTTATTCTTATAATCCAATCTATGGCCAGTAGAAAGAGAAATGGAGACAGAAGGCATCCCTGCCTTACTCCTGTTCTTATTTCAAATGCTTCTGTAAGCTGCCCTTCATGCACCACACTACATTTCATTCCTTCATACATTGTTTTTATCAGGTTAATAAACTTTATGGGGATTCTGTAATGACTCAGTAACTTCCAAAGCATTCGTCTGTCTAAGCTATCAAATGCCTTTTTGTAATCTATGAATCCAATATAAAGCAGGGACTGTAGTTCTAAACTTTGTTCAACTTTATATACTTAGAGTAGTTACTTGATCAGCACATGATTTGTTCTTCCAAAACCTGCTTGCTCATTTCTCAAATGTTTCTCTTTGGCCTCTTTTAGTCTCTCCAGAATGATTCTGCCTAATATTTTTCCTGGCACTGATAATAGCATAATTAATTCCCCTATATTTGTGCACTCCTGTAAACATTCTTTCTTTGGTAGCTTGATCATATAACCTTCTTTCCAGTCCTTAGGTATTTCTTCCCTCACCCAAATTTTTTTCTAATAGATTATGTAACATCTTGATAGAGGTGTTAATATCTGCTTTGATGGCTTCTGAAAGAATTTCATCTGGTCCTGTGGCTTTACCATTTTTTAATAGCTTGATGGATTTCAATATTTGTTCTATGACCACGGCATATTTTTGGGTGATGTGGTTGTTATCACGCCAGGTGGCCTTTACTTCCCAAAAAAATCTCTGGTACTCATTTTAGGAAGCGAGCACACTAACACTAGCCACTGAGGCTCCAACTATACACCAGGCAAAAAAAATATGTGCGGAACCAAAATACAATCCTTCAACATAAATTTGGGGGTTATTTAAATCATAATACTATTATTATTGTTGGAAAGTTGGAATACTTGGTTACAACTGGCAAAATAAAAGGAAAGAGAGATCGCGGACGACAATGAGAGAAAATACTGGATAGCTTGGTGTCATGGCGTGGAAAACAGTCAACAACAGAACTGATACGATGCACTGTTGATAGAAGATTGTGGAGGGACATGATGACCTACGCCAAGCGGTATGGCACATGATGATGATGATTATTGTTGTTTAGTAGTAGGATAATGGTAGGTAGAGGGCAACAATTATTTTCAGAAACCTCGAAAAAATATGGAACTCAACATTACTAAGTACAAAAACAAAGCTTAGGATTTTCAAATCAAAAATAATATCAACTCTTACATGTTACACCTTATGCATGCAAGCTTTCAATAACTAAGAAATAGAAAATAAATTGGATGCATTTGGAAATAAATGGAAAATATTGTGTATACCACGGAATAAATTCAAGAGTGGTTGCATAAATAAGAGAAATAACAAAGCATTAAAAAATCTCTATAATCAAGAGAAGAAGTTGGTCATATAGCCAACATATGACCAACTTCTCTTTTGATTATAGATCAGAGGGTACAAGAAAAATAGGCTAAGCTGAAGTAATACTAAGAATAACAAAGATATGAGAGACAACAACGGACAATTCACTTGTGATGGTTGAGAAGCTTGCTCATAATAGGGATATGCAGCAAGACACAATGTAGTCCTAAGCAAAGTCTGATGCTACTGCAAAGGTTGTCAGACATGGAGAGAGTGAAATTTCTCTCCTATGCTATGTGCTGTCTTTGGCTCAAAAGACAACAGAGAGTAAAAGTGATAGGAGGATATATTTAAGCATTTATTACAAGCTATTAATCATAAAAAACACACATACATAAATCCTATTATTACAGATAAGTATTTAAGGAGTTCTTACTTCACAGCGCAATATTTAAAATAGCTTCTTCTTTGCTTATATCATCTGGTTGTCGAGGGAGTTACAGTGAACTCTGTTTCTCATTCTTCTGGCAGCTTCAACCATTGCCAGTTGCTGCTGTTGAAGCACTTCTTTGATGTTGTCAGTCCATCTTACTCTGGGTCTGCCTCCTGTTCTTCTCCCTCCTCATCATTAAATTTATGTTTTGTATGATAAAGAATCATGTAGCATTCTTTCTAGAGGGGTAAACCATTTTATTTGTTGTTTCTGTTTGTGGTTTAGGATTGCTTCAATGCCTGCCTGCTCTTTCTCTTTTGACATTATTTATGATTCTGTTTCTTCTGGTCACTCAAATTTATATAGTTGTCAATAAGTTATTTTCACTAAATTTTATAAAAGAATTATTTTGAAAATTTTTGAAAAAAATGCAGAAAGTTCCACAAATGGTGTGTAAGGATTTGTGGGTAAAATATTTTTTACAAAATTAGTTACAAATTAAGAAAATCCTTACAACTGCCCCTAAATCTATTTGAAAAGCCTGAATTGCTTGGAAGTATCAACTTGGTACTCTTTCAATTTGTTGCTAATGGCAAAACAATTTGTGTTTAAATCACATGAAATTATGTGGTTTATGTCAAAAGTATAAAGTTTAGAGCCAACATTATAAAGTGCTGAGATTTTCTTGTGCATTTAATAAAAGAGAATGTGGTGTTAATAAGCACTGTCCAAATGCAATGATGATAATAATCGTATATACAAGAACATGATGGTTACAAGATTCTTCCAACAGAATATATGTTATGTCAACTTAAACTGTTTTCTTTTTCTTAATAGTGAAATATTACTTTAACATAATGGCATTTTTCAAATTTGAAACTAAGTGCCCATCACATTCATTCATAATTTTAACATAGTTGATGCATGTGACATGAATGTGTATAAATGTGTTACGTATGTAGTTTACATTATTTATAATGCAATATAATAATAATATTCCTTGCTGTTGATAGTTTGTACAATTTTGGTCGATTTTGTATGAACGGGGTAGGCCTGGCAGCCACCTACAAGAAGGAAAACTCCCATGTCAAACCAAGATCCAGCCTACCAAAGACGAAGTATGTCAGCCACAGGTTTAGGGGGAAAGTGAGGAAACACATGCAAGTATTGACCATGTAACCGACTGGTGTTGCCCCCTAGAGTTAAATTTGAGTGATCAAGAGACTTGAACGCTGAAGGAGTTTGTTTTTTTTTTTTTTTTTTTTTTTTTTTTTTTTTTTTACAAAATAAGTGCAAAATGCGCCTATTTCCTCTCCCTAAAAAAAAAAAAAAAAAAAAAATCGAGGAAAGAGTTATCCATTTCATTGTCAACAGAAACAAGTTTTAATGGCTGAAGTTTTCCAAATATTTACACACAGACTGCATGTTTTTCATACATGTGAATAATTTTCTGTGAATGTTTTTGTGTATGTAAACTTGTAACATCTTTGTAGAAGGGGAAAGAAAAAAAACTAATATTTATGACTATGGAAAGCGAGCTGGGAGACGTATGTAAATAAATCTAATGATGAAAGAGATTGATTACACTTTGATGTGGACTACGACCTAGTTGTTAATGACAGCACTACTAATTCAGCAAGAGAACATGAATAATTGATGAACTTGTGTGAATACCTCAGATATTAGACCTAGAAAACTGCCAGTCTAATGGCTACATACTCCGGTAGAATTAATAGATTTCTTTTTTTAGGAGTGAGAGGAGTTTCCGGCATCCAAACATTAGGTTTTTTTATAGCAATAATAGTACAATATTATATGCTATTTTTGTTTAAATAAGAGAATTTACCTTGAACAACTAAGGACTAGCCATGTAAAAATTATTGAACAATTAGTGTTACTGGCAACCAGTAAGGGAGGGAGGGGGGAGGGGGGAGGGGAAGGGAAGGGAAGGTGGGAGGGAGGGAGGAAGGAAGGGAAGAAGGAAGGGAGGGAGGGAGGGAGGGAGGGAGGAAGGAAGGAAGGAAGGAAGGAAGGAAGGGAGGGAGGGAGGGAGGGAGGGAGGGAGGAAGGAAGGAAGGAAGGAAGGAAGGAAGGAAGGAAGGAAGGAAGGAAGGAAGGAAGGAAGGAAGGAAGGAAGGAAGGAAGGAAGATGTGTAATAAAAGTGGTTATATAATGGTTCTACTGCAAGACTTGAATTTTTAACGTTTTAAAAAGAAATCTAAACATTTTAGGAACCGTGGAAAATATCAATAAGTAAAAAAAAAATGTGAAAATGAATATGTGTGCACATTAGAAAAAGTGCTGTCTCCTTTGCTAGGTCTCTGAGACATAATTACCTTTCTGCCGTTTTTTTTTAAAAGCTGTGAAGTTGCTGAGCATTCTAATTCGGAACTTTGCGTTTAATGTGGATAGTCTGTCTGTTATACCTGATGAAGACTTTTGCTGAAACATTGTAGATTGTTTCTTTCTGTTACTTTAGCTGCTTAATACCATTTTATGTTTATTTTCTCTGAGATATAATTAATACAAAATACCTGGACTATATTAAAATGTAAACAAAAAAATAACCAGAAACTGTAAAGTGGTAGCAGCTGTGGTTAGTGTACTGGTCTATGAGGACATGAACTTAAATTCATTACCTCCAATGACCAGCTTCAAGGTCCCTATAGCTTTATCAGGAAGCAGAGAATTTTTTTTTTCCAGAAAGAACGACAGTGCTGACAATATTACTCACAAAATGCATCAATGTTGAAAATAATATTTTGGAACTGGCATGATATTTCCTGTATGTCATACTCAGGAATGATGGGAATCTTTCTCAATTTTTGAGGAGAAATATTTTTTTTTTAAATTGAAATGTAAATAAATAACATTTATTATCAAACAAAGCTTTGTAAATAATTTTTTTTTATGCATAAAAGTGCAAACGGCTTAATTTGTTCAGAAAAATAAAAAGTTCATGAACTAACCTTTTGGTAATATGTCCCAAACATTTAAAATTGCCATTAAATTATTGATGTCTGAATCAATACTCTGTGCTACTCCTGGGTACTGGGTGAGAAAAAAACATGTGTTTGTTATTTAACCAATTGACAGATTTTTTTCTTGTAAATGTACATAATGAACAAAACCAACAATCTCATCTACAAATAGGAAGAGAAGATAGACATATGTTGAGCATGTGTTGAGAGGAGACAACAAAAGAATTCCAAAACAGGCTCTTATATGGAAAACATCAGGACACTGAAAAAGAGGAAGACCTAGTGAGACACTGACAAGAACACTGACAACAGAAGCAAAGTGTGCAGGCACAGACTCATTGGATAAGATCAAACACCTCAACCAGGATAGAGATGGATGGTGAAATACACTACGAGCCCTATGCGAAGTCTATCTGTGTTGGATGGATCAAGATCATGACCATCACTATAGAAAATGGGTTACTGTACAACAGTGGTAAAAAAAAACCTTTATTTGTTTTTTTAATAAATTTACTGAACAAAGAGCAAAAAGGGAGCTAATTTCCAATATTAAGAAGAAAACCATAATTTTTTGGCTATGTAATGAGAAGAGAACAACTGGAATATATTGTGACGATTGGAAAAATTGAGGGACGAAGAGATAGAGAGAGAGAAGCAAATAAAAAATAACAGACAGCTTAGAGAATGGCTTGGCAGAAAGTCAACAACAGAAATGATAAATAACTGTTGAGATCGAAAGTTGTGGAGAGACATGATCACCTACACCAGCAGGCCCGATACTTGATGATGATGATGATGACTGAACAAAAGTTGGTTATCAATTTCAGACAGACTCCAGTGCTCACTTGAAGTGCATGGATTCCTAAGTTAAAGTGATTCTGTAATGTAAACAGCAAAACCAGATTCAGAAGCTTGTGCCACAGAAGTCATGCTGTTTTAGAACTTGACAAACTTGTTGCTCTGACAGACATGCAATCACCATTTTGCACTTTCACACATCAATAAATTGCAACAGGTTTTATATCTTTTTTTTTCAAATGGATGATGGAATTCTGATCCTCTTTGGTTCATGTCTGAAATGGGGCAAGTATCCTTACACTGCAACTGTGACTGTGTAATACTTGAATGCAGTGAAGAATAAATGACAAATTACAAGACGATGATATGGTGTTTCAAATTTGTATAATCTTTTTAAGACTTCTTATTTGACTCACTCATCATCATTGTTCTTCTCAGTGTCTCTCTGGGTCTTCCTCTTTTCCAGTTACCTGTTGTTTCCCATATGAGGGCCTGCTTTGCTATTCGGTTATTATCTCTTCTCATCACATGTCCAACATATGACCATCGTCTTTTCTTTATTACTGAAGATATTAGTGGTTGATTGGCGATTTCTCTAATTTCCATATTTTGTTTTGAATTCGTTCCACACTATACCAAGTATTTTCCTTAGACATTTATTCTCGAATGCGTTCAACTTTGTTTCTATGTCTCTTGTTGTTTTCCAGCTTTCACATGCAAATGTAAGGGTTGATAGTACATTTGATTTGAATAGTCTAAGTTTTGTGTTTGTGCTGATGAGTTTTGATTTCCACAACTTTTCAAGGCTTCTGAAAGACTTAGCTATTCTGATTCTAATTTCTTTGCTTGTATCCCCTTCTCGATTTCCGATTGTATCCAAGATGGAAGAATTATTTTTCTCCGGCTTGGTATAGAACCGTTGATCAGAGGTTTAACAAGCCACTATCGTAAAAACGATTTTGTTAATGAAACGATAAAAACTACTTGATGATAAAAAATGAGAGTACCTCTGATGTCTGAGAATATCGTAAAAACGATTTTGTTAATGAAACGATCAAAAACTACTTGATGATAAAAAATGAAATGAGAGTACCTCTGATGTCTGAGAATATCTACCTGTAAAGTGAAAGACACTTAAGCACATGGCTACTGGGGTGAAAAATAGGAAAAAGTGATATTTACGAAAAAAAATCCTGACCCATGGGACTTTGTAAGAGATATAAAGCTGGCATGTATAAACAACATCTCTTCAGGCCGACAGTTACCCACTGAATAGTTTTAAGGTGTCACCTATGTCTGATAGGCTGAGTATTGTTAAAATTTCTTCTTCTCCTCTCCCATTCCATCCTACTGGAAAGGCATTAAAAATTAAAAGATAGTAAAATTTATACAGGAAACGACATTGCAGATACAGACAATACTTCAGGTAAACAAAAGATAGATAGATAGATCCAGCTGGAAATTGTAAGCATTAGATCAAAGCAAACAAGGAAGGCAAATTATATTTCCCCTTGACGCTGAAAGGCAAATGAGGAAGAAAAGAAGAAGAAGATCAAAGCATTACTTCAATTGTTACAATAAAATATATCAACACCAGTCTGTCAGCTTGTTTGTTATCTTGGATTTCTGCAAGTCTAAATGAGTCCTTGCATGTTATGTTATGATATCTATATAAATCTACTCTCCTATATCTTAACCATCTATGATACTTTAAAATGAGAAACTCTATCGTAGCTGCTACGACTCTGCACTTCTAAGAAAATTCCGGATTGCATTAACACTTCTGTCTCTGCTCTCATACTTTGTCCATTCCCTGAAGACAATTTTGCCAAACACTATCTGTAAAACAAGTTATTTTTTCTTGCCATGAATTGCAGATAATCATTCCTCATCATTCCACTTTGGACTTACTGCCACTTCAAATGATCCTCATCATTCCACTTTGGACTTACTGCCACTTCAATGACCCTATATTTTCTTTTCATTCTGCAACATTTTTTTCAGAAACACTAAACATACATTCTAACAGATAGCTTATTAAAGAGTGCAGTTTTAAATAACAATAACAGCAAACGCTGTTGTAAACTACAGCATAATACATTCATGCACACTTACAGGGCCTGAACTCTAGATGCAAGAACAAAAAGAAAAATAACCTCTACTGAGATGAAATATGTTAGACGAATGACAGGATATCACAAATGAAGAACTGAGGAAAAAAGCTTGAAATAATCCCTGTCATAGATTATATAAAGAAACAACAGATAAAATGGTTTCGCAATATGACAAAGCAGAAAGATCAAAACACAACACAGCAAGCCTTCAATAGAGAACACCAGACCCAAGGGCTGACCACGAAAAAGATGGATTGAAGGAATATTAGAAACACTAGGAAACATAATAGCAGCAGAGGTGAAGAGAAGAGCAAAGACTGCAAATTATATCTCACATTGACGTCGAAAGGCAAATGAGGAAAGAAAGAAGAGAAGCAAAAATACTGATTTCAAGATGAAAAAGAAAGATTATTGCAGATTATTTCAAATTTCCCTATAAATATGTAATATGTAATAATCATGAAGAACTGTTGAGGTTAAGTATCTTTTCAAAGGCTATTTCTTTTTACTGACCTGAATTTTCATTGCAACATTCCTTCCATTTAAAAGAGTTCCTTTGTGCACCTGCCCAATAGATGCTGCGGCGAAAGGTTTCTCATCAAATTCTAACAGTTTATCTTTCCAGTCTGGCCCCAGTTCTTTGTTCAATGCTTTCTGGGAAAATAAAAACAAGATAATTATATTTAAGTTCAACTGTCTTTCCTATCAAATATTATTACATACAAATTGTATGATAAGCTATGGCAACATGCAGTACAATAATAGCACAATAATGACAAATAAAAGAAATGTTGATAAATGATGATGTTGATTCATGATGTCATTTCTGTTCTTTTTCTCTGTGTTATAATTTGTTTAAACATGCACACAATAACAACACCATATTTTATATTTCCTTTACATAAAAAAAAAAACAGGTGGCTAAGTGTCTAAATAAATGTCTAAGGAAAATACTTGGTATAGAATGGAACGAATTCAAAACAAACAAGGAAATTAGAGAAATCGCCAATCAACCACTAATATCTTCAGTAATAAAGAAAAGACGATGGTCATACGTTGGACATGTGACGAGAAGAGATAATAATCGAATAGCAAAGCAAGCTCTCATATGGGAAACAACAGGTAAAAGAAAAAGAGGAAGACCCAGGGAGACACTGAGAAGAACATTGATGAGAGAGGCAAGAGCAGCAGGAATCGGCTCCCTCAATGAGATAGAACTGCTTGCACAGAACAGAGACAGATGGCGAGATTTGATAAAATATCTTTAAAAGAAAACTGCTAGAACAAAAAATTCATATAGGAGAAGGTGTATCTTGGTCTACGCCCTATGGGCCGGTTACGGCTCGAAAGGTCAATAGATAGATAGATAGATAAGTGGTTTCAATTCTGCTTTTTACCAAACAGGTTTAAATGTATTTGATTACTGGTAAGATAAAAAAAATATTTTTCTATCACAGATGAAGTTGAGACTGACCAGTACATCACTTGCTGACTGCATGCAGTTTTTTAAAAATCTATTTCCTAGGAAATAAGGAAGTGATGTGGTAGCTTAATGGTTAGTGAAAGAGGTCAATGGCTCTTAGATTCATCATCAACATCGAGTGCCGTCTCCGCAAAGAAGGTTGACTACCATGGAGTACCATTCTGCTCTGTCTCTTGCTTTGATGGTGCAGGTTGTCATAGGCTGATTTGTCCATCTTTTGATGTTACTCATCCATGTTAGTCTTGGTCTGCATCTGCCTCTTTTACCTTGTATTTTCCCCTCCAGGATTACTTTTAGTAGGCTGTTGTGTCTTTTAACATGGCCCAAAAATCGCATTTGTATTGTTAAAATTTGGTCTTAGTAGTTCTCTTTTCATTTTTAGTTGTTTTAAGACTTCATCATTTGTTTTCTTTACCTTCCATCCAATTCTACCTATTCTTCTATATATCCACATTTCAAAGGCTCCAATTCCTATATATCCACATTTCAAAGGCTCTTAGATTCACTTAGCCTTAAATCAGCATTTTAATATTTCTGGGGCAAATAGGGCAGCCTGGCATGATAATGACCACATTACCCATAAAGTGTGGAAAAATATAGACACAACTACTATATTCCCCACATAACTAAAGGCATGAAGGGAAATCTACCTACAGAAGTTTCCCCTCTCTCAGCACACTTCAGGAATGGTATAAATGTCATAAATATTTCTATCTATTGTCCTTTCGAGCCGAAGACGGCACATAGGGCAGAACCACAATCTCAAATACAGAAACCTTGCGTACCAAATTGGCACATATTGCAGAGATCACTGCTCTAAAATATATGGAGCTGTTTCCATAACAATACTTTTTTACAATGACAGCTGGTCAAGCCATCGATCAACCTCCTTAGTCGCCTCTTACGACATGCCTGGAAGGTCACAGTGTCACTATTCTTTACTTGCCTCATAATGAGGCCCCGGTAACACACAGGAAATATAACAATAGACAAAACTAAAAAAAAAAAACAGAACGCCGTAATGTCAGGAAGTTAAAATATATATTCATCAGGTATCAAAATGAAGTGTGAAAGATGATGGCAATGTCGTGTTTTATTAACACAGGTAATAGAACAAGACAAATGAACTCCAAATTTGTTGTCATGGTGTTGTGGAAATCTACTGCATGAATAATGGTTATCATTCAGCACATCAATTAATGCTGTGATTTCTGGAACCAACAAAGTGCACAAATAATCCACTAAATATGACAACTAAAAAGTCTATGGATGCTAGATTGTGTTTTGTATATCTCTAAAAAGGTACTATATTATTTTTATCTCATGAAGCATAATATGGCTGGTTAAAATACAAAAACTTACAGCATTTTGAGTCTTTCTGGCTGCAGGCCAACACAATGAGCTCCAACATAGAACATGCTAATACCTAGAAGGAACTGTACTATGAAGAAAGGGTTCCATGGGCAGTGGAAACAAAGAGTAAGGTCCAAAGGACCACAAAACTGAAACTATAGCCTCCATTCAAGGGAATGAGCAGAGAAAAAACTGAAACTATAGCCTCCATTCAAGGGAATGAGCAGAGAAAAAACTGAAACTATAGCCTCCATTCAAGGGAATGAGCAGAGAAAAAACTGAAACTATAGCCTCCATTCAAGGGAATGAGCAGAGAAAAACTCACAAGAAAAGCAGAAGATAGAATATGTTTACCTAGTAGGAATGTCTCATTAAAGAAAAAAGAACTGAATAATGGACACAACTGGGTGCTGTATATCTAACAAGTAACAGAACTACACACCACAAAAACAGTCAGCCACTCATGTCACTAAACCAAATTTGAGGCCATGAGCTGTCTATACACTACTATATAAAAACTCTTTTCATTAGAAATTATACAGCATCAGAACATGTTCTGATAGTGCACAACTCTTTCCAGAACAGTGTGGAGATTTTAAAATCGGGTAAATATTTTGCTTGAAATTCTAAATTGAAATAAACATATATATAAAGTGACCTCATTTGCATCTACTTAGCTAAATCTTAAATATCTTACTAATTTATGAACAAATGCAACTAACTATTCTCACAAATGTTATAAATATTTACTTGATATTTTTTTTTTACGCTGTCATAAAATGTGTAATATAGTTAATAAGTTGATGTGGCAACAAAAGAATGCAAAGAAAGCTAATGCAAATGCAAAGTAATTAGAATATGCAATACTGTAAATTTTTGAGGCACGTTAAAAGACACAACAGCCTACTAAAAGTAATATTGGAAGGGAAAATACAAGGTAGCAGAGGCAGACCAAGACTAACATGGACGAGTAACATCAAATGATGAACAAGTCAATCTATGACAACCTGCACCATCAAAGCAAGAAATAGAGTGGAATGGCAATCCATGGTAGCCAACCTTCGATGCGGAGACGGCACTCAATGATGATGTATCAAAGAAAGAGATGGCACTCGATGATGATGAATACTGCAAGGTAGTTGATCTTTGCAGGAGAGACTAGAATCACTACACATATTTAATAAAAATAAAAAAGTACACAGTAAGTTAAAAGTACACACTGCTGCCATGTTTCCCAGTGTTTCAAATATTCCATTAATCATCTTTTTTGTGGTTGGCCTTTGGGTCTGGTGTTCTCACATCATTTATTGAAGGTTTGTTGAGTTGTGTTTTGATCTTTCTGCCTTGTCACATGGCCAAAACATTTTATCTGTTGTTTCTTTATGTATTTTATGGCGGGGTTATTCCTAGCTTTTTTCTCAGTTCTTCATTTCTGATCTTATCTCTCAGGCTATTTCCTGTCAGTTGTCTTAACAAATTTCATCTCAGATGAGGTTTTTTTTTCTTATCGTTCTCGCATCTAGGGTCCAGGACTAGCATTCGTAGCCAAAAACCACCAGGTACTCAAAACACCATACTGAAATCTGATGTAGATTTGGCCTGAAAGGTGAAATATCACAACTCTACTGCAAACTACAACATAATGAATTTATGACCACTTAGTATTTTTAAGGATAGATGGAGCACTTAGTGGTCTAGTGGTAAGACTTCAGCCTCTTGACAGTAAGGTCCAGCGCTGGATTCCTGCCATAAGCAGTGGAGATTTTACATGAAATAAATTATTTACATTTTCTTTATAAAACTTAACTCTAATTCTGTGATCCCACAAAATTACTTCTCTTTGTCGCCCATCCTTATAAAGGCAATAAGTGGATGTTATAATGTGTTATAGTTTATAGCAAGTTATGATATCTATAACTTTTGGCCCTAAATATTTGACTTTAGCACATCATTTCTGAGCACCATGTCATCTTCTCTCCCTGATCCCTATTTATTTCATTAGACTGGTAAGTCTGCTTTCAGAGCCATTGTAAAGAGGCTAAATGGGATCTTTATTAGTTCTACTTCATTAATTCTCATGGAAATAGTCAGTTATGAGAATCTGATCATTTAAGTTCATATCTTACATAATAAATTAATTTCATCTTCTATAATTTTAATTCCATACCTTCATTTGCCAAGTTGGCATGAAATCCGCACTTTGGCGAACTCGCTCAAATATGGACTGTAGTTGTGGATTAATGAATGAATTGTCTGAAAACAAAAGATGTTAGTTGTTACTATAAACTGTATATAAACTTACAAAATAAACCCCATTAAAATATAGGCCCCAATGAAAAGCTTCTTACTAATGCATTGAAAAATAAATTATACTAATACAGGCACGTTACAAAATCTAACAAATCTAACAACTTGGCTATCGCCATTTTACAGGGAAATAGAAAAAGGGTGAAGACAGAGCTAAACAGAGATGGAACAATAACAGAGAAGACTGGAAAGGAAAGAAATCTGAACAAAAACTTGCACACAATATGGATAAACAAAGAGATATTATGAACAACTTATCTTGTTGGCACTTAAATGCTCTCATAGAAATAAAGACGCAGGTAAATCTAAAAAATATTACCTTATGCTGCTGTTTAAAGTTTGGCCATAATATGTGCACTTTACACCCAACATATTCAATTTTGGAAGACAGTTCCTGCAGTCATATAATATCCCTCTTTAGACATCTTGAGCAACAACTATTGGATACCGTGTTGAAATTCTTACTTGAGACCGAATGTTTTATCAACTGTTTAGTATAAACATACATTTTTACAAGTTAACTTATTCTGATCTCTAATATAATGGGACCTTAGCTATCTTTATTCCAGGAGGCTGTTGAAATTGCAATTTGCACAGATGCCAAATCAATTTTTCCAGAAAGAAATAATGTAAACTGGATTAATCCATCCCAGATCACCAATGACAATTTTAAAAAAAAAGAAGAAAAAAGTGGTATAGTAACAGCTTTACGTGGTAATTAACAAAACAAAAGTCGACGTTTTGGCCAAGTAGGCCTTCAGCTGGAACAACAAACAACAATACAAAAATATATATATGGATATGTACACAAATCTAACTCATCATCATGTGCCATACCAGTTGGCGATCATGTCCTTCCACAATGTTCTATCTACAGTGCATTGTATCAGTTCTGTTGTTGACTGTTTTCTATGCCATGACACCAAGCTATTCAGTATTTTCTCTCTATGTCATCCGCGATCTCTCTTTCCATTTTGCCAGTTGTTACCAAGTATTTCAACTTTCCTCTTCTCACGATGTGCCTGAAAAATGTTGACTGTTTCTTCAAATCTAACTACATGGCGATAATATGCTAGATACACAAGAAAGGTCACTTCCCCGTGGTCCAGAGCGTGGTCAGCTTCTGAATGAACTAAAATAAGTAGGTGAGATGACCAACTATATATCACACTAACCAGGCAGTCAGGTGAGAAGACGGAAGGGTTCTAAAAATATGGGGAGGTGGGTACAAGATACATATAAACTGTGTATATCTAACTGTGTGTGTGCACAATGAACAGATGTGTAAAAAAAAAGCATGTGTACCTAACCATACATGTGTACAAGCATAAATTTGTATATATTACCACAAAGCACATAAAAGAAAACCTGAAGGTGTCTAAATTTGCCAATATATATATACAGACAAATATACATACATGTATAGGTTCGGTAGCGCATGGGGGTAAGAAATGTGTGGTAGGTGTCCAATGTGTATGAGAGTGATATGTTCATGCCATGGGGGAACAGCAAACCTTGTGCCTTACTTGTGTGTCACGGAATATCATCTATGCCATAATATGTAAGCATTGCCAGATGGCGTATGTGGACAAGTCTGGACAGCGCTTGAGTGATAGATTGAGTGAGACATCGTGAAGTTCAGCAAAAGAATGGCGGCCCAGTGTCTTCCCATTTCAACTCCCCTGGTCATAATGGTAAACCTGACATGCAAGTTACTGGCATTGTCTCGTGTCACTCAAGCAATCGCAGTTGGTTCACCCTTGAGAATCGCCTCATTGCCCAGTTGGGTTATCTGTTCCCCCCCCCCCCCCCCCCCCAATGGCATGAACATATTGCTCTCATACACATAGAACACCTACCACACATTTCTTACTCCCATGTGCTACCGAACCTATACATGTATGTATATTTGTCTGCATATGTATTGGCACATTTAGGCACCTTCAGGTTTTCTTTTGTGTGCTTTGTGGTAATATATACAGATTTATGCTTGTACGCATGTATGGTTAGGTACACATGCTTTTTTTTGTTTTTTACACATCTGCTCGTTGTGCACACACAGTTAGAAATACACAGTTTATATGTAACTTGTACCCACCTCCCTCATATTTTTAGAACCCTTCCGTCTTCTCGTCTGACTGCATTGTCAGTGTGATATATAGCTGGTCATCCCGCCTACTTATTTTAGTTCATTCAGAAGCTGACCACGCTCTGGACCACAGGGAAGTGACCTTTTTTTAATTTCCTTTCTTGTGTATCTAGCATATTATCGCCATGTAGTTAGATTTGTGTATATATCGTTTATATATATTTTTGTGTTGTTGTTTGTTGTTCCAACTGAAGGCCTACTTGGCCAAAACGTCAACTTCAGTTTTGTTAATTATCACGTAAGCTGTTACCATACCACTTTTTTCTTCTTTTATCTAAAATTGTCATTATCATCAGCTTTACAGCGGCTTCGCATCTCTTTGCATCTTGATGCCTTTACTCCAGATCACCAGTGATTGTTTATTCAAGCCTCCATACATGTACAGTACTTTAATGCAATACTTTTATACATGAAAACTTAAACCCGTGAATGTACATCAAATACTGGAGTATGTCCATTACTAGAAACTTCAGTAGTCATTCTCTTTTCTGTAGACACTTTTTCACACATAAGATTTCAAATTTCCCAATAAACTTTTAAGATCATCTTTGTTAGACCTGGCAGGTTATACATGCATTAGAACACTATAAATTCCACCTCACTTCTTTAACCTATCAAACTACCCACTATCTATTGTCCTTTCGAGTCGAAGACAGCACAGAGGACAGAAATTCTAAACTCTTTTTGTCCCATGATCCTTGTTATCAGGAACCAGACCGTGCACAGGACCTACATTGTATCTCACCACACAACTGTTCTGGACAATTTGCTAAATTTCAGTGAGGGAGCTGATGGTTGCTGTTGTTGCCTCTAGCCTCAGTGTTCTTTTTAGAGTTTCTCTAGGTCCTCCTCTGTATCTCTTTTTCTTTTACCCTCTGGTTTCCATTTGAGATTCTCTTTGAGATTGACCACCTTTTTCTCTTTATATTTTTTATGCTTTGTTAATTCTCTTATTTCTGTACTAGTCTTAAAATCATTCTATTAACTACCCACTTCTACCTTTCAGCTCCCTGTGGAGCATAGGTCTTCAACAAACACTTTCCAAGCCGTTCTGTTTCTTGCCATTTTTAAGATCATTCCATGTCCTCCCCATCATCTTCATTTTTGCTTACATCTGTATTCTCCAAGAATTCCTTGGTCTTCCTCTTCGTCTGGGGATTCCAAAAAAGAGCCTGTTGTGTAATAATACTCTCAGTTGACCTCCGCAGTGTGTGACCTATCCAGCATCATTGTCTTCACTGTATCTCTTTATCCACTGGTATTTGACTGGTACATTTCCATAATTTTTTTCTTTGACTTGTCCATGTTTGTGAAGTTTTTCCAGCTTATTTTATTACTGTACGGGATAGCCAGTCCCATGCCCAACCCTCTTTAGTCGCCACTTACAAACATGCCTGGTAGGGAACAGCACCCCTAGTCTTTACTCCCCTTTAGGGCCCCAGCAGCACATGGGCTAACTAGCAACTACATGTCTTAAATTAATTCTATTACCTACCCAATACATGACTTAAATTCACCACTTGGAGCATTGGTTCCAAGGGTATCTTACTTAAGTTTACCATACAAATGCTTTGCTTCTTCACAAATTATTGTTTCATAAATAACATAACCAGATAATTATTTTCCATTGGGATGGATCTGAATATTGTCTGAATTTCATGGAAATATACAAATACTGAGTTTAATTTTTAAAAGTTCTGTTGTTCTTTATTGTCCTATTGCATTTAATTCTATTCTACATTTATTGTACACCAATGAGTTGTATTCTATGAATTAATCTCTTTAACCCTAGATGAAGATGCTGTAATAAAAATGACTGCATGACAACACAAAATCTTCAAAATTTGACATTTTGCCATATTCAAACACACCTCCCCCCTCCCCCTCCCCACGTCTACCTTCCTAATTATCACTTCTAATGACCCTTGAGTGTTTTATTTGTTTCCATTGTTTTGTTGTTGAATTTTTTTTTCTTCCCCAATTTCGTGAAATGCAATCTCATAAAATGAAAAAAAAAATTCATAAATTTTCAAGAAATTAGGAAATTCCCTCAGTCACTGGCCGATATAAACCAACCCTTTGTAATTCAGGAAACACAGCAAATATGTTGTAGGCAATGAAGTAGCCAAACATACTGATGAACTTACAGCATCCGCACTGATAGACATTATAACACATCCGACCCCTGAGGTCAAATTCAGGGTCATAAATCAACCTGAGACAGGAAATTTGAGTTCCTCGTTGATGTCCTAGTGTAAACACACAGCTTTGTGTCAAAAACTTCAAGGAAAATGCTATTTTTAGAACTTCTAATGTTACATTTAAGTGGTAGTAATTTTTACAACGGTTTTAAATACATCAGTCACAGATTGACAGTGTAATTTAGGGTTAATTCTTATGAGAATAAACAAAAATTTGCAATGCTGAGGTAAAGCTGGGAAGCAAGAAATTATATTTAAAAAATAAAATGCACTGAAACAGTTCAAAACTGTTACATTAAATTTTATTTCTTCATCTCTTTTCTCTTAAATCCTTACCCTGAATACTCATCATTTGTCCTAACTTGAGAGCTGCTCCTCTGACTCTGCACAAAGTGTTAACTATCCTCTCAGCATTGGCCTCAGTCAGGAAAGGGTTGGAATCCATTACACCAGAACTTGTGACTAAAATGGGAATGAGCATCAATGTTAAATTCACTGGGAATGAGCATCAATGTTAAATTCACTGGAATGAGCATCAATGTTAAATTCACTGGGAATGAGCATCAATGTTAGATTCACTGGGAATGAGCATCAATGTTAAATTCACTGGGAATGAGCATCAATGTTAAATTCACTGGGAATGAGCATCAATGTTAAATTCATCATCATCATCATGTACCCTGCCGGTTGGCGTAGGCGATCATGTCCCTCCACAATCTTCTATCCACAGTGCATCGTATCAGTTCTGTTGTTGACTGTTTTCCATGCCATGACACCAAGCTATCCAGTATTTTCTCTCTTTGTCGTCCGCGATCTCTCTTTCCTTTTATTTTGCCAGTTGTAACCAAGTATTCCAACTTTCCTCTTCTCATGATGTGCCCAAAAAAATGTTGATTGCTTCTTTCTGATGTTTTTTAAGAGCTCCCTTTTTGTGTTGGCCTCTTTGAGAACTTCCTCATTGATCTTTTTATCTGTCCAGGGAACTTTCAACATTCTTCTGAGAAATCCCATCTCTGTGGCCTCTAATCGTCTTTTCATTATGTTAAATTCACTGGGAATGAATATCGATATTAAATTCATAATCATAATTTTGACAGATATGAGAATAAACAGAGACGTTAACTCCACTAACAGAACTTGTATATGAAAAGGGAATGAGTAAAGATATCTTTCTTTCTGTTAGCCACCTGATGGCTACTAAAGTAATTAATTATTTTCTTCATCATCCATCCTTAGAAGGACGTTAAGCAGGTACAGATGCATTGTGTTGAGGTCTGCAGAAAAACTATGATATCTGTATCTTTCAGCCCAAAACATACAATTTCCATATGGCATTTTTGAGTATCATGTTGCCTTCCCTCTTTGATCCCTACTCATGTAGCCAGACTGGACTGGTTTGTCTGTTTCTAGTGGCACCGTGAAGAAGTGGAGTAGGGTCTGGATGGGTGTGGTTCACTGGTCCTGGTGCAAGCTATGAGTTACTGACAGTTTCTAGCTCTGTTGCTGTCAGGCACCTTGTCTCCATCAACTATGAGTCGCTGATAGCTCTGTTGCTGTCAGGCACCTTGCCTCCAGTAAAGTCATTAACTTAACTACCAGAAATTGACTGAAATGGGAATGAGATGAGCTGTTAGTTTCACTTTCAGAAAATTAAGAGTTGTGGCTTGACAATAAAAAGGTATTTTGGGAAGAAATGAAGACAAGATGTGTGATCACAGATGATTGTATCATCAAAGTGAAAGAACCAATTAATACTGGAAATAAATTTTTTTTTTTAATAAACACTTAGAAACATAATCATTATGAACTGGGAGAAATGAGACCACTGCTATAAGTCTGCATGGAATTTCAGTATATGTTCATGACTGACTCTCAATCAGTGATTTAAAAAAAAGTTTGTTATAACAGCCACTCATAACAGGAGATAAATATCAAAAAGGTGAAAATATAAGGATAATAAACATGCAGTGATAACAGGCAAATTATGGAACTGGATAGGCTTTGAACTCTCAAGAGATCAATAAAAAAAAATAACAAGTGTTGCTATGCAGTAAATTTAAGAGAAGAAACAATAATGAAGCAGATAGTGGACAACCTGATATGTATTTGTTCCTGAAAGACCTCTTTGACTCCTCAAAGGTTACACTTGTACCTACAAAGTATCATTATAACCGATGATTAAGTTTTACCCAAAAAATTAACCAAAGATATGTCTTAATCTTTAAAAGAAAGAGAAACTGGACTAATATCAAACATGCACAAAGAATGAAGGAGCCGCAATAGCTCAGTGGTTAGTAAACTGGATAACAAAGGACAAGAGGTAGGGTTCGATCCCAACCAATTGCTTCCGGGTTCACCCAGCCTTTAATGGATACCGGATTTTTTTTCTGGGAAAGTAAAGCGACACAGGCATAATACCAACCACATTACCCCAAAAATCATGTGCAGAAGGTCTATAAAATTTATGGTCACTAACACCATATGCCACTTGGTGTGACGGGGGCACTTTTTTTTTTACAGAGAATGAAGGCTATTAGAATCACCCTAAAGACACTTATTGGACACTAGACTGCAAAAGAAATAAGAGAACCATTTAGACAGACTTTATGCAGAACCATCAATAGAGAGAGGTCCCACAAATACACAAGACCTGCAAGAATTAGCTGTACAATGTCAACAGAGGGACAGTGCTATATGCCATGTGGCTAGAAGAGAACAAAATGAGAACTATGCTGATGATGATAAATTTATGAATGTGAATTTCTTTATGGTGTGTTACTTTTATAACTCTGATTTCTCAACAAAACCCTAGAAGATGGAATATGAACTCACCCTTTTCCTTCAAGCCTAGTGTGCGCTTGGTCATTTCTGTTAAAGCTCCAAATCCCAATCCTGCAGCCAGACCTGTAAAATTGTTTCATATTACAGTCAGTAAAATTTCCAGAAGACCTGTAAAATTGTTTCATATTACAATTAGTAAAATTTCCAGAAGACCTGTAAAATTGTTTCATATTACAGTCAGTAAAATTTCAAGAAGACCTGTAAAATTGTTTCATATTACAGTCAGTAAAATTTCCAGAAGACCTGTAAAATTGTTTCATATTACAGTCAGTAAAATTTCCAGAAGACCTGTAAAATTGTTTCATATTACAGTCAGTAAAATATCCAGCAGACCTGTACAATTGTTTCATATTTCAATCAATAAAATACCCAGGCTTTACTTGACTTAATTTCATCTAGTTGCGATTTGTTTGATCTTTACAGCCATTGATCTTTTGTACAGAAGTGAATATTTTTCTCGGTTCAGTTAATTATAAGAATGATTGGATAGTTAAAAGTTATTGACACTGCAGATAGGTCAGATAGAGATAGTGTGGTAGCAAATGATTCACCGTTTCCAGAGAGGTTGCAGTGACTGAAGTTTGATTTGCAAAAGCACTAGACTAGAAAGATTTTGATTTCTTCTTCTTCTATCCTTCCTCCATTGCCGTTGGCGTCGAAGGGAAAGATTTTGATACCTTCATAAAAATGTTGATCTCAAAATAAAAATTCTTGAAATTCTACAGTTTGCCACGCGCAAACATTTTTTCCCACCTTATACGTTCCAAATTATTCCTGACAAGTCATTGCAAATGGAATTTTTTTTTCTCAAACACTATGTGCACAGAGTAAAAAATATGCTATTGCAAAATTACAGTTTATTATTTTTTTTTTACTTCTGAGAAAATCTTTTAGGTTGTCAGCGAGACATCAAACAAACCTTTGTAAACACAGAATAGGCAATGAACGACCAGAAAGATAAAAGTGATCATACTGACCAGCTCTGCAATAGATAACTAACCGCCTTAGGGTCTGCGCTTTGCATTATCATTTTGGGGTTAACTCCCCAAACTTTACAACAATTTAATATTTTTTAAGTTTTAGCCTTTAAATCAGTCTGGTATTACTGCAGTCACACATAATATGATAAGTTATATTTAAGTTATATATACTGTACAAGTATTATAAAAGACAATTCATTATAATTCTTAATGCATTTTTAGAAATTGGCTGTTCAAAATGTTAAAGTACCTTATGAAATCACTTTGAAATTATATTGCTGCCAAAAAAAGTATCGTAACTTATGATTATCATAGTATTTAATCCTGAGTGTTTAAGATACTGACCTCCATAGCTCACAAGACGACTTATTCTTGAGGCTGGAACACGTCTTTCCTTAGCTCTGTCACTTAGCTGATTAAAACAAATAAAAAGTTACTGTATTCCTACCATATATTACATATTATGTCTTACATTGTCGTTTATTCTTTTAGACTTCATAAACACTTAAAAATGTACTTTTAATTTTTTTGTTTCTAGAGAAATGTATCATCATACACTTTTAAATAACAGATTACACAGCAGAGCATTAAAAAAGGGTTCCCTTCACACTTTAAGATATACATGAAATCTGGTGTTACTTATATTTTCAATGATCATATGATTCATTATGTATGGACCGATGATCCCAGTAGACTGTGAAACATACATTACAATCTAAATAAATTACTTTAGTAGCTTTATAAGTTCACTCATGTTTATAACAAATGTCCTTGATACTTGTATGATGTATATTTATCAAATTTTCAAAACTACATAAGAAACTTTCTTTTTTTTTTTTTTTTTTTGCATTTGCCAGTTTTTACCTCTGACGAAGTCCCTAGAGACTAGGAACTGAATTTTGTGTGTTAATCCGTTTTTCCCTGGCAGCCGTGTGCACAGGGGTCACTCCCCGCACAGGCAGATAAATCCATCTTTGGGGGTACTCATATTTTTTCCGTCCATGAGTAAATGACGTTTCAAGCCAGGTGTGGTTGCCACAGAGAGAAATAATAAATAAAAATCCAAACTGGTGCAGCAGGAATTGGAACCCACAACCTTTCTGTGTCGAGGCCGGCGTCTTGCTTCGAGACCAACCAATCCCCCACATAAGAAATGACCAAATGCTAAACTATACTCATATTAAGCACTGTGAACCTTATTTCAGTAAATAAATAACCATGTTAACTGCATAATGCCAAGATATAAACTCACAGGAATAAATGTATCAATTTAAAATAAGTCCAGAAGAAAGCATGACAATGTATCATGTTGACTGGTGCAAA